>VZSF01001695.1:606377-660730 GCA_013398295.1 Chionis minor
GAAAGGAGCCGTGTGCCGGCGAAGTTCCGGGGGTGTGAGGGGATTTTTACTGTGATTGTATTCCTAGAACACAGCAAGTCAAAACAGCATAGCTTAAACGTGATTTAAAGTATTATATTCTCCAGAGCTTTAATATTCACCTGTGGAGTACATAGTATTATTTGACCCATATGCTTAAGTGGGTACCAACTCTATTTATTTATAGCACAAATAAACAATAGGAAATGTCTATTTCGTATTGCATACAACTCAGTATCTTTGTCACAAAAACAACTAGCTGCCAGCCAGATATCTGCAATACAATCAACTCCACTTTACCTCCTATTTTTGATTACTAGTGTAGCTCCAAAGTCCAGCGGTGTATGAGGAAAGTGTGACCAACTTTTACACATATAGCCACACATAAATGGATGTATACGTACATATGTGTACGCGCTTGTACACATATAAAAAACCATTATGTTTAAAAACCTGTATATCATTACACTCACTACATATATTTAACCTTTTACTTAAGGAAAAAAATATTAGTATGAATTACATATTTGAAAATATTCAGAAAAGACCTCTGATTGATTCTTTGTGGTTTATTCACTTCCATTACTGTGCAACATGCTGAAATACATCATAAACTGGAACGGGAATGTCCCAGAGGAACAGATTTAATCACTAGGGGAGTCAGAATTTGAACTTGGAACCTCCTGCATATTACACTTCCTCAGACTGCACTAGCTACGCTTACCGTCCACGTACTGTGAACAGATGATACAATCCATTTCCTACTACTGATGTCTGTACCAAAGTCACAATTTGTACTTACTTTCTTCCCATTTGAGACTGTATATCTCAGGGCAATTCAATCTTTTTGGGCACACACATATTTCAAAAATCAGATGTGTGATAGAATGAAGAATTTACAACATCCTCCACTGACTTCAGTGACTTAAAGATCAGTTCTGATTGCAGGACACATTTAAAAGGCTTAAAATAGAAACACAATGCCACTACCTATTTTTAAAAGCCAAACAAGTCACCTCAGCTGCAGCTCTGCTGGAAGTAGGAAAGAGAAAATACACTTGCTAAGCTGTTCTTCGAGACCTTCATTCTGTCAGCTATACCAGTTTTAGAATTCATTTATTCCTTTCTTCCACTCCCATTTCTGTCTGCTATTACCTATGGATTTCCTTGCTCAAGATCTCTTCATTTCCAAACTCCATTTTATGCAACTCCTTAGAAAGTGAAAGTTTCACAAACAAACAAAAAAGAAGCAAACTTCCTAAGCCACCTTCTCTGCATATTCTGAGGAAATTCTATTTTCTCTGGTTTTCTCTTCCAGACGCCAGGGCCAAGCTTTGTTTTCTGTGCACTGCACAGCACTGGACACAGTAGCAGGTTTTCCACCAAATTTTAATTCATGTATACTTTTGTCCTTATATAGCATCACTGAAAGAGAAGTCAAAGCTCTATTGCTAGTGACAATGCAGTGTAAGGGTGTAACCATATCCCTGTTGCACTGACTTGAATATTCTGAACGCTAAAAGATAACCAAGCATCCACTAAAGGTCATCTGGGTAAGATCTTAATTTCTTAATTTTCTCAGTTTCAAACAGGAAACAGCATCTGAGGTCAGGCATCTCAGACTCTCCCCAGGGGAAAGGCAGGTGCAAGCGTTTTACATAAGAGAACTGAGGAGACCTGCATAACATTAAGAAATGAATCAGCAACAAGTTTGGGGAAAGAAGCAAACAGAAATGCTGACTCTTATCTTCCTGTTTTAAGGACACGATTTATTTTGGAGAGATGAGAATTAAGATAAAAAATTAATTTCTAAAAATTAATTATCAATTCTGGACATTCAGTTTTACTTTCAGAAATACAAATAGCTACTTTATTAATTGGATAAAAAAAATCTCATGAAAGTATTTTAAGAAAGTAGGTATATATATATTTTAACTCTCAAAACATCTTTCTATGATTGGTACAAACCAAATACAAACATGTTTCTGTATTAACCTAGAAAGAAAGTTGTGTGATGAAAAACAATCTGAAGCAAACACGCTATTTCCAGAATGCATGAAATAGTTCAAGTCAGTCAAACATGACCTGCAAAAAAATAACTGGACGAGTCCCTTACCTGCCGAGAGATGGAGCTGCTCGTAGGATCTGGCACCGCAGAAATAAGGTTGGCAGTGCTCTTTCTATGAACACTATTCATACCAGGCATTTTAGTGATTTTACAGGCTTTGCTACTAGAACTAGAGTTTTTACGTTTTTTTCCTTCTGATTTGTCAAAAGAAAGGGGTAGAGAAGAGACTGCATTATGTGCTCCCAGGGAGTGGTCCCCTGAGTGGTGCACGAGAGAGGATACAGACAGACTAGCGGAGTCAATACTGCTCACTACCATGCTCATGTGTTTCACTGAGTCTGTTGAACTACTCGATAATGAAGTCCGTCCTGAGGGCTCCGATTTGGCACTGAGTGGGCTTGTTCCGTTATTTGTATTGTGCACAGACATACTGTTGTAGGAAGATGTAGCCTGATAGGAGTTCAACGTTGAACTGGGGTTCAGGACACAGTTCTTTTTGTGGGACCCTGAAAATGAAGACGAGGAAGATGTCTGCAAAGACAACGAGGATGACGACGACGACGATGACGACGACGACTGCGGCTTTTTCTTTTTATTACTTGAAGACTCATCGCTCCGAGACGACAGGTCTTTCACTTTTGAGGATTTGCTGGTTTTTGTTTTGGATGGCTTGTGGGATGGGGAAGGGATGACTGCTGGCACTGGTGACACAGCTGATGGCGCCTTAAAAGTTGAGTCCATGATGCTTAAGCTTGCAGCCACATGAGGAAAAGCTGTAGTGTGTGACATAATGGAATTCGTATCCGACGTTGTCACAAAGGCTGCATTTGATAACATGGCTGACGTCATTATGTAAGAAGAAGAAGTGATTCTTGAACTGATAGGTGTCGAAGGAATATACACCGCACTGGGGTTGCTGAAAGGCTGTAAGACTGATGCTGGAAAAGGAGTGGAGACATGTGCTGCTGGAGAAGGCATGGGACTATCTGCCGCAGGAGGAATCTTCCTAAATAGAGAGAAAACAAAGAAAAGAGAAAAGAAAAGAAAAAAAAAGAACGTTTTAGATACATAAAAAAATCTATCCAAACAACGAAGATGGGAAATTTCTGGGAAGGACCAACTTATTAAAAAAGGCAAACCTAGTTCATGCTAGTTTTGATTCCTGTTCTACCAATCACAAATATTTTAATATTCACAGTTCAAAATCAGCTCTGCATTCTACAACAGCCTAAAAATACTTTTACTTCTGATTTCTTTTTTTTTTTCCCCCCCTTTTTAAACCTGCAATTCCATTATGAGGTCCTTTGGGATTTAATACAAACAACAAAACCCAAACCACATGTGTTTTAATATTGTAGAGATTCAGGAGAGCTGGACCATGAAGTATATTTTCCTAAAAATTAATTTTGAAATGAGGCACACATTAAATTTGTGAAGGCAGCGGAGACCTAACAGAAGACGATTAGGTAAAGAACTACGCAGCAAAATTTTCCCTATAAAATTCTGTCATGGCACATAAGCCCTAAACTGTGTAACTCAGTCAAACCAGAACCAAGCGCCACTTCAGCAAAAGCGCCCCATGTAGCAACTAAGTACATAGCATTACAATTCAATCACTTTAGTACAAATTTAATTTCCTTTTTTCCTCTCCTATTTTACCAAACCATTAAAAAATGCAAACAAAATGTCTGAAGGTGGGATCTATAAACATTCTAGTCACCATGTTTCATTCATAGCATATGTTTTGCTTGAAAGTTCAAGTTGTGGAACAGTTTCAGTATCAACCTAAACCGAGAGGTGACATTTGAGGAGGGCAGTGAGTGCACCACTTTGGTGGGTTGTGAAGCACTCAGGCACTGAGCTTAAAGAGGAAAGCTTGTCCCTCTCTCCCAGTGCAGTGCTATTCCCAAGAGCTCATTTGAGAGCTAGTTAGACAGGATTAACTAGGGAAGTTAATTGATTAATTTCACTGATATTGAAAAACTGACAAAATATTAAACAATGCTTGATAAGCTTTATAACTAGTTGAATGCTATTCTAAGAACAAAATTTAATATTACCTGTGAAATTAGTAGAATGTATTCAACTTACTTTCTGTTCAGCCACCATCTATTATTTTACCTACTCCAGAGTTAACAAAGAACCAGACTTTCATAACGTCTCTTGGAAAATTATCATGTAAGCTTTTCTCATTATTTAGAAGTAAAATTTAGTTCACGGTTTAATCCTATTTCTCTTTGTTAAGAATGCGTACATCACTGTAACTCTGCCCTTGTTATCCTCGCTACTGACACCTTCTCAGTTTTTGAAGGCTTACTCTTGCCCTCAAAGCAGTGTGGTAAAAGAGCAGCACTGGGTGTGCTGTTTTAGCATAAATCAGATCCTAATTACAAGTGTTCTCTCCTGGTATTCTTCCTATGCAGACTGTCAAACAGAACACTGTTTATGGCACAATTACATAAAGGATTACGTACAGTCTACGCTGCCAGAAATGAGGAAGTCCTACTGCCTGGGACTCGCTATGCGGACAACGCTGCTTATCAGAGCCATTCCTCAATTTATTTTTAAAGAAGGGTCGATAATTCTTACCCACCTTTGTAAAGTACTTTAAGAACTAGGGATAAAAAGTACTTTGTAAATGTTATTATTGTTCCCAAAACACGGCCTTGCCTCCCTGTACCTTTAGCCACAGCTACAGAGCTGCATTAGCGCCAGTTATAAAATAACAGCTTTACGCGTGGCCCTGCTTGGGGAAGACACGAAAAGATCAGTCCAGAGGAGGGTCGAGGGCAACAGAAGAATACAATAGAGGTTAAGCACCGTGAGCTTCCTGTGTTATACAGAAAAGTGAGTACAGATGGAATTCATTAAAACATTAGAGATTACATAAACTGCTAGAATTTGGGAAAACATTTACAATTGGATTTAGTGGGAGCAGGATGAGGCCTGTTTATTTCTTGTATCATATAACTACTATAGAGGTTATTTTTGGTTTTCATGATAGTAGTGGTACTAGTGACACATTTTCGCAGATGCCCAAGTGTCTTTTCTCCTGACAAACAAAGCCAATAGATAACCAGTTTTAATCTTCCTGTTTAAAGAAACCAAATTAGTTTTATTTGTGGAAGGAGACAGACACTAATTAACAGCCAAATTTACAAAGTAGAAGAGAGGAACCCTTTGCAGATCAAGCGTGATCTGCCTCTGAACAGACGTGAAACTGGCCCTTTTACGGCAAACCCAACCATTTCCAACCAAGTCTCCCGGCACAGTAGCACTCTTATCATCAAGTTACCAGGTTAGTCAGACAAGCCAAGCTTTAGTGTTTCAAAAATATATTTAAATAAAAATCAAACCTTGTTTATCTAATGGCTGGTATCCAATGAATATAACACAGTCCTGATAATAAACAGTGACATGAAACACTGCACTTTAGTCTCATTACATTGGAAGAAGAATGCATGTTCTGCAGCAGAGTACCCCCCAAAAAATCAACCCTATCTACAGATGCCATGAGCTTTTCAAATATTTATTCTTTTAAAAAGAATTAGCATCTTTTTTAGAAGTGCAGTCTATTTTAATGTATCTGTGTAGCCAAAGCTTATAGTGCTTGGAACCTGCATACGTGACACAGAGGTGCTTCAATGGTGAGCGATAATCATCATTTTAAGACCCCAAAGCCAGAAAGGGCACTATGGACAAAAAAAACTATCATATTCCATCTTACGCACAGGCAAATGTGTACGGAGTTCCTTATCTTACAACATGAATCTTACAGAAAAAAGTCTAAATGGGAGATTCGGCTGCATGATGCAGGTATAAAAATCTAGGCACAATCTAACCTGTATGTTATCAAATGATATGGTATCAAAACACATCTCCAAACCCAGAAACCGCTGAGCTTTAATACTTTTAAGTAATGTTAACAGAACTACTGCATTATTCCTCCATCAAGTCAGAGGGACTAAAAAAAAGTCCTAAATCTGGCAGAAATTTACATCAGGAGATTGTTCTGTTGTGGTGCATATTCCTTAACAGAGAAGAGAAAAATGGTACTCATATTATTGGTATGACTTAATACAGAGGTAATTTTACAAACGTTTCCCATAGACCGTTCAACTTAGAAGCTTTACAGAATTAAAAAATGTTAAACTGCCCACCAAATATAAAAATCCCACTTACTTCCACATCTGTGAGTTCAAGTGTTTTTCTACCATGGAGTTTAGTGCGAATCGAAAATGGTCCCATCTTCTGTCAAAGACATAGTACCCTCTTCCCATTAAGCGACTGCCATATGAACAAAACTGAAAGAAAAGATATTTCAATGTTGTTTATTAAAAAAAATAATTTCTCCACTAGAAGATAATTATCATTAATAGATCAAGGAACACCGTCGTAATTTGTATCATGCATATAAAACACCTTTAAAAAGGTGGGTTTTGTTATCTGTAGCATAAATACTTTTTGCATGATATATGAAATACGTGTGTAATGTTTCAGCTTAGTGTAAGGCATACTTCATACTTCACCAACAAGTTAGTTTACTATCAGGTACCTGCGTGAGACAGGGAAAGCATATAAATGCTGAGGTACTGTTAAGGAACCTTTTTGGCTAATAATGCTCTTACTGCCTCAGAATGACAGTTACTCCGTTCTGTGCACATTAAATCTTGTAATTGTGTACCAGGCATAAAAATGTAACTGAGAAGGAAAGAGGTGCAGGCAGAGCACCTTTAGTATCTATTTAATAAACAAACAAACCAGTGACATTTCAGTAAAAAAATAAACTATCGTCCATGGCACTTGCGCTACAACGGAACACCAGATACACTCTGCATGGTGTATGAAAATCATCTAGAGGAGTAGTAAATATTTTGAGAATTCTGCAGAGTTCAGGAGTATTTGCACCTCTGGAGAACTCCCTGCAAAGTCCTACTACACTGAAATGGTGCGATCAGGAATCTACCCTTCCTGCAGTTCAGCCTCACTGATCTCACGTCACGTAGAGAACTGCCACACCACCTCTTTGTGGGAGAGAAACCCATTCTAAACCATCCTGAGAACACAAGGCAGCTCTCCATCTTCTCTCCATCTTCTCTCCATCTTGCAGGGACCAAGTCACACAAATTCTGGCTGACAGCAGAAGCTACTCATGCAGTGGGAAAACATCCATTTAAAGTACTTTTCAGCTTAATGGACAGCAAGCGGTGACTGTAAGTGTTTATCTTAAGTCTGTTTCATGACAAGGTTAAACGGGTTAATCACAACTACCACCTAAGTTGATAAACTACCCTCACCTCCCAGTGATACAGATCACTTATCACTGAGAGGCAGTTTAAGAACCTCCTGCCTTTTCCGCCATCAATTGCTACCACCTGGCTGGGAGAGGCACTCTGTAAGGAGAACAGTCCGCTGCACTATGAAAGGTGGCGCGTTAGCACGAACTGTGCTGAAGGCGATTTACACCATCTTTTCTGACTTCACCTTGACAGGGACTAAGAACAGCTGCCCTGTCAGTAATCGCTTCCGTTGAGAGATGCTAAGATCCTGAAGAACAGGCAAGTCGGTGGGATTTGTGCTGAAACAGAACTGGGATGCTAAACCAAGATGGCTGTTGACAGCCACGCCTCACTGATGATGCCTGCACAAGAACAGGTTGCACTTCAATATTTTTTTAAACTGTGTGGACACATGTGCAGTGAGCCTTTAGTTTTTAAGTCATAAAGAAGCAGGCAGCAAAAATGAAGGAGAATATAACCGTGTCAAGGAAGCAGGAGGTTACTGCATATCAGTACTATACGGACTATTCTTATTTTCTGTGTAAGAACCAAATATGGAATTTCATCTGACAGTCATTTTATGTTTAGCTCATGGTTTTTGCCGGTGTCTGACAGTAACAAGTTCTCCTTTGCTCCAGGGAATATAAACAGTGCTAACATTATCACAGTGTTCATTGTCTTCTGCATATCATATGGAAAACACATACGTGAAGTCTTCATTAATTTTATTCCTGGGCTCAATTTGGATGAGAACCAACTGCTTAGAAGTTTGAGAGTTCTCCCATTGCTTCTTGGTTTGTACAGTGTAAACAAATTCACACTGCAGCGATAACGCCACAAGGCAGCTCTTAATACTTAGAATGAAATTTCTCACTAACACAGGAGAAAGACAAAACCAGCTGCCAGGGAAGCACATACTTAAGCCACCACCAGAACAGATGGGCTATGCCATGCTCTAGACTTTCCATTTTTAAATGAACGAAGAAATAGCTTCTAAGTCCACGTACACTCACATAAATGATATTTAATTACTGTTTCAACCCAGACTACAAAAATCAACGAAGCTCTGTAATAGCCTTTGCTGCCATATGATTTTCAGAACTATAACCAATTACAGGGTACAGTTTCATAAGAACTATGACAGTAAAGAAATTATCTGTTCATACCACGTTTAAAACAATGCAACTTTTCTCAGTTTAGCAGAATTACACATGACTTGCAGTCTATTGAGGAAAATCTGAAACTAAAACTTATTTTCTGCGGCTCTTCCTGTCCTGCAACCTAGCAATGTCTGTCATGTGCACTCACCAGTCCTTCTCCTCCTACTACTTTATCCCATCCATCCATACCATTTTCTGTCAAATGCATTTGTTGTCTCTAGAATAGTTTTCAGAACGTAAGGTCCTCATTCCTCACATTTTTACTAAATTACTTTTTTCTCCCCTCCCTAATTACATAAGAATAATGGCAAGGCATGCCAGAGACAGACACATACCCCAAGAGGCCTGGGATGATGTCCAGAAAAATGACAGTCTAATTTCTCAGATTCTTCAGCTCCATCCGCTTCTCCTTCATCACTGGACAATCTGCTCATTAAATCTCCTCCCATGGAAGGCAGTGGCAGTTCTGGTACGTACCCACTGTGGTTTGAAGAACTGTTGCTGTTTATGCTATTTGCAGATGACGGTCTAGGAGGAGAATATACATTTAAATCATCAGTGTTCAAAGGCTCTGCACACCTACCTGCAGGAGTCAAGCGTCAAAGCAAATTATACCAGAAGTGATCGTATACAGGAGGACAGTAAAAGATACAGAATACCTGACATTTGGTCTTGTCAGAAATATATCATGGGTTACCATCAAGTTAATGTTAGCAGAGGCACCTCTGTACTACCTGAAATTTTTAAATTTGAGTTTAAGATCTTGAGAGAGGCAAAGTATATTAAAAACCCAAACAAAAATCAGATGTGTAAAATCTTCTTACATTGCACCATTACTCTGCTACTTGACTAACCCCAACGGTCCAGTTATGAAATTTTATTTCATACCAAAGTCCTACTGAAATTAGTGTACTAAATATAATGAGGGTGTTTAGCTGACACCCTCTACAGCTATATGAGTAAGTGAAGGAACTGGGAGGACCTCTTACAGCATGTAGGTCTTCTTTACCTTTGTCTAAAATCCAGTAAAACGAAACGGGAATGCCTTTGCACCACAGGGTGCAATGGTGCCTTGCCTTTCAAAAGCAGCTTGGAAAGAAATCAGATGAGAAGTGGGGACGGAAAAGGAATCCCAATTACAGCCTGTACAACCAAGTACGTATGTGGACCTGAGATTGGAGCAGATGCCCCGCATTGAGCAAAATCTGAAGATCTTCAAAGTCAGGAATTTATGCTATCAGGACACAGCAGTCACAAAGACTGTGGACCAGTGCCCTCTTCTGAACTGAGAAGGGACTGTTCAACAATGCCCATCAGCTCGAAATCACTGCTGCAGCTGCTGTTGCAAGGCAGAGATGGTGCAAGTGCTCCTCAGCCTTCAGAAAAAGTCGGCTGGGTCAAGCCAAGCCACCTTCAGTGAAACCAACAAGCTTTGCCTCAGCAGAGCAGGGAGCACTCAGATAACCTCTTCCAGCAGCAGAGCTGCCAGTGCTGGCTCCCAGCAGAGGGGTAGCAAGGCTTTCCTCTGGCGTGGCCGCTCGCAAAACCAGAAAGGACAACAGAACAGAGGCACTGCAGCAGAAACAGGAGTGTCGATTGTACAAACACAACACACGACCACTAAAATCTTCCTCCTCGTGCACCACTACCCTTGCAGCTTCTCCAGCTGACTCTCGCTGAATTGAATTCCAGTTTTATTTCCTTGACTGTAGCACCTACTAAAAACAATGCCTGCCTGTCCCTCTGTGCTCCTCTCTATGTAGGGATGTGTAAGGTCACTCCTTTTACAAGAATGATGCAGACTTCTCACCACTTTATGTGTTTACGGGTTTTCTTTCATTGTCTTTTCACTCAAACCCTGTAAGACTCACCCCTGCCATTTTATGAATAAAATTTCATTACAGCTTGACGAACACACAGAAAATGTAGGAAAAGGCTGTCTATGTAAGGCTTGAGAAAGCAAATACAACCACCTCCTTGAAATAGGGCCCGTTTTAGTACAAAAGCCCCCAAATGGGCACTCAATCCTGACCAAGGTTTCTTCAAGGAAAAGAAATATGAAACAAAAGAAATCTGAACAAAACCAACTAGTCTAGCTCTATCTACTCCAGCCAAAACAAGCACCAATTCCCTCCCAGCCAGTGAAACAAAACATACGGAAAGTTTACCAGAGGATAAGTAGAATTCAGCAGGTGCAATACATCATACTAGTTTTTCTAAGGGATGTCTTTAGAAGTTTGCATTGTCTGTCAGAAGACTGTTTTTGTCCTTTACAAGAAAAATCTTCAACGTGAAGACATGCTATGGACCGTTTCAAATCAATAGTTTCAAGAACTAGCTGCTTACATTGTTATTTACACTAAATTACAGCTTTTTTTATAAGACATTCCATTAATGTAATTGGTGAAGTATTTGCAGAGAAAAATTCTACGTAGATGTGCAGAATTTCACCACTGGTAGCTACCCTGATTCATGGAAATAGACTTTTATTCCCCAAAGTGTCAGAATGACTCAAATGTAAACTTCGCTAATTATTACTATTTTAGCAAAAAATCACAGTTAGTCTGAGATTCCAATCGGAGGGAGACACAACTCCTCACCCCATTTCCAATCAGGTCACAGGCTACCACGGACAGATTTAAATTAATGTAAATGTAGTCTATCTTCTACTGCTCAGAGAAACTCTTACGTTAATATGTTTTACCATGCAATAGCCTAAATAAATACCAAGCGCTTATAAAGTAAGCTGTATGAAAGACCGTGACATTTCTTACCGCACCTGCAGAATGCAACATTCCACACTGCAGAATTCCTTACCTTGGAAGTACAGAATTTGGTGGTCTAGATTTTGCAGGAGATGTTACTTTAGATTCTTGCCCAGAGTTCACTGAAGATCCTGACAGCGAGTCTTGTGCTGGTGTGGGCTGGCTCTGATAGCTTTCCCTTGCAGATGGTGGATGCTCTTTGTCTTTTGCAACTTCTTTTTCCCTGGATCGAGCTTTGTGTTCAGCTAGAAGGATGTCAAACTGTTTTTTACGGCCTGGAACTGCTCGTCGATGATTAAGTGAATGAGTCTAAAAATAGGGTGGTTAAAAAGCATTTGTGTGTGCATGACATTGTTTATGAGTCCTCTATTCCGATACACCACAACTCTAAAAGATAAAATCTACTTCAACCAACTTTAGCCACAGTTATGGAAATAAAGCTGTTATTCCATATTATCTTTGATAATTTATGAAGTAATTCTTAAGAAATGCCAACATCAAGGCTAAAAATTACTTTTTGCAACAATATTCATATCACAGAGTCTATTGACTTACCTTTTCGAAGACAGAAAATATAATTCCACTGATTTTAAAATATTAAGAAGTAACATCATTTCAGCTTTTAACTTACAATGAAAAATTGATTTCATTGGATTTAAAAATGAGAATACATTTTAAAGCAAATTTAGCTGATCATTTCTAGTGACAGGCAGCACATACACATACAAATGTTCATTATAAATGCCTTACATTGCTGCTACTTTTTGACATGAGACTTATTACTATAACAAGGGCAGCCTGCAAGTAATTTCTTATACAAAAATCATGTTAATTTTTTACTAAAAACTGACAATACTTCAACACTGGTGCACACATGACCAAAAAAGGAGCATTTAAAATAACGCCTGTGTTTCTACATGAAACGTTAATGCTTTTTGCGTAACAAAATGACAAGGAAAAAAATTATCTTTTTAGAAATATCAGTGGAATAATGCAGATGCTCTGATTCAAAGAAACAGAATTACTCAAAAGAATTACCTGAAGACAGCGTCTGAATACCATACCCATTGTCTGTAAGACAGGAGCAGGTATGACCTCTCAAACTACTGTGGTAGGATTTAAACTACAACAAAGCATCTGATATTTTATCTTCTAAGAAAAATACCTTGCAGGTGAGCGATCTTGTGCAAGGTTTCTTTGTTTCAGGATCCAGTACTCCACAGTGTTTATTTGGGTCAAATTCTCTTTCTGTTTGACGGGGGGATGGGTAGAAAAAGGAGAAAAAAATAGATTATTAAAGAAGTTTTAACTAGAGTAGCTCTAACTTTTGCCTGATAGAACTTAATTCAGCCAGGCTCAACCTGAACCACTGATCCCACCCCCAGCACCCCATAAAGTGCCATGTGCATCTCTCAGTTGTGCAATTTTTTTTGTCCTTACATGTTTCAAACTACCTAGAGCAGCATTTCAGTCACAGCCATCATGGAAGAAAGTCTGCTCACAGAGCTGTGCTCAACAGAGTGGCCCAAACACGGGATCAAACCAAATACCTGCGAGTTCAGCTCCCTCTGCAGCACTGATGGCCTCTGGGGCCGTGAAATACAGTGTTTGCAAATCTAGCTTCTGAGTTTGGCTAAGACACATACAGACTAAATATCGCAAGACCTTTGAAAAACATTTTTTTTGACATACTCAGAAACTCTGAAAAACAACCCGTGTGTCTCAAAAGTTAATGCAAGATTACTAGTGGCATTTTAAAAACAAAATTTATCTAAATCTGTCCCCTAAACCTGTGTAAAAATAACATGTATGTTAGTTCTCATTTCCCTAAGTGAAGGGAGGCGTGGAGTTTAAAGTTTGCAGACATTACGAAAAAAATGCTTTTATATGAGTTCTACTCATGATTAACATTAAAAGTACATTAATATTTAATATGCTGTATTTGCATATTTTGTTTTCATTAATATTTTAGTATTTATACACCACAGACAGCATCACCTCCTTTAGGTTATATTAATATAATTTTAGTGTTTGCACTACAGGGCTATAACAAAACTAAGGACATACACTTTTAGTTTATGCTGCCAAAAAAATCTACCAGTATCTTTATATACCTTCACATCATATGTTTTAATTGGCAGACTGGTTTGCTTTTGTTTGATAGTGGGATATAAACTATTTGCTAGAGCCTATTTTGACTATACAGTGGTGTTACATTCAGATATAACAAACATCCTGTACGCAAATACAACATTTAATGAGGAGCTAAAAATTCTCTTATAAACAAACAAATCAGAGCTAAGATGAAGACAGCAATTCACAGCTACATTACAATGTTATGACAGCACCACAGCAAGCAGAACAGCTGGAAGAAGGAACGTGAGACCAAGTAGCCTACATTAGAGGACAACTGTCATCCAGATACCACAATTACTAGCAGTTTTATGTATTCTGCTATTTGGACTTAAAAGTGATACAGCAAACATTAAATAAATGGTTACGTTATTAACCTATTAGCAGAGACATCCCAAAAAGCAAGCTTGGAAAAAATAGTCAGAACTATTTTTGGGGGTGAAATCTACAAAAGGACTGAAATCTGTCACAAGCAGTTGTAGTTTCTGTGGCCTTTACAGGACAACAGAAAAGTATCTGTGTATGACCATTATAAATATTTTTTCTAGTTAACAGATGAATATGCATGCTCATGTGCTAAAGGACTTAATTACTCCTGGGTTTTGAGTGTATGACATTCCTATCACAGTTTCCTGAATCACCCACATAAACCCCCTTAACATAAATTAATAAATAAATAAATAAAATCAAACTAAATAGACTATATGGACTTGTAAATACACCTTCAAATAAAAAAATCCCGAGGGTAATCATAAGGCTGTGGAATGTGTTCCGAAAGTCACCAAGCGAGGACTGTTTCGGACCAACAGGGAAACCTATTTCAAAAAATCCGAAGCGTTCCCTTTGGGAGCATCCAGATTGCAACCTGTCAGTAAGAGTGTCCCAAGCAAGTAAGACTTGCAGGACTGATTACAGCAAAACCAGTTTCTAGGAAACCATATAGAGGTAAAATCAACATAATGAATTAGTCAGAAGTGGAAGCCTCCACCATCTACTGAGCAACAAAATAACACGCTTTCCCTGAGAAACAGAAAATAGTATACAAACAGGGAAGCACTTGTCCTGGCTGAAACGCGCGTGGCTGTTCCAGAAGTCATGAATATCTAATTGCCAGCTACAGACGTGCCTGGTTTGGGCAACACATTAAATGAAGCTTAACACTTTCTTATCAAGAATGAAATGCAGCGCCTGACTACCTCTGTGCTAGGAACTGTGTAGTGTGAGAAGCCCTAGACTCCTGCGCACAGGCACAGCTTGAGAGGGCTGTTTCTCCAGAACGGATCCCACTTCACGTTTGGTGGGCAGAGTAAAGGACATTCATTATAGCCTCACTGAAAGAAGAGGAAGGGTCAAAACTGAACTCTCTCAAACTCCTGTTTGCAACACAACAGATACGCTTGGTTTAAACTGGGCATCTGCATCCTTTAACCTCACCCCAAAGAGAATCACAACCAAGGAAGACTTAGAAAAAAAGGAGGGGTTTTTTTGCAGTTTGCTACTAGGGAACACTTGATCCACTTATGCTGGGCAGCTACACACTGTCCTTTGTAGTTCCACGAGCTATTTCCTCTCTCTCACCAACCACAGCGCTCCTGAAAAGAGGGCAGGTTCATTCATCACCCAAACAACGACCGGCTCTCAGCAAAGAAAAAACCCAAATTTCAGCCACGGTCAGGGAAATACTACTAGAGAGAGTGGAGGCTGCTAAAAAGGAAAGAAAACAGATGTAAACCAGCCAGACCTATTAAGGAGCTTCAAAAATTAACAGCTGTACAGTTCCACAGCAGCAGACTGAGGGAAACCTAAATCCCCTAGCCACTGTCTCATTCTTTTAATGTGAAATAAATGAAATTTATGTGATATCTAAAATAATCATCTCATTGACCTCCCGAGATCTTTTTCTCAGCCTTTCACAGTTCTGTAATATAATGGAGAGGAATCCATCATAGTGACACACAATCTGCAGGCCATTCATCTACAGCGCTCTCAGAACTTCTATTTGCATCGTTGCAAAATTACTGTGTTCCTGCATCAATACAGGAGGTAGTAGAAGCAAGACTGAACAGATTCTAAATCTGACAATGACAGAGGAGCTTAAAAAAAAAAAGAAGTATCAATTCTGTGGATTTGTTAACCACATGAAAGTAAACTAATGCCTACTGGAGTGCTCAAACAGTCCTGTGCAGAGTCCCAGCATGTTTGGAAATTTCCACCAGTGAAATGCTCCCTAGCCTAGAAGACACTGCGAGTGACAGCGCAGAGACAGAACAGTGATGGAGTCACCTCCACAGCAAAAGCCAGTAAGTTGAAGGAAGGCCCTACAGAAATGATTCTCCTTTACAAAACATTTCAGCAAGCACCCGTACAAAAAAAGGTACAAGTATCACCTACAGCCCTGTGGTGGTACACGGTGACACGAGGAAAACAAATCTCTCAAAAAGTATCATTTCAATTGCTCAAGTAGGAATTCAGAATTGATTAGCTAAATTAAAGCATTTAAGGCAAATAATGGTTTAAAAGAAACTGGTATTTTAAATTAACTGGAAAATACACAGTTATTATTAGAATAACAAATTGGATCTTAGCAAGTGAAATGTAAGGTTTAAAAGCCTAATCAGCCGCTTTCTCTTAATATTTTTTCATTTTGTGGAACACTACAATGAACAACGGTTCCATTTTCTTATATGCCACTAGTTAAAAAAGCAATCAGCATACTGAATCCTTCAAGGCAGTGGCGTTGTTCCATACTCCACACAGCCCCAGCAAACACCTCGCGCTGGTCTGAAATCAAGCCAAGGTAGCAGTACCACAGGCCAACTGCCAAACTTGAGAAAACTAAAAAAATCCAACCTGATACTCAGTCAAAAGGAGGGCACATTCATTAACTGGAAATGAAAGCATTTATCTTGTACAACTTATACTTGGTTCATAACTAGTGCGCATTTGGAAATCATGTGAACTAACTTTCCGCCAAGCTGACGATCTGATGCGGATCATGCTGCCATTAGCAAAATTAGCCTTTCAGTACACACAAGAAGTTCCTGACCAAATCCAAAGTACTGCCAGCTGATGAATAGACCCTGCACAGCTTCTGAAGCCGTAAACTTGAGTCAGTTAATTTTGGGGTTTTTAAAAATAGATAAATAAATAAATAAACCAGTCCCTCCAAACACTTTGTTTCCTTCCACTCAGAACAAAAATATGTTTTCAGCTTTAGGGGGCAAGTCCTCCACTTGCTGCCCAAGAGCTGGCATGGCTCACCTCCGTGGAACTCCACAGAAAATAATTCTTCCTCCCAGTGGATGGCCACCTTTCTAACTGAGCCGCTGCCCTCCCACGATGGGGCGTTCTGTGCTTTGGTGGCAGATTTGCACAGGGACCTACATCCTCAATACTGTTGTCAATGTTCTTGCTTAGAAAAAGATTCTATTTTCTAAAGTACATCAATATTGCCCTACCAAAGGCCATCCAGGGCATTTCCACATTTAATGTCACTCCCTCAACCCCACTGTCCCGTCTTCCCTAGAAAGATTGAGACCCCTACGCTACTAATGTCTTTGGTCATGAGTGAATCACAGGGGAAGAGGGGTGGAGGGGAATTTCAACTTTTAAGATTTCCCCAGCATTTCCCGTATCTACTCAGAATTTTCTAGTATTGAAAGCCATGAAAGAAGATTCTTTAAAAAAAATCGTGACTTGGTGGGTAATCCAATGTCTTAAACCTCAACTGTTCAACTTGATCATGACCATACTAAATCACCCAAGGCACAATTTCTTTTGTTGTAAACAGACCCAAATTACATTACAGAAGGCTTGAGAAAGCCTTCTGCCTTTCTCTTGAGTTTGCTTCCTTAAAAATTTATGTTTGGCCTGTTGACCAGTTGAGAAACACATTAAATGCTCTAATTTCAAGCTAAGCAGAATGTGTACTTTGAAAATATTTTACACATGCTAAGAGTGTGAAAGCTGTGTTATTCATATATGCAAAGTGACATCTTACAGTAAGAAAATCAAACCAAACCCAGGCTACAGTATCTTATTAGTACATTAGTTCTGAACTGTAGGAATATTAAGGAAGAAATTCGGACTGCCTCAAAAGATGAGTTACACCACCACTTACCTGAAAGTCTTTTGTAAGGCTTGTTACTGCTTTTAGTGCCATTTTGGTGTTTCTTGTCTATTGATGGAGCTATAATTCCTTTGCCGTTCAGAATCTTTTCTGGTGACGGTGGCACTGACTTGGATGTCAAACCAGATTTAACCAAAGTTGGAGCAGGTATGGTGGATGAAGAGGCTGAGGAGGAGGTGATGGTGGTAGTGGTTGCAGAATTCATTTTAACATTGGCACCATCTGCCTTCACTAGGTTAGGAATTTTCTCTAGACTGACTACTGGAACAGGAACGCTGCAAAACCAAAGAAAAAACTTCAAGTTGTATTTTCTGTACCAAAGATTTACAGTTACTTAATTCCCTTCCACAGATATAAAATTTTCGATGCAAGCGACACGGTATCTGCAGACCAGACTAAAATGAAATAATGTGTACCACTATTGACTATTTTCGTTTAATCAAATGTTTACAAACCCAGGCATCTGTAAAGCCTGGCAGTGTAGAGAAATGAAAATGAATCCAATCCCCCACTATTCATAAAAAAATAAGCCTTTGGTACAAAGCAAAACATACCCCCTTACATATATGGTCTCATGCCCTTAACACAAGCACGTATCAGGTATGTGTATGCAGCACTAAACCAACCATGATAACGAAGTAGTTTGCTAACAATGTTTTTAAACTAACACAAAAATAATTAATTTGCTCAGATGTGTCTGAACGACATACAAGTTCTGGAAACAAGGAGAAAAGACATTTTAAGCACAAAAATCTTAACAGCGGTCCCTTTAGAAGTATTAAAAACCTTGATAAATTGAGCATTATTAAAATGTATTTTTAATAAAATCTTATGAACTTAAAAATTCCCAATATAATTATTAGCTTAGTTGACCCTTTCCAGAATAAAGTTTGTAATAGCTAACTTTTCCTAACTTAGCTACCACCACAGCATATTTGTGACGCTAACAAATGTTACCTTCTCCGTTTGGCAGGAAAAAAGATTGAGCCAAGTGATTTTCAATTCCAACATTATTTTAACGTTTCTGGCTCCTCTCTGCATGAGGAAATATCAAACAGCCATAGCTGCTTTTTACCCAACAACTCCAGAATTGGATGCCTTGTGACCACCAATTAATATATAAATTATATACCCCTCCTTAATGAAACAAACACAGAGGAAAAAATATTAATTTAAAAAACTAAATTCCCAAAGCTTTCAGCCCAGGTTTCATTGGAGGCCACAAATGAAAACGTCTCACTTATTCAGTTCTTCCCCTACACTGCCTGAAGAGGCACTTTTGCCAAACAGTTGATTATCTTCCTTGTAAGCAAATTCACACATGGATCACGTAAAAATGGCAATGTTAAGACTATCATTCCACACTAAGCACAGCAAAAAACCAAAAGTTTTCTTGAATACAAATGCAATGGTGATGTTTAAAAGGTTAAACAAATTCCTCATCTAGAAGCATGAGAGTCTCCTTAACAGTATTCCTATCCTTTCCTTTCAGAATCACACAGAACTAAGCTAACCTCCGTAATTTTAATCCCCAACATAAAGGTGAAAAGGTGAGTTGAGGAGGCTGTCCCACACGGAAAAACTTCTTAAAACTTGGGGATTCTTTAATCTATTTTTATCTTAAAGGTTTAACTTGATGTAAACACTTAAAGGTAAAATGAAACATATTTATATAGAGCGCAAAATTACTCCTTAGCAAACTGTACTCAAAGAACAAGCTGCTCCTTGTGCATCACTGCAGTAACTTCACATGGCAGCGCAGAGTTTCTACAAGCACGTTACTCGGGTGACGTTTGTTAAAGACACGACGCTGTTAAATGAGTATATATTCTGAAGAGTGCTGGCGTGCTGCAGTTCAGGAGAGCAGAGTTTCTCGCCAGAGACCACACTGTTGTCTGTCTGTGCATCACTGCACGGTCTGGGGCTCCCCACCATTCACAAGTCTCACATAATTCCAAGTCTTTTGTGTCTGAAAAATGGCACCTTTGCTGCCTTCCTCCTACGGAAGGAATGGTTAACAGGTGTGGAGTTTCTAGAATCAGAAAAAGATGACTTTGAGACGGCATTCTCCATGGGACACCCTTCTGAAAGATGGGAAGCAGGGTTCAAAATAACTCAAGTCTTGACCTTCCTGGGCTACTACACAAAACCTCTTTCTCCGTAGCTGCTGAAGATGCCACGCAGAAAGTGCGGCGTGTGTGGCTGGGGCAGATTCTCCCATATTGGAACATCTCAGGGTAGGAATTAGTTTGTTGGGTGTTTTATTTTTTGCTTTTAAACAGATGGCAATTACATTTTCTGAAAATAGGAGAGTTTTTTTAGTCTCAATCAAGTAGTTTTACTATATAAAAATGATGTAAAAACATATGAACAAATCTTCACGCTCAGTTTCTGAGATCTATCTTAATTCAAAGTACTGATACATAGAGAATGGGCCAAGTGTGTATCTGGCCTAATGGTAAAATGCAGCTAATAAATATGAAAAACGTTTCTCTGTGTTGCAGCACTCAGAATCTCAAAACCTGGGGCACATATGGATGGATCACTGCGATAATGAAAAAAGCCCGGGGGGGGAATATTTTTGCTTAGTTTTGTTACAGAACAACAAGTTAACCTTCGTTACGCATTTCATTGCAACGTAGAAGAAAAAAGAAAAATACTCCAGTATTTGAAGACAGACATTCTATAGGACTTCTGGCAGACAACAGTAAATTATTTGAGATATTAGAAGCTACAGATGATAATTTTTCTCTTTCTTTTTTTTTTTTAAATATAAGCAGGTACTGCATTCAACATTAAGAAACTCTAGTTTCATCTTAGCGTAAGACATAAAGATGAATCAATAACTAAATGGCCAATTGGAAGCTGTACACGACCAGTGACCATAGTCAATTACTAAGATCTAAAAAGGGAAATAAATCAGAAATGCCTATATTTATATTTGATGGTTAAAGAGAGATCTTTTCACAAACTGAGTTCTTCTGAGTGAAAATTTAGGATTTCTTTAAAATGTTTGTTAGAAAAATAAAAAATAAAGAATAAAGGTTTTAATCTTATTTACTGTATTTTAAAAAGAAGTTTTGAATGAAGAGCCTGTTTAGATTTATTAAAGACAACTGCTGAAAGCAACAATTAGAAAAACACCCAACAAACATAAAAGCCGAGGAAGGGCACGCAACAAGCAGTAAAAAATGGGGAGTACAGACAATTGCCAGACAGGTAAGAAAAATCTGTATTGAGTAAAGACAAGGTTTTTTACACAAAAGAAATTCTAATAATAATAGCAGTATCTACCTAAAGGATAGTAAAATAGTTATTAGTGATGCAAAAATGACAGAAACCTTCAGTATTTTTTCTATACTAAGAAGGAAGCATGCTAACACTGTCCAATCAGATAAAAATGGTTTTTGATTCCCTCAGTGTAAAGTGCCAGCTGAAAAAATCATGATTTTTTTTTTTTTTTTTTTTTTACATAAGCAAATCTGGATAATGCGGCCATGAGTTCCAAAAGAGCTGGGTCTCAGCATATTAACTTCTAACTGAATCTTCAAATATTTCACAACTTAGAGAAGCTAGCTGAGGGCTGCTATTGCATTCACACTAAAAACCCAAACCAGTGTCTTAGAAGAAAATAATAAAAATAAACTGATAAACAATTAGTTCGCATGGTTTTGCTGAAAATCAGATATTGGCAAAGAAATCTGGTTTCACTTTTTGATAAGGTTACCAGTTAAGCTGGCAAAGATAACTGTGAAAATGTTCTGACTTTCGAAAGGCATTATGAAACACAAATAAAAACAGTTTAAAAGCAAAAGTTAAACAACATTAAATTAAAAACTAGTTTTTTCAGAGATTTATGATTCAATAGGGGTGCTTGCTAGGGGGTCTTTTTAGCCATCATTACCAAACCTGACATGACTGAAAACTTCACCGGTCTTCAGAAATAAATATAAGACTACTGGTAATAACATTTGCTGGTGGAATCAGGATCAAGGGAAACTAAATAATGAAGTGACAAAGGCAGTTATAAAAAGTAGCATGGAGTGTTTGCTAAGTTCACGAATTCAAAATGATATTTTAATATAAGCAAATGTGAAGTTACACATGAAATAAGGAGCTATTCAGTCTGCAGTGAAATATGGGGAAACAACTTTCTGGAAAATGGTGACAGAAATATTTAGTGGTCACAATTTGAGCTTTTATTGTATTTTTCTTGTATTAGAAAAAAGATATGGCAAATTAGATTAAGGAGCAAATTTAGTTTTCATATGTCCCTAGTTACACTGACACTGGAATGTGGCTTACACAGTGTTGCCGACCAGTGGTTCAACACCAATGCTGATGAATTAGAAGGGAACCAGAAAAAGGCTACAAAAGTATCTGAGAGTTTGATCAAAGTCCTTGATTATGACAGGCTTTAAAAGCTCATTCTCTTTTTCAGATAACTGATTTTTTTCTGTTTTCTCATGTTCTTGGTCAGGAGGCTGGACTAGATGACCAGTGTAGGTCCCTCCCAACTGAAACGGCTATGCTATGCTTACGCTACGCCTGTGCCCATGCCTGTGCCTGTGCCACCACAACCTACAACAAACTCCCAAAGCAAGAGTGAATTTCCTTCCTTAAGTATCTTGTGGCGACACTTTTAGTTCAAAGCCATTGCTTGTCACTGTCATTCCCAAGCAAGAAAAATAAATGTAGTATGTCACAAAACTCTCGTACCCACAACTCCTTATTACCTCTGTTTTGCTTTCTTCAGGCTTTTCAAAACGATTTTTCCTTGCTGTTACGTAATTTTGCTGGGTGGGTTTTTTTGCTTACTCACAACTATATTCATTCTAAAATCTCACAGCCACTCATTCAACGCATCAAATTAGTGAGAAAAGAAATTCGCAAACACTTAAAAGCATAAAACATTGTTCTAGTCTATACGGTTGAGATCCCCTCTACAACGTACATAACAAAGTATTTGTGATTTAGTGGTTACAATATGTGGTCCAGGTCAGCTCTGCTCAGTGTTGTTTCCAATTCCATGCTTCATTAAGAAGTATCCTTAAATCTTGACTAGCTTCCTTTCTCAACCTCAGTATGAATAATGGTATTTCCTAACACAAGGAAATAAACACTGAGAGATGATTAAGAACATCCTTTGAAAAGTGACATAAATTTTAAATGACTACCCATACATATACTTTTGTGATCCTATTTCTGTTTACAGGAAGAGCGTCAGTTTTCTACGTGTTGATGAAAAACACCTAATTTCCATCTCATTTTCTTCATTTTCAGAACAGGCAATGGTTAATCTTTGCGGAGGGAGGTCACCGAGACTTGCTTCAGCTGGTATCTCAGGGCTGGCTTACTTTAACAATCTACCCTGCTCTTAACACTGCCACAGGATCATGGCTGGGTGGAAATGAACTCCCTGTAGCATCACAGCACCAAAATCCCCCAGGGCCGCCCTCGGAAGCTGTGCTAGGGCACAGCATGTGAAGCGCCATCCTTGTCAGCAGTGAGCCAGAGAGTTCCTGGCCGCAGGAATGCCTCTTGTAAAGGCTAAGTTTCTGGGGTGTTCTTATTAATTATAATCGCTTGCTCATTATTATTGTTATTCCTACCAATCACCTCACTCTTTGCCTTTTTCTCTTTATTTTCTACCCTTACCCTCCTACAGCTCTTACCACCTCAACTGCAAGCTTCAGAAAATGATGGTTTACATTTATCTTGTGCGCAGCACAGTGGTGCTCCAGCACTGTTCCAATCTCTAAGCACTGCTGTATTAATAGCAACGATGTTAGAGAAATACAGGGGTAAAAAAGAGTTACAGCTGACAGATATTTCTGGATGATGTATCCACAATAATCCTTCATATTCCAACCACAAGAAGGGAAGCATTAAAACAGCGGCTACGAAAATGAAACAATTCCAGATCTCTCTCATCTGGTCGTTCTGATCATGCTTTTTAAAGCATTAGCCAAGGAGCAACCTGAACTTCTGCAGCACAGCTTTGAACAACACAGGATGTGAAGAAGAGAAAGAGCTACCCAGTCTGTGTTTAAGACGATGACTCAACCAAAGCTATAATGAATTAAACAACGGAAGAGTTGGATCTACATGAAGGCAGGCATGACAACAGGCAGATCCACCAGGCCATGCTGTTGCAGAGGCCACGGCTGAAATACTACTGCGAACTGTAACAGCTAAAAGTTAGGAGACGCTGTATGAAAGAATCAGGCAAGCACAACAAAGGTTATTCCAGGTTTGGAAAGCAATCATTGCAAGTGATACAGTTCCTGAATTAAGCTAACTTGATAACCATCTGGAAGAACCTGTGTCAAGTAAACATTTGTGGTATGACACTACAACGTAACAGACAAAGGCACTGAGTAACTGGAAGCTTCTGAGGACGATAAACCACACACTTGGATACATGATGAATCCTATTTGCATTTTTGAGACAAATGTATTTGTGTCAATTGAGCATTTCTTTCTAAAAGATAAGTGGGTGAAATTCTATGGCGTGTACAGACAGCTGAATGGAAGGTATGATCTTACCTTAGAAAAAGAATAAATTTTATGAAAAAATTCCCCTTCAAGAAAGTCAGACCTGCTGAACATTTTCTAGAATTCTAAATAAAAATTATAATCCTCTAATGAAATAGGAACAAACACTTTCTTTCATAACAGCTGCCAGCTCTCTATAACCTGTATGATTATCAGGCTGATTTTACTCTTTAACAAGTCATGTAATCTAAGGCACTTAATGCCAAATTTTGAAAGACAATTTCACTAATCTCCGCTTCAGACTGTTTGTGATTTGTTATGTGACGATTACAATATTGTTAACTACTATATGCCTCATTTTTCCCCACTGGTAAACAAACCCACAGTATTATCTCCCAGCGGAGCTGCAAGAATTGGGGCAGGTACAACTACTGACATATTCATTGCCAAAGTATTAACAGAGCAGTACAACAGTTTTAAATGGCTAAATCTACCTTGTTAACCACCAGTCAATATTTGGGATGTTCCCAATAAAAGGAAAAGGGATCGGTGGAAACGCTCGGATATTTTGTTCCCTTCCAGCTTTTAGTAACTGACAGAATGCCATCTGTTGCCAGAACGGAAGATATTGTTTATAGATTCAGTTAGCATGCTGAAATGTGGATATGGAAGTTGCTGCCTGTAAGACTAGGATGAGAAACAGGTTTATAGCCAATAGTGTTAATACTCTAAAGTCCTTTCTGATTTTAATTAGACTTAAAAAAAAAAATTGTCTCTTGCATAAAATTCCTCTCCAACATTCAGAAAAAAAGTCACTATTCAGTCAAGAATACTTTTTTAAAAATAGTAAATAAGGCACTTACACCTTAACTAGAATAGCCTCTATCTCATCTCTGTGTGTGCGTGTGTGTGATCTAAACATCCAGATTTTCTGTTTTCAGAATTATACACCATAATTGTCCAGAACACACATCGTGCTTATAGAGATGGTGGGTTCAGATTTACAGGAAGATTACATTTTGATTAGGTTTGTTCCAGTGCAAGGCAAATTCTACAGCTAGGCAGAAGCTGTACTCTTCAAATTCATACCAGCTAGTGCACATTTGGGGCAGAAAACATGAGCTATTACTTTAACATAATTTGAGTTTACGCTTTGTCTCACGAGTGAATGGTCTGCATTAGATTATTTACTGCTTTAAGGCAGTTGCGTCCAGAAACCTTACCTAAAATCATGACCTTCTTATGCTAGATATTATATATAAAGGGAAGGATGTTTACACAGTTAGTAGATAAAACCTAAGAAAAAGGAAGTCTTACTATCTCAAGTCTACAGACACAGAACTGAGGCTGAGGAGACTAAAGCTTAACAGCACCCTGTGCAGAACCAGGAACTGCACCCAGATCTCGAGTTACCAACCTACTGACCTAATCACAAAGCATCTTTTCTGCAGATAACTAAAGACAAAAGAGTTTCTTATGGGATAAAATAGTGACCCAGTTCTGCAGTTCTGCTTTCATCTACATTTTTGCAACTCTGCTATCATCACAGTTACGGGAGAATAGGCCTGGCAGTCTCAAAGCCTATATGTGTGTATATATATATCACAGTGCATCACACCCCCAAAATAGTGATTTTTGCAGCCAGAATTTTCTTCTGTCTTCTTATAAGGCATCAAACATTATCAAAACACAGCAGCTGATGCTGGAGATAAATTACTATAACCAGTAAGTTTTCATGCACATTAGTTAAGTCAATATTACGGACTCTGCAAAAATTATCCTATTGTTTAAAAGCATCAGTTTAAAGGGCTGATACCATAATAGAAGACAGCAAACTGGGTTGATATCTCAACTACTATAAGCATCTTAGAAAAGCAGACATTTGACGGAATATCAGAAAAGCCATCCAGTCCTTTTTGGTCTTCCTTTAGATATATATATTTTTAATTTAAAAACATACCAGTTTCCTCCCTTAGGAAATGCAGAGGCTTAAACTGTAAGCTTAGATAAAATGAGAATACGTTGTGGTTTGGGGTTTTTTTTGATAATTGTGAAATATACATAGAGATACTTACTATTTTTTGAGCATCAACATCTTTGGTAACTATTATTTTGGTACTTACCATGGTTTATCCCGTGATACTTTTGAAGGAAAGACTGTGTGCTGTTTGCTACTGGAGGTAAGTAGATTGTCTTTGGGCGTTTTGAATGGCTTTGAGTTGCTGCTGACAGGGTTATGGCCGCTGATACAGGATTTCGGTTTCATCTGTACTAGGGATGTCCTGGAATTGCAGGCTGGAGAAGCTGGAGAAGGGGAAGGTTTACACATTGAACCGTGTCTTCGTTCTGTAACGGAAAAACAATAAACCTTACAGCATTTCATAGGCTAAAACAAAAAAAAAAGAAGTCAGGGAAGAGGAAATTGTTCCCTTCTATGCTAGTTACAATGATTTCATCACTGCAGCACACCAGTTCATTACTGTTGTCAGTGTAATCAAGCCAAATGATAGTTAAACAAAATCAACTCTGTGCTCTGAAAAATGCAAACATAGCAAAATGAATGCTAATAATCTACCAGAAATTTTCACCAAGAAATCTCAAGCCTTTTTTTAAGCAATAAACAACCACTAGCATCTGTGTGAGGTACACCAGGTGTCCCAGCTCCTTCACGTGAAGAAGAGGGGCATATGTAACAACAGCTCAGATGACTTGGTGAAATACTCTTCGACAGACATGAGATTCCTTCTATAACGGTTTATGAAGAATTCATGTGACCTGGTTATTGGACAGTTTACTTTATGACCATCTCGTTTCAAGTTTAATGGGAAGGTGTGAGGAAAACAACCAGAAGACTGAAAAGTAGCAAAAGGTCTACTGCTCCCAGCCCTCCCAGAGACGCAGGCTCTCCAAGCACCAATCAGGGTAAAAGCTTACTTTTTTCCACGCAATGGCAAGTGCAAAAAAGCAGGAAGTTCACGTATCAGTTACAAACATTGCATCTAGAGGTCAGGCTCTTGTGTAAGCACTGCTCACGCTCACACGAGAGACCTCTTCAGCACCGCAAAAAGCAAGGTCTTGCTGACCTCCAACAGGAGAACAGGCTTCAGGATAGACAGACTTCAGTAAAATTGTTTGGGTTTGGTTACTGTTATTATCACTTAAAAAGTCTAAATGTCTCACCCCTGATACTGGTTAAATAAAAAGAGTGTTTTAAGAAGGTATCTGGTCATTCTTTACAAATTATATACTTCTCCAGGGGAGAAGTGCTAGTGCTTGGCCAGCCAGCTGGGTCACAGCGTGCTGCAAGCAATGGGCTTGCTGCTGCGACATTAAGCACAACTACAAAATATCACAAGAGACAGGAGTTGTTTTCTGCTGAGAAGTGCTACAAATCCTTACCAGCCCAGTCCCCCCATTTGCAGGAACACCCTCTCCCCAGCCCCAGCAGCGAGCCAGCCGCCCAGTGCTTCCCAGCTAGCAGCGGCAGGCGGCACGGGCAGGCTGGGGGAAGAGGAATTTTCCAGTCAGCAGGGCCATGCTCCACAGCAGCTGCCTCCGGCTTGCTGGCACCCTGGCACCAAGAGCCTCCGACGGCAGGGATCAGCCAGGTACCCTGCTACTGACACAGCAATCAAACGTAGCACGCTTAGCGTAATTACAGGCTGAGAACTTGGGACAAGCTGCAGTTTCTACTTCAACACGCACGGCAATTTGTTCTCGTCTGAAGCCTCCTGCGCGTCGCTTGAAGAATCCGAGTGGGTGCTGCTCTTTGAGCTTGCACAGCATCGCCCCAGCAGCCAAGAGCAGGTTAAGGAAGCAACAGCGACGTGCTGCTGCAAGGGAAGGGATTGTATGTACATCGTCAACCCTGCTCTCGCTACTTGGATATTTCGAGGGTAACTTAGAAAAATTTTCCCACAGAGAATCAAAACACAACAATTTGTCTGGCATCCTCACAAGTAAAAACTTGCCAGAAGCAGGAGGATTCATCCATGATTAATTTGCAATAGGCGAATACCTCAAGAACAAAGATAAATGCTTAAAAAAAATAAAGAATATTGCACACTGTTTCTGTATCTCCAGTGACTAAATAAAGGCATTTTCCATTAAAGATCAAGCACTTCCATATCTTCGTATTCACAGCTTTAATTACAAACGCTGAATTTCCCTCCAGATTCCCCTGCAACTGAAGAACAGTCTTATTTTTTTTAAATACATGAACAAATTTTTTTAATACATAAATATTATTTTTTTAAAATATGAGCTCTCCTCACACCCCGAATGCCAACTGTCATTTGCTGGTTTTCACGCCACCGCACACTTCAGTGTGCAGTCTCTGCCTTTACAAGTCCTTTGCAGGACTTGTAGTTAATTTACATTCATTTCACCTCACATTTGTGGCAACAACCGTTTAAGCTACGCATCTGCCTCTGAAACTCACTGAATTCACTGAATATTTATTTCATTAAATAATAGTTATTGTTTCAAGATTCACCAACCTTCTCAGCAACTACTTGATCAGATTAAATTAGCTTGATAAAAATTTGCAACTTTCCCATTAACTACTTGAGGGCTGATGAAAAAGAACTGCTATGTAACCAACAAAACCAAGCTGTATATAAAGTGAAACTTGTGAAAAAAATTGTTTCCATACACAAATTATATAAATTCAGCATAAATTACTCCAATCTTCACCACAGCTACTGATTTTCTCAAGACTGACTTCCAGTAAGCTGTGTCTTCAATATCGTCCCCATGGATATATTTGGAAGTGAAACACACAACTCCGTTATTAAAATTAATCTTCTGGAAAGACGGACATTCAAGATACTGACCATCTAAAATTATATTTTAAAGTCATCTAAGTATCACATGCCATAGCAAGTTATTTTTTAACAGTCTCTTTACACTGAATTTTTAGTCAAGCTAAACATTTGGTGCTTTTCCCTAGGCAACTTTCTCAATTTATTAATTACCAAGACCAAACCAGTACATTAACTTTGGATTTTTTACTATAACATAGAAAATGATGGAAAAACGTGGAAAGTATGATACGGAGGATAATACAAAAGGCACTGTTGTGATACGACAGTATTGACTTTATTAATTCCATCCCACTATTTTAAATACACATTTAATTAAAAGATTGGGAAGGAAAATATTACAAGTTTACTTATTCTATCTGACTGTGTCATATCGGTGGTCATTCTTGTGATCAGAACCAACTCCTAAATTTGGTGTTTCCTTTTACCTCCTCAAATCTCCCTCTGCCCCCAAAACATTGCAAAACATAAAGTCTTCCACATTTTAGACAGACTCTGACACATATTTGAGAATTATCAGCATTACCCAGCTTCTCTTGAAATTTCCTAGAAGCAAAATGGAAATTATCACCATTGTAAAGTCATACAACCTGGCGAGGGCTCCAGGGAGACCTTATAGTAGCCTTCCAGTATCTGAAAGGGGCTTACAAGAAAGCTGGAGACGGACTTTTTATAAGGGTATGTAGCAATAGGACAACGGGAAATGGCTTCAAGCTGGAAGAGGGGAGATTTAGATGAGATCTCAGGAAGAAATTTTTCACTCTGAGGGTGGTGAGGCACTGGAACAGGTTGTCCAGGGAAGCTGTGGATGTCCCCTCCCAGGAAGTGTCCAAGGCCAGGCTGGATGGGGCTTTGAGCAACCTGGTCTAGTGAGAGGTGTCCCTGCCCATGGCGGGGGGGGGTGGAACTAGATGATCTTTAAGGTCGCTTCCAACCCAAACCATTCTATGATTCTGTACAGGAGGAAGAGCATAAACAGCCAGGGCCATGCAACTGCTAGTGTTCTCAGACGCTGCTCAGACAGGGAAAACCTGCACGTTTGCTCACTTAAGCGAATGCCACTTCAGTGTCAGCAGGAGAAGGTGGCAGCAACACCCTGCAGGTAGGGCCATGGTGGAGAGCTGGAAAAGTCCCTCCAAAGGGGCAGAAACCCCCTGTTTAAGCTGGGCAAGTATGGCCACAAGAGGGTAGACATGCCAAAGGCGTGAAACCTCATAGACCAATCTTGATGGTGGGGCATAAATCATAACGAAATACTGATATATTCCTTCTCAACAACTATTAGGTTGCCTCTCACTTCCTCCTTCCTTACTATGTATGTGGTAGTGAATCAGCCTTAGACATTGGTAATAAGTTTCAAAGAGAAATAATGGGAACATATGACAAAGCAAGAAGGCTGTCAGCTGTCAAAATGGACCGCTTAAACCAGGGTGGTGTCACTCCTCTATCAAACTGAGTTTCCTAGTCACATCTGTTTTTTAAAAACTCCTACTCATCTGTCTATTCACATTTTACATATATAAGGAATTATACACAATATAGAAATTGGCAATTATATAGTCTATGTAATCTGTGAATAAAAGACGTTTGCACACCAAATAGTTGCTATAAAATCCAATATTCACATACTAACACATTCAGGAGACAACTGGTCACCTGTGTAAATATTTCTGCACTGGCTTGCAGTTCACCTGCAGCCAGGTTAGATCTAACAGGGCAGGTGAACTCATACACACACAAATGTGGACATGGCTGTCCCTGTTTAGACACAGAAGTGGCACAGTCACTGGACATAAACGAACCTGAAGCAGAATGAAAATTTTTGCCCCTAAAAGATGAAAAAGTCCTGCAAGGCAACTAGAAAACCAGTTATCACTAACCTAAATTCTACAGGCTTTTCAGTTTCTGCAGAAGCCTGCAATGCTACGAATGTGTGCTCAAGTTTAAAATATGAAAGAGAACTTTTCCGATTCATTTAAATACTTCCAAATGGATGTTTACACTCCACATAAGTAACAACACATATTCTGTTTTGTTTCTAAATACCAGTTGCTGTCAAATCCAGGAGCAGAGAGAATACAATCAAAGTTACAATCCTCTTTACCGCATTAATCCTTCTGCAACCTCTCAGCTGTCTCAGCGCAGCCACTGCAGCAAGTGACAAGCAACATGTGACTTCTACTGTCAAACAGTTTACGTATTAGTGACATTAATCTCAGAGGAAAGTTTAACACTCTCTCACTGAATTAACTGCACTTTCTAAAGAATCAATTTCAGATCAATAGCTGTTATTTTTCCTAGTTCGTGGCAAAAGTCTAAAAGCCCAACACTACATATGGTCCTAAAGCGCAGTACAAACTCTGCATCAGTAGCATTGCAAACGATCTTGAACTATTCCAGGAGATTCTCCATGTCCTATGGAAACATGGATGTAGTCCAACTTTCTCAGCCAAATCTGAATTGTTTGCTAGATGCGAAGTCCTTATGTTGTTGGAGACTTAACAGCCCCTGAACCTCCAGAGCTTCTCTCCCATGCCCTTGTACTCCATTTCTAATCCTCCTTCCTGCGTCTTACACAATGCAACCCCCTACCTTTCCCCAAAACCTCAGCCGCAGCTGCCAAAGTCCTCTAGGTCTGCCGTTGAATCTGTAATTCCACTGGATCCTCTCTGACGGGTCACCAGGGAATACTAGCAGCTGTTTTGCAGGAAACGCCACATCTCCTTCTAATCATAAGCAAAAAAGCAAAGCAATAGAGGCAACATGAGCTCCAGAGCCACAAGCACAGCGTGTGGGAAAAAGAGGCAAAACCACATTCTGAGTAGAAAGTCTTTTCTCAAATTTTTGCCTCAACTCTCTCACACAAGATTAAGTACTCACTCAGCGTACAGCAAACCTTACACACAACGACACAACAGTAAATATGCTGCCAGTAACACACACCAACCATACGTTTCCAGTTGGACTGCAGTAGTTTTGTACCCAAAAAGTTCTTTACATGATCCTGAAACTGCAGATCTCTCTAATTCGGACTACAAACAAAAAACATTTCTTAGCGTATCCCACCACATCCATTCTTACCCAACATGTGCTACTCAAAATTGATCAAATTAAGTGAACAGTTTTTGCCCACAGTCAGTGCCTTCTCCATCGGTGAGATATAGAAGACTGCAAAGGGAAAAAGTCACGATACAGCTTGAGCGTAGAGAGAGATGTGCCTTTGGTCTTCCAGTATTTTTTTGCAAATAGTTGCAACAAAACAACAACAAAAAAAATCCCTCTAACGTTGTCAGAAGAGAGATACTAGGACTTTGTCAGCAGCAGCAGCAGTCATTTTGAAACATTACTCTTGTTGAGCATGATCTTACTTCCTGTGTACAAGAGGCCTAAAGCAAAAATCAATTTTAGGTTGACCCACGAATAACTCGGAGACCCAGTGTTATGGATTTATAGCTTGGCATTACACTCGGTAAAAACAATCAAAACACAATTGCTAAAACTCAGAAAGGTACAAAAGTTATTTGCTGTTAGTAAACATTACAGAATAATAAAACTCCTTTTACGCTTGTATTCATCACAGCCCTTGAGTACATAGCCCTTTTACTTCAAATAGCACAAACTAATTTATCTGACTACGCCTAACACAATATGAATACCGTTTGTTATTCCCCATTTACAACATTTAAACGGACGGTAATGAAATTTACTATCTCATCCACAATGTGATTCTGCTTCAGTAACGTATCACAGTCTTGTAGCTGAAGACGTTACTTATGGTAACTCCATACACCACCTATGCACAAATTACAGTTTTTTTATTTACAGTATACCCTGAGGTGTTTTGTTGCACAGCCCTTCACCGTGCAAAGTTGAGCAATGTATACTTACGATTTCAGTAAATAGTAAGTGAAACCTGCCACCTTGTACTGATCCCAGTTCAAAGTTTGCAAATGTACTTGGCATTAATTCTAATAAAACTAAAACAGAAAAAAACCACACATGCCCGAAAAGCGACAGCCAGCAACCAGAAAACTGAACAACTAGACTGCTTGCAGAAATGTGTCATCCTGCAGTAACTGGCAGCTGGTTCATAACAAGAGTTCATAAACACCTTGTAAGCACTTTCATTTTGCAGTCACAGTCTACAAAAACCTAACAAAAGCCAGTACGTGAGGTTAAGCAAAAATAAACCGGGATTCAATGCTAGCAAACTACAATATAATGTCGCAAGATCGAAGTATAACTTTACCAGCTTTTTTGACAAAACACTATTCCAAGTCCAGCTGAAAAACTTTGGAAATAATATCTGCAAACCGTTCCACCCTTCTTGCGCTGCGCACTGGAAAGGAAACAGCACGGTCGGTTTCATTTTGATACTTCTTGTAAACTGACAAAGGAAATAAACTGCCAGCACAAACCCCCGGACTGATCTGCTGCATAAAATGCAGCTCGACAATCGCAAGCTTCATTCCAGGTCAAATGACATAATTGGGAAATTATCAAGTGCTAAAATAACCACCGTTCTGCTGGTGTTTATTTACAATAAACACAAGCTCTGCTTTCTGACATAAACCCACTAAAATGATTCTCCATTTCACAAAGTCTACAAGTGAGTAGGATCAGCAAAATTATGCAAAACATCCTGCTAGAAGAAGAAATGTAAACTGAGCCACTTACAGAGACGAGCAGGCTGCCAACTTAATCTGATTCTACGACGACTGTAAACATGTACTTTTGGAACGTGAAACGATTCACATTGCCACAGATGCCGTCAGAGAAACACAGCAACGTGATTAGGTATTCTGCACACGGTAAAAAATCCGGCAGATGACCTGCCGCAGCAAATACCAGATCAGGGCTCGTACACACCAACTGTTTTGACTACAGGCACTTGTTAAGCACCAAGTTTCAGGTCCTACCAGTTGGACACCAGAACTGATCCTGTGCCAAGAACAACAAGCACTGAAAACGGCTGCGGGGTTGCTTTTTTTTTTCTCTTTATAATTGTTGATACAACTCAAGTAACTGTAGAAATGAACCATAGTGCAAAATTAAAAGCAGCAAAAAACCACAAGTGTATTTTTAGAGGAAGACACTGCATTTTTTCTTTCTTGATTCAGGAAAGAAGGAGGGTGCTTGTGTTTAACACAGTAGGATGAACCTGCTGTTTTCCTGAAAAATATTTTATTTATGGGATAATTTGGCATTTGCCAGGGTAATTATAAGAGGTAGGAGGAATAATCTCTAGAATATCAGTAAATTACACTTAAGTGGCCAAATCTCTTAAAAATGGCCCAATTCCATAAAAAGCCACACACTCAGCATTTCCCAGAACATTTCCATTCCTCTTCAGTAGAAAGCTTGGTTAAAAAAACCAAAACAAAACAACCAAAAAAACCCCCAGGTCAAACGGAACTCCAGCAGAGCAAAAAAATGCTTGAAATACTGCAATTAATTACACTAAATGTAAAATTAAGCTGCTGGGTACCTGTCTGCTTCTTTTGCAAGGATTTTGAGATCCAAAGATGAAGCTCCAAGGTATCACTGATGTATCAGAGAGACAGGAAAACAATGGAAGAGCGAATACCTTGCCCTGGTGACAACGTCAGTCTTCACAACATTGAGCTGGTGGACCAAAATTTACCTCTGCTGTCAAGGCCTGTTTCTTTAGCTACAAAAGGGGATACTAATGATTTAGGGTGTTGATTAAAAAAAAGAGCTGAAGATTGAACCAGGAATTGATCTCTTCTTGTAATGACATGTTTCCACACGTGTAATCAGCATTTCTCACCTGATGCACAGCTACTATAGAAGAAATGACAATTTTCTACTACGTCATACATGTTTCTCAGCTCAGCAAGGCCAAAAATCTTCAGGCAAAAAAGAAATTAACAGATCAAGTAAATCCCAGGTACACAGTTTTTTTAGCGACACTTTACCAAAGAAAAGCAAGGAGAGCTTACGCACAGAAATTTCCCACTCTGCTGTAGGAGATGCTCTGGTAGTCCAAAATGAAACTACTGAGACATCCCGATGTGTCTGGGAGTGTTTGAGATAAATGCTATCTCACGCCGTCTGTCTGGTGCTTATACCACAAGGAGAGCCCTCACCATCCTTTTGCACCAGTTCTTCTGCCCAGCGGGAATGGTATTTCCACCATTTTGTTCGGAGCAAGGAAATGCATTATCAGCCCCAAACTTAGGGCAGGTACATCAGGTGAAATGCTAAAATATTTCTTGCAATCAAGCAACCGCACTTTCCTTCAAGTAAAGGTAGGCACTGTTGACAAATTAGAATTTTGTGGGTGATTTTATATGTGAAGAGAAACCTTCTATTTGGCTATTTGTTGCATGTAAGAAAAAAGTATCTTTACATTTAATACCAAAAAATAACAAGTGGAACAGCACCTTAGTTTACTAAATAAACAAATTTAAAAGCAACTTGCCAATTCATTCCTCCAAACACTCGACTTAAATAATTTTACCCCAGACACACTGTTGCAAATAGAGGAAAATCTAGTATAGCCATCCTGTTATGCTTTGTATTGTGTAACAGACCTGTTTCCTCAGGCCTCAGGCAAATCTTTCACATTCAAGGTCATCTGATGATACACATTTTTATTTATTGACTTATACTTATCAGGTAAAATATTTCACTGTATCTCTATCTCCATCTTCAATGATATTTACAAAACAATAATAAAAAAAGTAATTTAAGTACATTATTGCTTTAGTAACTCATTGGATGTTTCCCCTCATCTATCATAAAACTGTTACAGAAAACTGATACTTCTTTAATGCTTTACTGAATCCAAACAGATATAACAGCATTTCTTTTCAGGTAAGAAAAGATAAGCTGTAGAAGAGTGAGATGGGACTATCGAGGTGGTTTCACAAAAAACAATGCTGTACTATGACTCCGAGAAAACAAGCTATTGTTTTTAGGAGCCTTATGTTGTTGATCTGTTTTTGTGCATAATATCATGTCAGATCTTATTAGATATCAAGATAACACATCACCAGCTCATTTTATGATTCCTTAGAAGAAACTTGTATAAAAATGATAACTTTACTCAAATTAGCCCAGAATAATGGCTTTGCAGGACTTGATATAATCTATTGTTTAAATCTTTTTGGCTTTTTCAGCTCTAAGTGTTATTTGGGATCCAAATCCAGCATCTGGTGAAATAATGTATTTCTTAGCAAGCTGGTTTATAAGCAGAGAGATAATGAAAAACGTTTTTCTAAAAATCCATGGGTTTGATCCCTAAATTTGCTCCATCTCTGTTACCCTGAGCTTCTCTGTCCCCCAGCAAAACATCCTCCCATATCCAAAATCCTTTGCCCCCCAGCAAAAGAGAGAGGATAAGCTCTGTTTGGTCTGTAGGTACATGGTGACAACTGTCAGTACAAGCACGCTACTGCCACATGAAATGCTGTTCTCTGGGGGCACGATAATTAAGGTGTCTCTTCACAGTCACCGATTTTCACAAGACTGCTGAAACTTCGTATTTTTGAAGCCAAATTGGTAAAGGGTTAAAAATTCTTAGACAAAATTGGTGTAATCAGATAAGCCTTCTTGCTATTATTATTATTAGTAGTAGTAGTATTACTACTATCATTATTATAATAATTTTCACCTTTTAGGAAACTCAAGTTAAAATCTATATGTGAATTTTTTTACTTGCCTTTCTGTGTTTGCCACTCCTCATGGATATTCCCAGGCATCAAATTAATCCCCCTGGAATATTTTGACATCTTTTGAAAATCCAGGTGCCCAACTAAGGATACTGGAATGAGCTTATACTTAAGTTTCAATTCGCTTTATCAAACCCTGCTACAAAAGTAGCATAACTGTCAATGCAGAATATTTCCTCACTCCAGACATTTTAGATAAATCAGCTCACTCATCTTTCAGGCACATTATTTGTCATAATAAATACAAATAATAAAATCTATTATTTAGAATGCTGCAGGAATACCCACAAGTGATAATCTGCTAATACATAGCCTCCAAAGTGAGGGTGCAAAATAATTCCTGAAGAGGTCACTTGTTCCTGTTTTCCCCACTACATACAATAGCTCCTACAAACAAGAAACCAAACTCTTAACCTTCTACAGAAGAAAACTGAACAGACAACACCAAAAGACATACCTGTATACAAAAGTGGGTTTGTAGGGCATTTTTTATGTTCTTCTCCCTTAAAAATCTCTTTAGTTCTATATTTATATGCAACTTAAGCTATAAAAGGACAGTTTCCACTTTAACTTGCATCATTTATGACTTCTAACTGTGCAAACTAAAGAAACTCAGATGTAATCGCACATGAATAAAATAGATGTAAATCAACCTCTGAGAGTCCAAGTGACAACTACTTCACACTCTATCTCTGAACGCACCTCTTAACTATTCTTCACTGCAACGAACGTCATGTATTACAAATCACTTGTTTTGGATAAACATTTACCTGCTCCTAGTACTAACAGCTTTCCCATCGTTGCCCTGAATGGGAGAGAGTGTTGTATGTCTACTGTTTCAAATAACTGCTCTACCTATATAAATTATTTCTTTCAGATGGGCCTTCAGTCATTTTTTTTCAAGCTACTATATGATCGATAACAAATTTGCTGAAGCGTGGTCAGTGTTTCAGATGCTGTGTGAAGAAAGGTATTTTCCAAGGCCACATAGCAATTAGAGAGTGTGGATGAATTTAAGACATTCCAAGTTTATTCACTCTCTCATGTTGCCCCTGTCATGTTTAATGTGGCAGGAATGGCACAAGGGAAAGAGAGAGATGATTTCCGTTACAACTACCTACCAAGGTGCATGAACTCTGCACAGATGTGACAGCACCACCGTGCAATTCAGCTTTCCCTTCTACTATTTCCAAGGCCTTGAACAACTTGTCATCCAGTGCAGATGGTTCCAACTTTCTACGCATCTTCTCAGAAGCAAATACAGACTATATTTTAGAAAAACTTTTAGGAAAAAATAAATGTGTAGACACTCATCAGCAGAAGACACGTGATATTTTTCCTATGAGGCACTCTAACGACTTTCTATAATTACTCACATAAGCTCATTGGGGAAAAAAAAATCACTTCTCATTAAAGCAAGGCACAGCTCAACTCAGAACAATTCTTGAGAGTTTTAACATGGACATTAAGCACACAAACCAAGATCATCAGAAGTTCAACTTGCAAGCAGACCCACATGAGGGAGTCCGTTTTACCTGAAGTCACTTAACTATGAGATATGCAACAGGACGGCTCTGAGAACAAGCATGCAATAAACATCTTTCCAAGGTAACAAATGTTTGATATGTATCAGTCATTTTTGATTTAAACCATCTGAGTCAAATGGAGCATAGGCAAAACATATTAGGATGATTATTTCCTAGCAGGGCTTAGCTTGCTTTATCCATGCTTGGTGTAATGCATCACTTCAGGTGGGAAGAATGTATAGTATATCTGTTTGTTAAGAAATGAGAGTAGCCTTTGGTCAGCCAAGAAATGAGTACAGGGGAAGTAAGCTTGGAAGCTAACAGGAAGAAGAGGAAAGAATTTTAAGACAAGGATTTCAAAGTGGGTTATTTATAGAGTCAATGCTTAATTATCTATGGTCAGATTATCTGTACCAGAGATGCAGAAACAAATCAGCTCCAGCTGGGCTCACTAGCCTAGGTACAGCTTGGTGCAGGGTTCCTATACTTCTAGGGATGGTGTGCATTCTGAAATTATGCAACAACTGCTTCTCAGTGTAAGACTGAAGAGGCACTTCGGTTGTCTCCTTGTGGCATTTCCAAAGGCAAGAGCATTGGGGAAAATGGCAAAGACTCCAGATGGAGCCACGGCCTCGCAGCGCTGCCCCCACGCTCTGGGTCCCAAGGAGTTTGACTCACTCAGGCACAGCATCAAGCCAAGCTGGCTGTGTGCATTCCTGCCATGCTGCGTCATGGCTGCATCCTCTGCCTGGACACCAGGGAGCTGGGGAGCTCAGTGGAGACAAGCACAAGATACCTGTGACAACACAGCATCCCGTCAGCAGCCAGCGTGGCAAACACTAATGAACCCAGATACAGCTAGGATGGCCTCCATGCAGAGGGGCTGAGCTGTGAGAGCACTTGAGATTATGGTTTACAGTTAAGTCATTTAAACCAGATATTCTAAATAAGGGAAAACTTAAAACACAAGTGCTTTCCTAACTGTAAGAAAACATAGCAACAGACAATACCAATCCAGCTTGAAGCTGTTTTCCTGGCCACGATGCCAAAAGCATAATTGACAGTGAAATAAAAAGGTTGACAGGGAAGGAAATAGAAAAAATCCAACATTATACTTCCTACCTGCCAATTGCTTCCTGTGAATCAGCCTATCTGTGTTCACGCTGAAGGGCTGAAACCTTTCTCCATCTGTCAGGAGACAGCAAACTCCAGAAGAGACTTTATGCTCTTTAGACTCTTCTGGAAGTTGTCCTTACTCATCAAATTGATGCTGCTATAGCTGAAAGAAATCCTACTATTTAAAGACAACAAGAGATACTTCTAAATTGGAGGAGTTTGAGATTCAGTTTATTTTTTTCCAGCAATGGGAGTCACTTGACCAAAGAGGCAGGGAAAGGACAACAAGCAGGATACTGGCATGAAAAAATCTCAGCTATAATCAGCTGACTCCAGCTTGATTATAGTGGAGGAACTAAACTCTGTATTTGGCAAATGGATCACAGAGCAAGTCTTTTCTAAAGCTTTTTGCTGAGTCTGCCACTTGGTAGCTAGACAGTACAGTAGATTTAACCAGCAATGGCTAACAAGTGAACCAAAACTAACCATGCCTGAGCTATCACCCCTGGGATTTGCCTACTGTATCTAAACACTGAGAGAAAAAGGTTTATTTACACTGAAGAGCACAGTGTGTAGCAGAGAACTGCTCAAGTAGTTTCAAATGAAAGCAAGAAACAGAGTCACACAACACAGGATGAGGTGGAGGAAGAGGATTACCTAACCCACCAGAACATCATTGTAACACTGGAGGAAATCTGCAAGTCCTAAATCTACAACCTTACTACCCCTTCTTTCCTTCTCTCTAGTCCCAAATGCCTTGACTTTCCAGGTTGCTTAAGGTCTGAAAAACAACAAATTCAAGAAAAACAATAGTTCAAAACCAAAATTCACTATGATAGATATTACTTACCAGAGAACTCTGGCAGTTTTAGTTGTTATTATTTCTCCTTAAATTTCAGATCCCTAAATGTCTACTGCCTGAAAAGTGATAGCAGTAGAGGTTACAGAAGGTTTGTTGTTTTTCTTTGCTCTTTATTTTGGCATTAGGGACTAACATATTTTGGCACATGTAACATTCAGCAAACAAAAATGTAAAGTTCATGGTATTTGTCTTAGAATACATATTAGTGATGACAACAACACAAGCACTAGAAGGGAAAGGACTTAATTACCGTAAACGAGAGGGAGCAAAAGACCGTTAGACATTCAACAATTCACACCAATGGAAGGTTTAAAAGTTTTCACCTCTTATTTGCTGTAACAACATTAGGCCAACACTGCCCTCCTCTGCCCCTAAGCCCCATCAAACTAGCAAAGACCATAAACGCAACACCACTGCACTACCTCACTGCCCTGCTGAAAGTCTCAATTACTTAAGGTTGAGGACAAACACCCAATGTATTTTCCCTGCCTGGGGACTACTGCCACAACAAATCTCAGCCTGTAACTTCCAGGTAAATTGGCTGCATATCTGTCAAGCACACACATGCGAACTGCGCTTATATAAACTTTCCTGCTCCGTTATTGCTCCCCCTACCCCGAGATAATCAGTTCTAGTCAGGGACTGCATTAGCAACAGACTACAAAACACTTTCAGAGAACTTCCGAGGTGGCACTTACAAAAGGACAGTGACATTTTATGACCTGAAGACGCAAGAGCAAAGCGTGGCAGCTGGCATCAGGCCTTGCATGTTACAGCTGCAGTTGTACTGCAGACCAATCAGAGATGCAATTTCTATTTCTCCTCTTCCTCCCTTTCAAAACATTCCTGGCTCACCTTTGGCTTCAACCTGGTACTCATCCGTGGCTGCGTTACAGCACAGGAATAGAGACCGGGCACATTGTATAACACAACCTTCGTTCAGTAACTGCTTCTCAGAATACGCTGCTCTCATCCTGCAAGTACAACATCTACTGCTGCCCCCAGATATAGCCTTGTAGATTCAGTGTGTTGAAATAAGCTTGCTGAACCCGCTTTCACAAGCTATCTCAATTCATCCTGTATTGGGGACCTCTTGCTTTTTAATAATTTTATTTTAATTTACATGTCACAAATCTTACATGCTTCCCCGCCCTTCCTGGTTCACTGTAAAATTATTAAATACTGTAGTGATACAGACTACTTTGGTAGGACTTCAGTCTTCCTCGTCATAATTAACTGTCGAAATCTGTTACACAGAGAGTTTAAAACAAATTATTCTATGTGCCTTTTGCATTTTAATTAAACATAAAGCAATACTGGTAAGATACCTCAGAACATTTCTAGCTTTACAGAAATCAGAGGTCATTTAACAGCCATAGTATTTCAGAGAGCTGATGCCACTGGTTTCAGGTAAACAAGTAGATTTTCTTTTTCCCCTGAAAACTCTCATGAAGTTTTCCAGTGTCACTTACGTTTCATAGTTATAATCATTTAAATATATAGAAAAGATATAGAACTTTAAGTTTTTCTTCTTCTAAGTTCATTAGTACAAATAGAGGCAGGCTGTAATCTATGCACACAGCAAGTAATTAATCTGTAATTCATACTACGGCATAGCAGAAGTAAAGTGGTAAAGCCGACATTAAACCTGATACTATATAGCCCTTAAAGCCTGCAGGTAATCCCTCTCTTTCCAAGAACTCCACACTGAGAGAAATCAGATATATTTAAAGAATAGTTCAGTATCACAAAAGTACTTCCTTTTAATTAAAACTTACACATCTAGAACCATATCAAAACTTCCAAAAGCAAATGCTCAGCAATTGCCTTGTTCTTATTTAAAGAGCTCTATGGAATAAGTTTAAAGGAGTCCATAAAAAAGTTGACAGCTGCTAATTCAAGAGTCAGCAGTTTGCCATTATAGTGGCACATCGTGTTTAAACTGCTTTGGTACCACTGTCATGTTATTAGTCAAATGAAAAAACCCCAAGCTATGAATTACATATTTCTAAAGCACTACCTATTACCAGTGCAATCAGACAAAGTTTGCACTGTTTTTTTTTTTACCATTGTCACATGTGAAATACACGTGGCAGAGCAAAACACAGAACACAGACATACATACTATGCATAAAGGAGAAATCACAATAACTTCTTTGCACATACAGGTCTAGTTAAGTCTCTGGTTACCTGCCTCTGTTTTTCTTTAACCTTTCCAAAGGGGCTGCAAACGGAGCTTAGTATCTGCTCACAAGTCAAAGTCTTTGCAGTAATTTGTGTAGATTTGTGCAAATAAAAATCACAGACTATATTAGATTCCAGGACTGTGTGTAAGCAACACAAGCTATCATATTTGCACAAAAGCATGCTGATACAGTTGGCGAAAAAAAAAAAATAAATCCCAGTAGAGATAAGCAAGGGTCAAAGTTCTGGTTATGCTTGAAGTTTCGGTATTGGCACTTCCTGATCCGAGTCTAAAATACTCTTAATTAAATCTATTTTGTCCTTCTACGCTGAAGCAATGAACTCCCCCCTCCTTCCTGTACCTACGCCTGGTTTGCTGACTTACAGTACTATAAACCAGCAGGCCAGTTCTCACAGGTCTTCGCTCCACGGGCGGCATCGCCACCACCAGCCACCCAGGCCAGAGCCGCCTTTAGCCTCGCCGCGGGAAGCTCGGCGCAGGAGAAGCCTCCTGGAGCGGGCTGGGAGCTGCCAGTATCCCCATGGATCCAAGCTCAGCTGGGCCGGACGCCCTCAGCGCTCTGGCCGCCCTCGGGGACCTGCCGCCTCCCTCCGCGCTACGCAGGTATCGACAGCCGGGGACGCTTCTCTCCTCCAGCCCCCGCTNGAGAGGCGGGAGCTCCCCCTCCCGGGCCGCCGCCCGCCGGCCGCGCCGAGCAGCGCCCCGTAAACAAGCGACGGGCCGGACACGCGTGCTCCTGCTGCCGCTCCCCGAGGGACGGCAGCGCTCATCTTGCTCCTTTTTTTTTTTGTTGTTTTTTTAACCCCTCCCTGCTCAACGCCACGAGCAGGGAAAGCCCAAACAGCAAAAAGCTCAGGCTTGGCACGCTGAACGTAAAAATGTTCAGCATGAAACCCCCCTTTCATTTATCCCTCCATTCTCCTCAGGANCCGCTCCGTCCCCGAGCGCCGGCTGCGAACCGACCCGGGGCCCCCAGCCACCCGGACTCACAGCCACGCCGCGCCGCGACCCCCCGCCGGCGGGGCCCTCCCCGGCAGCGCTGACGGGATCCCCCTACGCCGACGCGGAGCCCACCTCCGGCGGAGGNCTGCCGGGAGAGGCGGGAGCTCCCCCTCCCGGGCCGCCGCCCGCCGGCCGCGCCGAGCAGCGCCCCGTAAACAAGCGACGGGCCGGACACGCGTGCTCCTGCTGCCGCTCCCCGAGGGACGGCAGCGCTCATCTTGCTCCTTTTTTTTTTTGTTGTTTTTTTAACCCCTCCCTGCTCAACGCCACGAGCAGGGAAAGCCCAAACAGCAAAAAGCTCAGGCTTGGCACGCTGAACGTAAAAATGTTCAGCATGAAACCCCCCTTTCATTTATCCCTCCATTCTCCTCAGGAAAAGTCGTCCAACTCCTCCTGTAGTTCACAGAATCCCAGAATGTCAGGGGTTGGAAGGGACCTCTGGAGATCAGCTGGTCCAACCCCTCCCCAGCAGGTTGCACAGGATGGCATCCAGGTGGGTTGGGAATTTCTCCAGAGTCGGAGACTCCACCACTTCCCTGGGCAGCCTGTGCCGGTGCTCTGCCACCCTCAAAGGAAAGAAGTTCCTCCTCATGTTCAGATGGAACTTCCTATATTCAAGTTTGTGCCTGTTACCTCTTGTCCTGTCACTGGGCACCACTGAAAAAAGACTGGCCCCCTCCTCCTGGCACCCTCCCTTTCAGTATTTGTAAACATTGATGAGATCCGCCCTCAGCCTTCTCTTCTCCAGACTAAAAAGACCCAACTCCCTCAGCCTTTCGAAGTTTTGGAAGGCTTGCAGAGAGCACGTCCTTCGGCAAACAACCAGCCAGCAGCACCACAGCTCCAGCCACCTCCAGTGAGGTTACACGTTCCATCCACCTCTCTCGGATCCCAGCGCTTGCTAAGCTCCACAGAATAATGCATGGTAACCAGTAATTAAAAAATTAAGCTTCCGAGGATCTGATTATCTTTGATTTTTACACAGTGGTGTCCTAGTGGACACAGAATTAAGAACCTGTTGCAGTCAGCTGCTGGATAAACACCAAGTTCTTTATCACCTATTTTTCTTCTCGCAAGCGCTCCGTACTCAGGAGCACGCAGATATCAGAGCTATGGTGTCACCACCCAAAATAAAAAGCTCCAACGACAAGTGGAGTGTTGCTGCGGCACAGCTCTGCCTGTCAAAGCATCCCCCTGCCAAACCCTCCCCCAGCCGACTGCTGCTGGAAACGGCGGGTTCCCCGTTACCTGGAAATACTGCCTTTGGTGTAACTCTCAGATTTTAGAATGGAAGTGTGTTTAATGCTTACCTGATGCTATTAGAAGTAATTTGTTTCAACCACAGTCAAAAGGGCAGCCTCTCGCCTCCCCCTACATACATGCAGCCAAGTAAGTTGTTGGCTTGTCCACTAAAACCAGCCAAAACCATCAATTTGCAGCAGACCAGCATGGGACCCCAGTTTAAATGCAAATTTATTCTCACAGCTGTGTCCGACATGAAACACACTGACAAATGCAAGCTCACATCATAAAGTACTTACAAATGTCTTAGGATTAAATTCTATGTATTTGCACATGTGCGTGGAGTGGTGCTCCCCAGGAAATTAAACATGTTCTCTGGAGTGCTGCGTTCCCCAGCCACGCACCCTCCCCGACTCCACAGGGATCCCAGTGCGGCGGGAGCAAGAATGGCCCCAATTCATTCAAGTTTCTTTCTTAATCACAGAATCATCTGCCTGAGGCCTTGGAAGAAGACAGAAAGTAGACACGGAGTGTGAAAACACAGAACCAGCCTTCTCAAAGATTAGCTCTTCAGCGTGCACGCTGGATTCAAGAAGTAAAGGATTCGAGACATCCTGACCCACTGGACCCAAAATGGGGCCCAGAAATTTAGCCAATAGATCTTTGATGGTGCATAACCTGTTTGTTTGTGGGGTTGGATTTTTTTTTACATTTAATTTGAGCACAGGGCTTGAAGTAAAAAATAAACCAGATTCTATGTTTGGGGCACAAGACTACCTAAGTAAAATAATCCTGAAGGCTTCTGGGGTATCTGTGTAGGAAAGCATTCACTGCAGGCATACGTGCCTCAGAAGAGGCAATCACTGAAGCCAAGAAATAATTAAACAAAATAAAATATCAAAGAGAAATAAGCAGAAGAGAAACAAGTAATAGGTATAGAAATAACAGGTAAGTAATAGTAACACATAAATAAATGATAAAGACAAATAGTTAAGTAAAAAGTTCAAAACTTACTGCAAAGAATACAGCAAAAATATACGCTCATAAAAAACTCCAGCAAAGCTGAGAAATTGAAGGCTGAAAAAACCAATGTTTCTTGTGTTGCATACCTCCATCATTTTCTGGCTAGGATGTTAGACACTGCTAATACCTATTTGTAGGTCTCAGGTTCGTGCCTGTGGAGCAGCTGTCAAAGCACGCTGTAACACATAATCCTGGGGATCCACGGGACTGCAAGGCTGCTGCAAAGCGAGTGGTGATTGTGGCCTCACGTAAGCATGTGATAAAGGTCATATCACAGGTCTTGAACGGCCAGTAAGTCACTGCATGGTTCAGAATGTTTAAAATATAACACGGGGTCACGTTAAGGAAGGGTTGGCTTCCATGCGAAAACAAAACAATGCATCAGCATTTGGGGGGAGGGAGCCATAGTAACCATGCAAACAACCTAGCAGAAGTAAATTCAAAATAATGCTTTCACTATCTGAAAATAAAAATCCATCTTCTGAAGAGAGAGGCTAATGTTAGCTCTTTTTTAAGATACAATCAGGATGTTGTCAGTTTTCTGTATCTTAATACTAGGCATCTCAAGTGATCCATCGATAGATTGCCTGAACCAAGTATTTTAGGAAGTGATAACCAATGCTTTCATTTTCAATCTAAAAAGGGGAATTTATCAACAATATCAAGACATTTATTTAAATATAAAAGGACTTTGAAAGTCGAGATGAAGACTACAGACATTTACCTTACAGATTAACTTCCTGTAAACAGTTTTCTTTATATTTGATACTAACAGAGACTGTTTGTGCTAGTGACAGACAAATTCTGTACTCAATCATACAGAGAAAATATTGCACAGTAAATAATTATTTTCTAACTCTAGAATCTTAATACTGAAGTTTTCACTATAGAACTCACAATCTGTAAAAAGGCTGAGAACAAAATAGGCCTATAGTTAGAAGTACAATTCATTGTAGGTAATATGGGGGGAAAAGGATTTTTTTTTTTGGTAAAGGATCACTCTCTTTGCTCATTCTGCAGGCTTTAATTAAGTGGCTAAGAAACAAGGAGCAGCTAAGAGTGATTCCTTTGTAACCTGCTTTTTTCAAGCTCTAAATGTGGCCCTGGTAATACTAGTACTACATTAAAACATTAAGGAGACTGGACTGCTTATTTACCAATGCCTGGAAACAGACATTAACTTGCCTAATGTCAGCACAAAGGTATGATACCAGGGTGTCTAATCTCTGCAGTTAGTTTTGGACTGATGGAGCTGGGTTTGTCTCTATTGGGGGGGCAGGGAAGAAAAAAAGAGCAATATGCCAGCAGCACTTTATAGCAACTTCTGTGTGCTGTGCATCAGAAGAATATTCCCAAAGAATTTTCAACAGGAGGCCCCAAATTTAAATATTAAGTGCTTTCCTGATGGACACTGGCACTATCAGACAGCTTGCACATTTAAGCTACTTGAACCTGGGAACATTTCTTAGTACCCAGTACACGGAGCCTGCCTAGTCTGGAAAGCGTTCTGGGACTAAACCTTCAAAATGCAGAAACAAGAGTCCAATCTGTTGGGAGTATACATGTTTCTTGCTAAAGCTGTACAGGCCTAAAATAGTGACAAAATTAATTTTGTTTCCTCGTACTGCTAGGTAGGTCAACATGCTGCGGTTTTTTTCCCCACCTAGAAACAAGGCTACAGCTTCAGCAGTTCAGCATCAGCAAAAACAACAGAACAGACTTCAGGAGAAAAAAATATAACCCGACAGAGAAACAAAATACCAGCACATATATTTGAGTGGCAGCTGTATGAAGTGTTTCGGGTTTTTCTGTAATCGTATATTAATCTCACTCTGAGCCCCAAATCAGCTTTCTTTTGTTTCGGTGCCATGGATATTTCAGCACCAAAGGACAGAAGGGGGGTGTTAGAGAAGTGCAAGTCAGAGCACTTGGGGAAGCCAAAAATTGTACTGCTTTTGCCTGCAGAGATTATTTCAGAAGAGTCTCTAAAACTCTAGCTGATAGTTTGTGCAGACAGCTGGCAAAAACTACTGACAGGTATCTTAATCTAAACCATATTTAGCAGAAAACAGGAGAGGGGACCCAGATTTCTATGAATTCCAAGTATCCTGACTCAGCAGCTCCAACAGATCAAGCATCTGATCTGTTTTCAGAAATGCACTCTACGAAGCTGTGTTTGTGGCCTATAAAACACTCCTGCTACTCTTAAAGCATCATAGACCTTCATAAACAAATCAAACAACTGTTGTTGTACTGAGGAAAAGTACAAAACCCTGGCTAACAAGTGGTGCTTGACAGACACTCAGTTACGCTTACGTTTCCATACAGATCACTCAGTAGTCCCGAATTTTCACAGCAGCTCCTCCTGAAAGGCCATAACATTCTTGCTTCTTGTTTAACCTCTCAGAAATGAAAAGCGCTGAATGTGGGTTTAACTGAGGAGTGCCTTAGTCATGCACAGTTCACTCCTAAATCCATAAATTAGACTATTATTTTTGGGAAATCATAGAAGGCCTGAGAAACTCTGTTTTTTCCTGTGTGCCCTATCCATATATCTGAGATTTGTCTGTATTTCAGGCAGGGAACAGCTACTCCAGTTCCTTTCACTTGACTGCAGTCAGTCCTTGCATGAGGTTTGCCCCATCCTTCCCATACAGAGTTGTACGACAAACACACTCCTCTCCGTTTTCATTCCTCAATCAGGCCACAAAGGGGTTGCCCATTTAGATGTCAATACAAGCGACATTTTAAAACCAACTTCAAATACTCTAACAGCATAAGAAAAGACAACCTACCATCTGCTTTCTTAGGAAAAACGTCATCTTTTCAGAAAGTGCTTATTTAATGTCTAGCACAGGGTTTCACTTTCTTGGTCATGATCCCTAGGGGTTCCTTAGACATAAGTTTCTCTTATTTAAATATCGTAGCAACAAAATTAAGAACAAAATTTTGTTTCCATTTTGAGTTGAACACAGTTTTCCTTGTTGTAAAACTTCTAATCTGAATTACCAAGCAAGTTGAAGTACCAAAAAGTGAGCACGCTACCTTTCCAAAACATAGCTAGAGTTAATATTGTACAATCACATAAAAATCAGTCCTTGTTCTCAATTGCTTATAAATGACATCATCAAACACTTGGGCACTTCACCAGTGCCCAGCAGTACCACTACAGGCGCAGCATCGTGCTACGTCCTTGTAGGTCAACTGCTGAAACTTAGCCCAAGGAACAAATGTTTCTCCTTCAACACTTAAACCTGCAATTCTTCAAACAATCTCACAGAGACAACAGATCCTTCAATACTTCTCTCATACACTGTTTTCCACTGCTCTAAGGCTCTGAAAGCTTTTGAATATTGTTAAAGAATATTTACATCTTAAATGAGACATAAGAATTAATGAATGCACAAATAAAATACGCAAAAATAGTATTTCTTATAGCAGCAATGCTGCTGTACATTGTAGTGGTTTCCTAAGTTTATTACTTTTGTCCTCAGATAAATATTGCTTCCTTAAAGTATTTCATGGAAAAGGCCTCAAATGTGTCCTTTAATGACAGAGCAAACGAGCAAATTTGTTGCTTGATGTGTGCAATGCACCCCAACATTACATTCCTTAGCTGTGAGATTCCACAATCCCAGGTACTAGTTGGTATCCCTGACTTAATTCAACTAATAAGAAAGGTTTTATTTCAATTAGTTTCTTAGCCTCACATTAGAATCACTGATTTAGATTTAAATTAAACTCACATACTTTTCACATCCTTTGGGTATGCACGTTTTGACAGTACTACAAAAAATGTACTGCAAGTTGCACATAAGTTGATTGAAACCATCAAACCAGTATTTAACTGCTTGCTGACATGTACCTCAACATTGACTTATGAGAAATAGCCCAGAGCGGATTTATCTGAATATACAAAAGTACACTCAGGAAACACGTTTTCAAGTCACTTATATGGATGTAAGGAATACAGCTTTTATTACTACATTTTTAATTCCTGGCTCACAGATCACAGCTTTATTCCATTATTTTCTCTGTGACTACATGTACCACCTCAGACTTCCCGATTTTTTCCCCCACACACTGGATATCATAAGTTTCTACTTTTAAGATTCAAAAATATTAAAGAGAGTTTTAAATAAAAATTTCCCTACTTCTTTTGTTCTTATCTCCAGCTTTTGAAAAGCTGTAACATCCATGCAGTCTCATTGATATATTTCCTCAGATAATGTACAATAAAAGCAACCCATATGTAAAATTCTCAAAGTTTTTGCAGAAAGTTGTATTCAATCTGTTATCTCTTCCCTCCTGAATTCAGTGCTGCAGAAGGCAATATTCTAGATATGCACACCAGCAGTCTTCACAATTTTTTCCCCATTTAATCCTCGTTTTCTATAATTTACAACTTCTACTTTAAGCCTATTCAGTGGAGTTTTAGAGTTGTCCTTCTAGACTTTCTGTGTCTTTTGATAATACTAACAGGCTTACTCCACACATTAAAACTCGCTACCTACCACATCCCCCCTTTGAATTCTTGTTAGAGATGAGCCTGTCTTTTTTGGGGAAAAAAAATAGTATGCTGCCACCAATTCTTATATATATATCAAAAGTCTGTAGATACAACCTACCAAAAAAATACTTAAATCCAAACAGGCATAGCCCAGAAAAATACCACTTTAAGATTAATTCAAACAGTAAATCTTTCATCTTGAAGGTCAGCTGTTCTTTTCAAAAGATACGCTTTTATGATTGTAGTTTAGATAAGACAGGCAAAGCTGATTTAATAATTAATTGCTGCTGCTGTTCCCTCTGGAAGTGCTACTCTGAACATTCCCCCTGCTTCTTCCTTGCACCATCTCTGGCATTCACCTGCTGCCCTGATGGGTGAGCTCAGCTTGCTAAACCAGCATAAAACAACCAAAGAAAGGGGCGAAAGGTGTGAAACCACAAATAAATCAAAGCAAATAACTGCCTTCTATTATTTCATAGCAAGCTGAACAGCATCACTACAGGGCAAGATGAGCAGCAGAAGCGGTGCAGGTAAGGAAGAGGATCCCAGGGCTGGGTAGGAAGGGCAGGATGAGAAGAGCAGGCTCTGCATGCCGTTAGATCCATGCAAGTGCTCCCGAGATGCCCAACAAGTGACAACCCGGCACAGTGATAGCCAACAGAGCTGTAAAAAGGGCACCGATGTCATCAACAGAGAAAACATCCTGGAGAGATGATACATTTTAAAGCTGCTGAAGGTTTTGCTGCTGTTGAAACAGGTTCTTGCTTATTTTACAAGGACTGCGGCTGTCACCCGGTGATCAGTCCTTGCTGGAAAAGAGCACTGCTGCACCTCGCAGCCTGGGGCTCCTCTCAAAGCTGAGCCTCCAACCTGTATTGTCTTCTTCCAATCTATGAACATTTACCACCAAGGCTCAACACTTTATTCTCACAAAACATCACTGACAGCTGTCCCATTTATAACCATGTTATTTTGGGAAACAATGGAAAGCGTTAAAAGTCTGGCATCAATTGCCTGATACTTGTACCACACCCAGAATCCCAGAATGTTAAGGGCTGGAAGGGACCCCTGGAGATCAGCTGGTCCAACCCCCCCTGCCAGAGCAGGGCCACCTACTGCAGGTTGCACAGGATGGCATCCAGGTGGGTTTGGAATGTCTCCAGAGCTAGAGACTCCACCACCTCTCTGGGCAGCCTGTGCCAGTGCTCTGCCACCCTCAAAGGAAAGAAGTTCCTCCTCATGTTCAGACAGAACTTCTTATATTCAGGTTTATACCCATTGCCCCTTGTCCTATCACTGGGCACCACTGAAAAAAGACTGGCCCCCTCCTCCTGGCACCCTCCCTTTCAGTATTTGTAAGCATTGATGAGATCCCCCCTCAGTATTCTCTTCTCCAAACTAAAAAGACCCAACTCCCTCAGCCTTTCCTCACAAGAAAGACGTTCCCCTTCGCTGCACCCTCTCCAGCAGTTTCCTGTCTTTCTTAAACTGGGGAGCCCAGAACTGAACACCGGCTGGTCTCAGCTAACCTAGCTGCCCTCAGGCCTTCATACAGCAGAGAGGACGCGACAAATGTGTAAGAATGAGCAACTAATTTCTCATGCAGAAATATTTTGAGAAATGTAATCATGAATCTGTAAAGAACTGGATACAAACGGAGTAAAACTCTCTATTCACTATCTCAGTATATGACCAAGAAAGAGCTTGCTTCATTTTCAGTAACAAAACACTAGAATAACTTAGAGCTGCTGAGCCTGCCGGACACTGCAGACCTACTTCATCAGTGACTTTTACATGTCTAAGAAAAGAATATCAGAGAAGTAATGCAGAGGCACAGGGACTTTGTTATAATGCTTCTATACTAAGTGCACCTTGCTAGACTTGGGACTCAACGCTATCATAACATCAGTACCTTGCTTATTAGACTAATACATTTTATTAAAAAAATAATTAATCTAATCCTGCCACTGAAAATTCTCTAGGACCTAAACTATAAAATAAAAACATTTTGCATTCTTAATTTGCCCCAAAGTTTTCAAATAAAAGATGAACTGGAAATATAACAGTCAAACTGTTTGTTTTCTCTCTTAGTTAATTAAAACCCATTTTTTAAGTTAAATTGAGAATCAAAAAAAACCCAAACCCAAACCTCACTACAGTAAAACTAAATTCTATATTAAAACACATTTTCACTATACTAAAACCAGTAAGTCATTATGGAATAAATACAACATAGGTTGCCCATCAAAAGAAAAACCAGTATGCAAGACAGCATAGCACTGTTAGGCATGAACATGCAAATGTTCATTTGCACCACAAACAAAATAGTGATTGCATTTCTTGCAACACCATATGAGTATTTCACACGTTAAGGAAAGAGGTATCACTAAAGCAACAGACATCAGAAAGCCTTTTGATAATGTAAGAATAGATGGACTGTAATCAAAGTAAAAAGCACAAACTGCTACAATATGAGAACTTTTCTGTAAATGGCTAATCCACATTAATAAAACACTACTAAATATCACTGCAGTTCATCTTTTACTTTAGATTAATATCAACTAAGACAAAACTTATTTTAGTGTAACAGTATGGGTTACACTTTAATATTGTTCAGTCATTTTTGCCATCAGTACAATCTAAAGTTCCTAAGAATGCAAGTTATTTTTATTAGGCAACTAGCTGCAAACATTGCTGGAAGTTAACTACATTAAGTTCCAGAAAAACTGGGAAAATTACCATTCATATGAAAGCTTCCCGAACACATGAATGGAAGCTGTGTTTGAATGGCAAAAGTCAAACAATTTTGGAACTAGATTAAAAGAAATAAGTAGTGATTTATTTGCCATGTATCTTTTTATTCCACATAAAACTGCTCATGCTTAGAGACCAAGATTTGGTCCGTGCTTACAAGAAGGTACTACTGCAATGATGTATTATGAAATAATCTTTAAAAAAATGAACTATGAGCAACTGCTTTAAAGAATTACTTCCATGCACACAGCGCTCGGAAAGGCAATGATGAGTAATGGGGAGAGGCACTGCTCGGCCAGCTGAGTCCCACAGCGTGGGGGAGGTACTGCATACCAAGAAACACGTGCAGGGAAGGTAAAGCAGATACTCTTACACCATGGTGAAAATATAAGGCAATAAAATAAATAACCTGCTCAGCCTTTCCTCCTGTAGTATTTTTTTTTTATGTAATTAAAATAAGCTGCTAAATGTCAGTGCAATTATACAAAAAGTCCCTTTGCTATCGCTTCTGTAAAGCTAATACTGAATGACTGTCTCACATACAGATGTCTATGTTGTCTTTACCCAAACGCAGGTAAGCCTAGGTCTGCATATCCATACTGCATGATAGTATGTGCAAAGCTCACATTTTTTTTTGTAATAACATTGATTCTCAAAATTTCAACATTCTTCCATTCCAGATAAATCATCAGACAAGAAGTATTTTAAGCTACAGCACAACTTTCTATACAATACTCAGCATAGCTGTCAATTCTTCGATTTAAACAAGTTATTAATTACTACAGCTTCACCCAGCAACACTTCTTATGCATATTTCTAAATGATCTAATTAAACTTCTTGTTCTTGGTAAAAAAAAATAATTAGTTTTTGCAAAATAGGTAATGTTTCAAATTTTCCAAAAGTATCTTTAGGTGATCTGAATCAAACACTTAATATGTCCACTGCAGTCTCTAAGGGTGCAAAAAGTCGCATCAGCTAACATTATGTTCACCACTCTCTATCCTCTGAGCATGCAAGGAATGGCACTAGCTCAGCACTGTGGCCACTCAACTTCATCAAATCTTAGAAAACTTACATGGAAGTTCTTGGCAGAAGCTTTGCAGACTCCCAAAACCATTTCTTCCACACAAGACCAGTACACATCCTGCTAACCAAGGGGATCTCAAAAAAGCCAGCTAAACCTACGTAACGTAACATGCCTGTGCTGTATCTGTGGTCCTCCCTCAGCTTAGAGGGTTGAATTATTTAAGAACAAACCCAAACTCCTCCAAACTAACCATTAAATGGAACATTTAAAAAAAAGCACAATTGGGACTGATCTGCGTGGTTCAGCTGAAGCTGAGCTTTAAAGCGAACCATATCAGAAAAATGAGAATGGCAAAGCTTAGCCAGTAAAACCAGCTTAGGTCAATACTGATGCTGTCTCATCTTGTGCGAATTGCACTAAGAAAACAAATCGTAGTTTAAAAAAAAAAAAGGGGGGGGGGCCGGGGGGCGGGAAGGGCAGGGCCGGGCAGGGGGAAATAAAGTTTTTAAAAGCC
>VZSF01001695.1:660750-720987 GCA_013398295.1 Chionis minor
TGCAAAAAAAAAAAAAATTGAAGTTAAAAAAAAAAAAAGGGGGGGGGGCCGTGGGGCGGGAAGAGCAGGGCCAGGCAGGGTGAAATAGAGCTTTTAAAAGCCCAGCATGATTTGCAACACAAACACTGAGGAGCAAGCAGCTTCCTCTTTGAATGAAGCAAGGGTCTGACCCCTTCCTGTGTCACAACTCCCTGCCCTTACTTAATACATTTTCTGCTGGCAGTAAAACAAACATCAATTCTATCAGCTTCACAGGCACGTGTGTATCAAAAAAGACACCATACTGATATCACATCCAGTTTTAGGGGAGACAGAAAATGCATTTGAACGAGCACCTTCAGATCTGTGCTGTCTGGACTGCCCAGTAAGATTACTTGTGATGAAATAGCTTACAACTTATACTTTATAAATTAACATTTACTTAAGTTTAAGCAGATGCTGTACAGCCAAATAAGAACACAAACTGACTGCTCTAAAATTTACAAGGAAAACACAAGACCATAAAGAAAACACTACCTTGTTATCCAACGTAACTCCAAAGGTAGGCGTTACAAAGTTGAGTTAAGCCACACTTTATGCATTCATTTCCTTCACCAACATAAAATGCTCAGGTCAAATCTTCAGTTAACTGACTCTTACAGACACACACACACATGTTTCAGATTATTATATTAATTGAAACTAATAAGGCTGTAATACTTTTTCAAGAAGATTCTCATAAAAGAGGTTTCAAAAAATGAAAACAGTAGGAGACCCCCTCAAAACCTTACGTGGGTAGATCAGAGTAGAGTACAGTGTGTATTTGCCAAAGCTAAAAAAAGGAATTCAAGAAGATTCTCATAAAGGAGGTTTCAAAAAATGAAAACAGTAGTGGACACCCTCAAAAATCCTGTTTGGGTAGATCGGAGTGGAGTACAGTTTGTATTTACCAAAGCTAAAGAAGGGAACGCTGCAAAGTAAAGGTGTGATATGCTGCAGCAGCAGAGGTGACAGTTTTGTTAGATCACAAACACGTAAAAGCGTCACCTGTTTTACTTGCTTAACAGTTGATATTATGCAACTCTGACTGCAGAGAGTCAGCTGGTATATATATATTGTCTTGCCATTAATCAGAACTTTCCAGTAGATATTCTAACTTTCCTTAAGCATTAAATAATTACATTGTGTTTTCTTTTTTTGTGTTATATGTATGTTTGGAAAAACAAAAACCAAACCAACTCTACATTAAACATCAAACTTTAAAAAAAATACAACCAAGACACAAGGCCATTCTACTAAAATGACATTAAACTAAGACAGTTTAGTACCTGAAAAATCTTTCTGTTTTATAAAATGGAACTATGGAGCAAAAACTCAATGAATAACTAATAGTTAAAACAAAGTCTTGCATTAAGCTATCTGAGTTTTTAACTGTTCAGTGGAATATATTTGTTTCTGTAGCTCTCTTTTGAAACCATTGTACTTGAAGCTCTAAGTATCATTTATTTGAACTTTGTTTCATCTCAATGAAACTATCTAGCTAGAATTGTCACTTCCATATCTGTCAGTTAAAAAACAAAACCAAGCCCAAGTTGGCTGCTTAAACAGCGCTTCTGGCGCAAACGCTGGCAACAACTTCGTAATTCCTTCATATAACTGCATCACATGAGAAGCAACTGGAAATAAAACTGTCCTAGCACAGGGGGTACTGAGTAACTTGAATCGCCCTCTGCAGATGAAAGCAAAGCAGATGAGACTGAAGCCGACTTTGCCAGGTTTCACCGACGGATCTCCGAAACGCAAGGGAGAAAGGCATTTCACCTTCTCCTGCAGGCATTTCCAAAATCTGCCTTTATATTTTTGACTTCTCATCACACGAAGAGTGAACAGGCCACTGGCAGACTCAAGATTACTGGGCACCCTCAAATCTGGGCAGAAGCAACAATTCAGCTTTGTTCCCCTGCGCCTCTCTACAACCGTTTACTCCAAGTGCTAAGAGAGAATTGTCACAGGAAGGCAGGAAATCACGTGGATAAAACTGGCACAAAGTGTCAAAGAGGAATGACCTCAGAGCGCGCATAGGCAGGATCTTCACTTGACCCATGCTAGCTATAAGATAAAATCTTTTCAACAGTCCATTTCCAAGAACTGCAGAATTGGGGAACAACTGAATAGGTATCGTAGTAATCTCAAAACTACTGATGTCTGTGAGATATGGTAGTCCAGTGTTTGCTGTTTTGTTTCTCTAGCTCATAAAAATAAGCTAGAGTGAAAGTTGTGAACATGACATGGACTGGATATGAAAATATTCTAGCTCCCTTAAAAAAACCCCAAACTCTGCTAAGTGTGTTCCTCGCTGCAGCATTGCTGTTGACCTTTCATCCTTGCCCCTTTTCAAATGCAGACAGGCTAATTTTGATCTGATTTATTCCCAGTCTGCCAGATAAGGCTTACAGAGCAGTAGGGATCTGGGCTGTGGAAGAGAAGAAACCCCAAAATACTCCAGTTCCTTCCAATGCTGACAGACACTAGATGAATTTTTCATGACCCCCAGGACTCCAAGATAGGAAACATNGAGACCCCCTCAAAACCTTACGTGGGTAGATCAGAGTAGAGTACAGTGTGTATTTGCCAAAGCTAAAAAAAGGAATTCAAGAAGATTCTCATAAAGGAGGTTTCAAAAAATGAAAACAGTAGGAGACCCCCTCAAAACCTTACGTGGGTAGATCAGAGTAGAGTACAGTGTGTATTTGCCAAAGCTAAAAAAAGGAATTCAAGAAGATTCTCATAAAGGAGGTTTCAAAAAATGAAAACAGTAGGAGACCCCCTCAAAACCTTACGTGGGTAGATCAGAGTAGAGTACAGTGTGTATTTGCCAAAGCTAAAAAAAGGAATTCAAGAAGATTCTCATAAAGGAGGTTTCAAAAAATGAAAACAGTAGGAGACCCCCTCAAAACCTTACGTGGGTAGATCAGAGTAGAGTACAGTGTGTATTTGCCAAAGCTAAAAAAAGGAATTCAAGAAGATTCTCATAAAGGAGGTTTCAAAAAATGAAAACAGTAGTGGACACCCTCAAAAATCCTGTTTGGGTAGATCGGAGTGGAGTACAGTTTGTATTTACCAAAGCTAAAGAAGGGAACGCTGCAAAGTAAAGGTGTGATATGCTGCAGCAGCAGAGGTGACAGTTTTGTTAGATCACAAACACGTAAAAGCGTCACCTGTTTTACTTGCTTAACAGTTGATATTATGCAACTCTGACTGCAGAGAGTCAGCTGGTATATATATATTGTCTTGCCATTAATCAGAACTTTCCAGTAGATATTCTAACTTTCCTTAAGCATTAAATAATTACATTGTGTTTTCTTTTTTTGTGTTATATGTATGTTTGGAAAAACAAAAACCAAACCAACTCTACATTAAACATCAAACTTTAAAAAAAATACAACCAAGACACAAGGCCATTCTACTAAAATGACATTAAACTAAGACAGTTTAGTACCTGAAAAATCTTTCTGTTTTATAAAATGGAACTATGGAGCAAAAACTCAATGAATAACTAATAGTTAAAACAAAGTCTTGCATTAAGCTATCTGAGTTTTTAACTGTTCAGTGGAATATATTTGTTTCTGTAGCTCTCTTTTGAAACCATTGTACTTGAAGCTCTAAGTATCATTTATTTGAACTTTGTTTCATCTCAATGAAACTATCTAGCTAGAATTGTCACTTCCATATCTGTCAGTTAAAAAACAAAACCAAGCCCAAGTTGGCTGCTTAAACAGCGCTTCTGGCGCAAACGCTGGCAACAACTTCGTAATTCCTTCATATAACTGCATCACATGAGAAGCAACTGGAAATAAAACTGTCCTAGCACAGGGGGTACTGAGTAACTTGAATCGCCCTCTGCAGATGAAAGCAAAGCAGATGAGACTGAAGCCGACTTTGCCAGGTTTCACCGACGGATCTCCGAAACGCAAGGGAGAAAGGCATTTCACCTTCTCCTGCAGGCATTTCCAAAATCTGCCTTTATATTTTTGACTTCTCATCACACGAAGAGTGAACAGGCCACTGGCAGACTCAAGATTACTGGGCACCCTCAAATCTGGGCAGAAGCAACAATTCAGCTTTGTTCCCCTGCGCCTCTCTACAACCGTTTACTCCAAGTGCTAAGAGAGAATTGTCACAGGAAGGCAGGAAATCACGTGGATAAAACTGGCACAAAGTGTCAAAGAGGAATGACCTCAGAGCGCGCATAGGCAGGATCTTCACTTGACCCATGCTAGCTATAAGATAAAATCTTTTCAACAGTCCATTTCCAAGAACTGCAGAATTGGGGAACAACTGAATAGGTATCGTAGTAATCTCAAAACTACTGATGTCTGTGAGATATGGTAGTCCAGTGTTTGCTGTTTTGTTTCTCTAGCTCATAAAAATAAGCTAGAGTGAAAGTTGTGAACATGACATGGACTGGATATGAAAATATTCTAGCTCCCTTAAAAAAACCCCAAACTCTGCTAAGTGTGTTCCTCGCTGCAGCATTGCTGTTGACCTTTCATCCTTGCCCCTTTTCAAATGCAGACAGGCTAATTTTGATCTGATTTATTCCCAGTCTGCCAGATAAGGCTTACAGAGCAGTAGGGATCTGGGCTGTGGAAGAGAAGAAACCCCAAAATACTCCAGTTCCTTCCAATGCTGACAGACACTAGATGAATTTTTCATGACCCCCAGGACTCCAAGATAGGAAACATGAACTGTGGCATTGGGGTGGTGGGTAACGTCCTTGTGCATGTCCCTCCTCTGCTCTTGGGGGAAAAGAAAAGATTGGGTTTTTTGGTTTGCAGGGGTGGGGTTTTTGTTTTTGTTTCTCCCCTCTTCCCTCTTTGCAAGGAAAGAGCCCCTGACCTCAATGGGGCAAAAGTTACAGGGCACCTGGGATACTATCACTGGATAGCACCTGGGGTACTACCACACCACGTGTTAGGGAATATTTAAGTCCCTGCATGTACAGCCTGTAGCTCTCCACAGCCGCCAGACTGACTGGATACGAGATGTGCAGTGATGAGACACGCAAATCACAAGGGAATGCTCAAAAAACCCACTGCTGGTAACTGCTGTCTGAGCATCCTGACTGTCCTCAAAATGATTTTATATTCAGGACACAACAGTAGTTATCACTGATCCAACAAACACAGGAGTTGGTGTTATTGTGGATTTTTCCTGCCTGAATATCAATTTATGATTCTCTGACAATTTTCTGGCCGGCTTTATTTCTCTTATTTCTCTTTTATGACTAGCTACTTTGGCCTGGTTCAGAAAGTGGATCTGTTTTTAAAATTCTGACTGGTGAAATACTAAATTTTTTTTTTTTTTTTTATTAATTAAAAAGCTATTTAAGTGCTAAGTCTCTAAACAAGAGAAAGGTGGTGAACCCCAGTTAAATGACTACTTCCCTGATTAAAGCACTCACCTTTCTGTAACAGAATCAATCTGAACCCAAACCTCCCCCTCTGCAGAAGAGGGCTCTGACCATGAGGACAAAGTATTGTGAAGGGTGTTGAAGGGGGGTGCCCTCCCTCCCTCCTGCTGAAATTATTTGAACCTTTTATAAATAATGTTTCCTGAACCACAGACTGAATCCCAAGCGAACATCTTGTCAGAGTTAGGGATTAACTCTGTCTCTTACTCTGTTCAACAGCTATTTAATTATTTTATGCAAAATAAAAGCATCAATAGGAGCGAAGAAATCAGTGTGGACTTGAACTTGTGTCTTCCAGTAGGAGAAGCATCCAGTCCCTCAACCTGCACGTAATTCTGAGCCTCCCTCAATCCTTTTCCACATAAAAAATATAATCGGAGAAGCAGGCGAAGCCTTGCGAACAGAGTTGTTCCACCACTACCTGGCAGATGAGATACCCCAGTTCCCATCAGCATTTCTTTGTGGTAAGGGGAACACAGTCCACTAGTGATTACAAACACCCATTGATACCAAGTAGCCTGCTTTAGGGTGCTCTTGATTCAACTCCCCTCGGATTAGGGAAGAAAAGGGTAAATAGGATGTTCCATGTTGTACATTAACGGTTCTCATCTCCGTGCTATTGGCTATAGGATGAGAAATCATTTTGCAAACCTAGACTTTAATTTCTTCTGTTTTTTCTTTAGTCTCCTAAAAGAAAGATTTTACCTCAGGCCAAGTGCGACACTTCACCTCTACAGGTATGAAATTTATTTTGGTAAGAAAATGAGAGAAAAATTAGTTATAGTCAAGCCATTTCTTTAACATGGAAAAACCTGTGTGTTTGCTTCTTTATCACGGCATAGAAAAAAAAATCCTGTTTTTTCCAAATGCTCCTACCCAAAAAGTGGCACTAAACCACCCCCTCGTAGTTACTCTACAATTAAGGATACAATTATATTTGGGGAGCAATGGATTGGTCAGCCAATATGTCTGCATACATACAGGAATGCACATGCACACATAGACATATATGCATAAATAAAACTTTGCTTCTTTTCTAGTCCCAACAAAAATGACTTTCATGGTCCAGAAGCTCCAAAGGACTTGGAGATCCAGTCTCCAATGGAAGCAGTGGCAGAGGAGGCTGCAAAGTGGCCTGACAGAGCCAGACCATCCATATTCATCCAGGAGCTCCCCAGAACCCACGGATGCAGTCATCACGCTATTAATGAGCAAGCAAAGCCTCTCACTGAAAACTACCTTGTACCTGAAGGTCAGAAGGCAACATCAATATCTGGAGGAGCCCAAAGAAATAGAGAGTAGCAAGTCTGAAATGGATCCAAGCCGGAGGGTAGAAGCTGTAAGAAGCAATCAAGTTAGTGTACATATAGATAAGTATGATGTATTGGGGAAAAGTCAGTGTAGTCAGACTGTTGTGAGTCACAAATGTCCTGGAAGGCATAAAGACAAAGGAAATCCAATTGAGACAGTCTACTTAAATTTCCAAGTGAAACAAGGCCATCTATTCATGTTTCTTAAAGGAAAGACAACTGCTGTGGGACAGGAAGGAGGGTTCCAACCCGAAGGCTAAGAAACTACTTACAGGGCAAGGAAAAGAGGGTAGAAATGGTCCTCAAAGAAAGAATTTCAGCAGTGGCACGCAGCAAGGGTCTGCGCTAGGGCCTGAAGTATTCAACGTATTCAGAAATGATCCAAAAAAAGAAGGTGGTTAGTGAGAGAACAATATCTTTACTATATTAATTACTCAGAGTACTGAAGGCGAAAATCAGCAGACTGCAGAAAGACTCAACATTACTGAATGGTATAAGAGAATAGTAAACAAAATTCAATGCAGAGGAATATAAAGTGACAGACATGGAAGAAGAAACTAATCTTAACTTTATCTGCAAAATTATGGTCTCTGAATTATTACTACACAGTAACGAGATACTGGTCTCAGACCAAGGCAGACCAAATGTTAGGCAAGGAATATAGCACATCATGCCACTGCTCACTCCTTTCAAAAATGGTTAGAAGGGTTCAGCAAGATAAAAAACTCCCAAAACCGCATAGCAGAGACACGGAGACCCTCTACAAGAGTGACAATTAGACAGATTTGGACTTGTCAAACTGGACAAGTGACAACAGAGGAGAGCTATGATGCATATTTGTTATGAAGGTGAACAGGAAACGATTGATTGTTGCTGGTTCAAAAACAAACCAAAAAAGGAGGTATTTCTTCACACAGTGTATAGCTAAGTTTTGAGAACCCTTTCCACAAGACCCCAAAGCTCTCAAATTTGCGTTAAGTTCAAATAACAATGGGTCAACAAAATTGTTTAGCAGCACAATGACAAACATCAGAGTTTTATTTTCAAGGTTTAATTTTTTGCTGCACCATGTCTATACTCGTCTTACTAAACATGCAGTTCTGCGCTGCACTCTTCTACACAGCCTTAACGGTCTAGTCCTGACTATGCCTTTCCTGCACATGCAAAAACTCTGAAAAAGCTTTATTGCTCATTTCAGCATTCTCACTAAATGCATCTGGCATCAGACAGTGACAAAAAGATATATTTAAACAACAAACTAATCCTTTGTCATCCTAGGCAAATTCAAGGGCATTATTTTTACTGATCCCTTACAGTTTTCATCCGCCTGGGATCACAGAATGAGAAACACTTGTCTTCAGACTCATTTGGACATCCCCAGTGTTACTTCAAGTTTGAGAAAGCTCAAAGTACACAAAAGGATGCACTGGTCTCCACAGTTAGTGCAATCTGATCGCCACCAAATACACACTAAAGAAATCTGAAACACTTGTAATCACTGTAGACCTTTTCAGTATTGTTGGTCAGTTACTGGTCCATGTTTCAGCTTGCACAAATGTATTCCTGCTCCAATATTTTGAGGTAAATGCAGCACCAAAAATGAGACTCCTCCCTGCCAATCCTTCTCCTAATAAACTGAATTAAAAAATGAAACAACTTTTCAATCACCAATCTCAACCCCAAAACTAGCTTAAAAAAAAATAATTTAAAATTCTCTAGTTACACAATCAGTAAAGCACAACATTGATGATATACTCATGAAAAGAATACCTTATACAACACAGGGAATAAACTGAAAGCAGGTGTATCAAATAATGACACATTAATGCTTGCCTTAACCACATTTCTCATATGCAATGCTTGATATTTTATGTAAGTATGGTATTAGTTATAATTCTTTAGTTGCAGAGCAGATGCTAGGCATGATAAAAGATTATTTCGCAGAAACATGAAGCCTGTCCAAAAACCGGGTGGTGGTAGAGAAATCTGTTAGTACCCAGAATACTAGTCATAGAAAATGTTCCTGGTTAACAGCATTACTACTCCCACAAACATAAAGAGCTAGTAAGGCAAGTTTCGAAATTTTATTTAGGCATCTTAACATCTAGGTAGGTTTTGGTGAAGGGAATTAAATCAAGTATTTGAAATTGAATCAAAATCAAAATATACATGTAGTGAGGTGAACGAGTTGCCCATCAACATTTGCCTAACGTATTTTAAACAGTTCTTTCATTATGTCTTTAAGAATATGATTTCATTAATCTATCTAGATGAATGCAAAAATTTTTATTTTGAAAACAGAAGCCTACAGTGCATTTAACCTATCTGTAATAATAAAATATATTTTAGAACCAGGCCTAATTCAATATTTTGGATTTTAATATGACAATTATTACATTGATATCACCAGTTAAATAGAATAGCAATAAGCTATTAAGATAATTATATGAATCACTACAGGATTGTGAAATGGGAAACACATGGAGATTTAGCTGTATTTGAAATGATGAGAATTTTAAGTACAGTATTTTATGCATACAAATAAAATGTTTTGAATAGATTTGGCACTAGTCAGGTATCAAGAGGTTGTGTACTACTATTACAATGAAATAAACAGAACTGATTAGATTTTAAACATGGAGCCGTGACAAACATGCTTGCACAGTAGAGAAAAAAAATCAAATAAAAAAGAAGAAATATTAAAAAATTAAGAAGGTATAAAAATATGGGATAAATATTACCAAAAATTGTGGAAAAAGTATCTAAAGTATATTTGCAAGGTTTGTACTAGCTAGTTTATCACAGGTGAGATTTCCCTCTACTAAAAATTAAGGGATTTTTAAACACCAAATAAGAAAATTATTTCTTCATGAAAGGCATTTAATGTAAGCACTTACAACTTGAATAAAACATACAACTCTTGAACTACAGCTCAGTTTTTGTTTCAATTGCTCTCCATTGCACCTCTTTGAAAAAGGACATATGACTATGCTATGATCCTCCTGCATGTCAAGGGACTTTTGTCTTCCCCACTGCACCCCAAGTGGCCTGTAGATGGTAGAAAAGGCAACAGAACCATTGTTGAAAAGCAGTATTTCAGACTATCAGAAGTAGCATTTCTGGAAAGTAACAAACTGCCATTCCAGTTTTCTTTCCACTCACCGTTGCACATAACAAGATAGTCTAATTCTGGCAGCTGTAAGGGCCAGAGCTATATTCTGGGGTGATCCAGCCTCCTCCCAGGCACGGTTCTCCAGCTCTGACGGGGGCCTTGAACACACAAGACGAGTTGTACCTCCAGCCTCACCTGCCAACTCACATGCAGACTCAGCAACCTCAACTCATGGCACAGGAGACGTTTAGCTGCTAGAGAACACACTACCCAAAAATTGCTGCTGTTTCCTTTGGGAAAAGTCAATAGTCAACAGACGAGAATAAACTTTATGAGCCAGCTTATAGTAAGCATTTTAGTACATGGAGAGTAAGAAGTTCCTAAACTTGTAATATGCTTTGCAAGAAATTGCTACATGATAACATAGTAGAAATTGCAAGAGTTAGAAAATTACCTAAACCTAAAATGTTTAGACAACTGCGAAGTCATTGTCAATGGGCAGGGCTACATGCAGCCAAGACTTCAACAGACTTGCAATGGAACTTACAATGTTTGGTAGTGACTAATCCAAATGTTAATTACCTTCTGTAACACATGCAGAGTAAAGCACTACCACCAAAAACCCTCATGCCCCACCCTCAAAAAGCCACATCTTCCTTGTCTGATCACATGCAGGATAAACCAAGAGCAGAGAGAAGACACTTAACACTTCTATACTTCTGAATATAGCAAAGAAACAATGACCTCTTATCTGGGCCTTTGGCAAACTCAGAGTCCGCTTCAAATTTCCTTTCTTTACAGTGCATCACAATTTGATATAAAAAAAGGATTTGTTCTTGGTTATCTTTTACTCATAAAAACACTTCTAAACAGTGAATTCAAAAAGCTCTTGATTCTGTTTTGGACTTTATCTAGGAATAAAACCATGAAGACTTTTCTTTTTTTTAATATTATTTTTAAAAGTATTCCTTCTCTAAGATGAAAGACATTCAACTTATCCAGCCCAAGCAAGACACGCTATGGAAAACTTCAACACAAATATTCTTATTTTTAATTTTGACAGATTTTCATAGGCTATGATGGAAAATTTTCACTATACCTTTCACCTCTTCCCAATATTACAACCCCCATCCCTCCATGAGTGAAGCAGCTGGAAGAATAATGCACTAAACGCAGCCCTGTAAATTATAGTATGTAGGAGATTAAGCTTAAGCCTAATGCTACAGTCAACCTTCAACAGCTGAGTTCTATTAATGGACACTCCTTAAAAGAAATCCTTATTGGTTACTATTTAAAACTACATCTCTATTAAAATCTTGACTGAAAGAAATTACAAGTGATATGTATCTCCCATCAATGCCATGACAACAACACCCAGTTCCAATATGTACTGCATCATTTACTACAATTTATATGAAGTAAAAAAAATAAAAATACAAAAGGGTTCACTAATCAAATACTGTCAATGAATACACTATGCAAAAGAGTTAAGCTAATTTATAATGACAGGAATTATGTCCTAGAACAATATACTTCCAGTGTACTGAAACATTATTACTCTTTCAATCTACTTCCTATGTCAATTTATTTAAGATCAGCATTGTAACATTACAGCACAGTCAAGGCACTGTAAAGACACAACTTAATAGGAAAAAAATTAGGGAAAAGACAATTAATCAATATCTTACTTCCAGACTTTTCAGTTTCATACACAGGTCCAGAAATAGGTAAGGGGGATGGGGAGGGGGAAGTTACTATGCTTAATAGCAACTGCATAGATGTGTAGCATTCTGTTCACTGCTGAACATTTTCCTCTGCTGAATACTCACTGCTCCCCAATGCACAATCCTTTGAGATTCAATTCTGACAAAATGGTCCTGCTTTCTCATTCAAAGATTCTTTTGAATGAAGAAATTTTCAATTATTGACACATCAACCCAGGGTGAATTTTTGAAGTACGGAAGTTATCTACGGGAAGTTGTCAGCTTCCTACTTACACTACTCATTGACCTTGTAACTCTCTATATATCATATCTATTTCTATATCTGAACTTCTCTCTTTTAGGCTCTGTCACTGATGATAAATGAGAAACAACAAAGTAGAAAGCAGTTTAAGCAGCTGGATGATAGCAGAAAATATAAAAAAAGCCAACCCTAGGAAATACTGTGGTACTTGTTTCTAAGCAAGCAGGTCAGCAGGTCTGAACACAGCTCCACTTTTAGTCCACACGCTAGACTAAGAAAAGAAAACACAACAAACGATCTCAGCAAGCTGCAAGGTGAAGACACGTTACGTTTGCTGTTGCTCTGGGCATCAGCTGCACGTTTTTCAGTCCCTGTCACAGTCCATCCCTTGGACCTGGGTGTTAGTCTCCGCATTCAGGTTTACTTTGAGACACCTCCAAAGCAAAAAGCATGCGCTAGTCTCGTTTTAGTTTTGGTTATGGTGTGCCTGGTGGTTAAGACGTGTTCCTCTCCTAGGAGGTGGAAGATGAGAGAATAGCTCTAGGTGGTAAGGCTACTATATCCAAATCTCTTGCTTCCTGGACAAGTAATTACAGAGAAGGCAGGATTTCTTTCTTGTTTTCCTTGAATGAACATGGCCTTGTCAGTGTATCTTTCATTGAGCTCGCTCCAGGGCACGTATGAAAAAAACAAGCTGTTTGCAGTCCTGAATGAGTACAGTAGCCAATACTGAGATGACCAACACCCTCATGCATATAAGAAGGATTTTTATTTATCACTTAATTTGAATCACGTTAAAATGTTAATTGGTTATCTTTTATGAATCCAAGTGCTTTTCTGAATCTGTCCAGAGTCTATCAGCAGTTCGGATATAGAGCTGGTCTCTCCAAGGACTAAACAAAGACAGATTTTGCATTTCTGTACCTATTTACAGTCTCAAAAATGCTCTGACAGTCTAAAAACACAGCACTCCAAGAATACATAGGGAAAAACATAATTTCAGAGGACTGCTGTTTTATTTTTGCCTCTCCAAGGGTAATAATAGCTCTACCTGGATTGTCCATGCAGTGATGTACTATTATGTTCCACCAGAATGGTGCAAAAGATGGCTTGTGACCACAGTTTCACAGTGACCACCGTTATGCTGGGCTTGGAGAATTTGCAGTGACATGGACATGACAGACCCACATAACCTGTATGTACCATTGAAGGAACCACAGCTTAGATTTTCATCACAGACAGGAGACAGAGGGTTATGCCACTGGTTGTACTTTGGTCTCAAGAACAAGATTTCTGACAGAAAGACTGTAAAGCTAAAGGGATTTTTTTTTTTTTGGTATGCTTTCAGCTACTAGGGATTTCCAATTTAAAGTAATGGAAATGAAAGTTACAGTCAAAATCAGCATATCCTAGGCAATTGCACAAGTAAAAATGCACAAATAAGGTACACACAAAACATTCAATTCTTTCTTCCCCCACCCCTACCAAAAGAAAAAGAAAACTGGGATTCTTTTAAGTTTAGCTGCTAATGTTTCCACGTTTAACAGAAAGCAGGGCAGGACGAGAGTAATTTTCATTATTTTAATTCCTTTGTGCAATGAAACCTAACCACGTGAAAACCAGAAAGTTATTCAATCAATAATGATATCATATAACAAGTTTTGACAAGGCTGTGAAAAAAGAAAATTGCAGTAGCAGAAGGAGAATCACTCAAAATGCCATTATCCTTGAAGGGCACAAGTGCACTCTCCCCATTAAAAGGTCAAATGCAATGGATAAAATATTAACAATTACAAAACCCCAAACAGCTGTATTTAATAAAAAACAAGGCACTGAATAATTGAAAATAGTATCAAAACTGAGAATAATCCATCAAATGTGACAGTGATACCCAGATCAAAATCCTTATGCAAAAAAGGATGCCATCTAGTAACGTTCCACCTCGTGTTAAGAAAGCAAATCATTCTTATTCATACTGTTAAGCTCAGCCTTCTTGTCTAATCATGGTTCATTAAATTGTAACGCACAACTAGTACAATGTAAAATAGCTAGTCTGAGTAATTCAAAATATACCACCTCTCTTAGCAAAATAATGATGATATGGAAGGGAAAATAATTTATTTATATTCTTCAGTGCTCCATTACTTTATAGCTTGTTTTTCTTTTAAATGATGCTTATACATCCAAACAGAAGGATAAAAAGGAAATATGCTTTTCCAACTTTCATGAGGACATGAGGATGTCAACCCAAGAATTTATAACTCAGAAGTAATGAAAATCAAGGCTAGGTTTTTTTCTTTTTTAAAGAATAAGAATTTCTACTTCTTAATTAGAAGCCTGTTAGAATAACCTTAGAGACAGGCAGGATAGATAGCAACAAGCCTGCAAAAAAGGAATTAGCAAAAGAAGAGATCTTCATGGTCATTCCCCCTTGACGAAGCAAAATTCTTCTCCTCTGTATGCTACAACTTCATCAAATGGGGATTTTAAATATTCAGTTCATTAAGATACCCTCCACAGCTTTGGAAACTGTTCCAGAGTATGTTTGGAAACTTTCTTTGATGGTTATACTGCAGTTATTGTTTAACCAAGCTGCATTATTCAGCTTGGCTAATTCACCCCTTCCCCCCGACTTTACTTTTAACACTTTCCCATCATTAATTTCTTTCCTCATATTAAAATAAAAAGTCAAGATGTTTTGACAAACTCTCTCTATGTACACTGCCTCTTCTTCGCTGTGCCAGAGCTAACTTTTATGACAGATTTTCCTTCCAACAGGAAAAGAGCAATGTTAACGAGACTATTATTGTATGGAACATTATTTTAAAAAATAACCAGAACTGCATCTGATGCTTTTTAGTCTAGTAAAGGACAATGCAGTGTAAGAATATGAAGCTTTATTCTCTCTGGGGCCAAAGGAAAATACAAACATCTCCTGGGAAATGATATAAGTCCCGTCTTAACGAGTAACAGACTGTCACAGAACTGGAGTTAACAGAAGTCAGACGGACAGAGCTCAGCACAGACTGCCACCCTAAAAATCTTCTAGAAGGCGGATAGATTGGAGAAAACCCCCAAGACAAACAGCAAGAACATTATAGTACTTCAGGGATACTAAAACACTACATCTTTAGTGTCCCAAGAAGTGCTCTATGTCTTCATTGAGGTCAACATCTGAGAACAAAGTCTCAAAATTAAAATTCCCCACATGCCAAGTACACTTAGTAATGCTACAAGCTGTATAACTAGACTGACTTGTCATTTTGAACTACTTTATGGAGAAATAAACACAACTACATGTTCACACATTAAAAAAATATCTTAAGACATTGTACCACTGCAACAAGTTACTCAAAAGAACTGGCTTCAGAAGCAACACTATTTCAACCCTATTGTTGATGACATTATGATATACTATTTTCTAAGTGCACAATAATACTGAATGACCTCAAGAAATTATTTGATTTGTGTAGTTTATCCAGCAGCCTATAACAGCAAGTCTCTCTTTCAGTTGGGCTTATGCCATATGTACATGAATGATTTAATCCATACAAATGGATATAAATGTTTATCCTACAGATACAAGGACGTGAAACTGTTCTTAAAAATAATTCAGTATTTTTCTAACTTAGAGGCTACAACAGATCTGCTGCTTCACAACGCTGGGCTTCATGCTGCATTTATTACAAAGACTCTCAAGTTCAGCAAGCTAGTCCTCTAATTAGTCATGTCTCTTCTTTTACCTTCCTGATACCTACTGCTCTAAGGTTGTATGATGCGCTGCCTGCCCTTAGAAAAGCCTGAACCACAACCAGATTTTACTCCTTTTCTGTTCAATATCCTAGGAATCAAACCCTTAAAAGTTAAATAACAACATCTGCCTCTATAATCCTCACAACTTCCCAGTGCCATCAAGGATGGCTGCCACATGTCTGAAATTAGAGGCAAATGAAACAGTGGGTCTTCTTACGCTCTGGAGAAAGGCAAATGCCAGCAAGGGCTCAAGAGAAGTGTTACAAAAATGTTTGCTAAACTAAGCATTCCAGAGCTGTTCCAAAGCCAAGGCCTTCAAGTTACAATGCAGGGAACCTAGAAACATAAAGCACGTGCCTGGCACGGACCTAAATCCCTACTGAGAGAATATGGACTGGATCTTACCAGGGATATTAGTAACAAACCACACTTTGTGGGAGATTCTGGGATAGATCTCTACAAGTCCTTGTCAGTAGCAATAAAGACTCCCCATGACGCAGCCTTCAAGAGCCAAAAAACCCGTAGAGGCCTCTCTTGTGCTTTCTCATTCCATTGTCTTTGTTACAACTTTAAAGCTGCAATTCAAGACACGTAAAATAATGCATTTTACAGTAAATAGGATAGTCTAAACTACCTCCAAGTCAACTGACAGCATCACTGAATTTACAGGTATACTGCTGCATGGCCTAACTAAACAAAATCTGATCCACAATATTGACTGCGTTCAACAGGCAGTAAAACTCCAAATAAAACCGAAAGTTAAATACTCCTGCTTCACAGAAGAGCCCAGTGCAGCCAGAACCAATGTCTCAGGTGAAGTCTTCTCCAGACCTTTCTCAATGGACTGTTGATATCATAACATATCCAGTGAGAGATTATTCAGCCACAAGCAGCCCACAGTTGATCTGTTTTCTAATGCAGTATTTCAGTCTTCTCACCAGACAATGCAACTACAGATCAATTAATAAGATCCATGTGTCGCTCTTCTTTAGATCTTATTTCTTATCAAAACAAGTATGTGTTACTAGATGCAGTCACTTACACATGCAGTACTTTTAACAGATTAGTTTTTTGAAAATAAATTAGTTATTTTACAATAATTCACAAGAACTCCAAGAAACCTTTTCTCTTCTAAAAATTCTTTTATATGGTTTCAGTACATTACCTTTTCCTTTTCTTCTTCAAATAAAAACATTTTATCCATACAGTCAAAGCTCTTCCACAACTCTTGCAGAAATATTCCAGTACACCTTTCCTGAAACAAGTCTGACTAGCTTAAATAACTTCAAGAAGTAACACCTTTGGTCAATTATTTTCAGTAGTCTCAATTTCTTTTAATACACTCTACTTTTTTTTTTTTTTTTAAAGTCTTTATTGACCTTAGGCTCAATCAAGCCTAATCATTTGCTTGATTTAATCAAGCAATTCAGAATTTAACGCTCAGTTGTTCAGTGTAACAGGATTGTTATAATGAAGATGAAGTAAAAGAAATTGTATAAGTAGTGGAGCGATGGAGGAAAGAGAAGAAGAAAAAAAGGACAGTGACTCACAGGATCTTTGCAGTTTACAGGCAACACGCTAACACTGATAGTAACTCGTTACTTCCAAAGAGCTCAAAAAATTCCATCTAACATGGATTACTTTACTCTCATCTAGAAGAAACATCATTCTATATGCCTCCTACATGAAAACAGGACCAACTTTCATACTGCTCCCAAACCAGAAGGTCATGCCCAGGAAACAGCACAACTACGGAAGGCTACAGCAAGGTGTTACATAGGTTATTCTGTTCTGTAGTGGATCTTTTATTAATGCACTGGTTCAGTATTTATGATGCCCACTGTACCTATGACCACATGGAGAGAAGCTTTTCTGCCACTGAAAGAACTTTAAGATACCTCAGGCCGGGCAAGAAGAAACCACATACAACTAAGGACAAGAAACAAATTTTGAAAAAAATTGTAGGACAGCTTGTTAAAACACTGAAATTAACACCTGCCCCCACCATTAAATTAATAAGTCCTTCCCCCACTATACTAATATTTTCAGACCTTTCCTTACTCACTGGATATAAATACTATATTCCACTATTACCACGTTTTCACAATTATTTCAATCTGGGCCAAAGGTAGTGGTGACTTGTACAACTGCCTTTCAACTTGAATGCAGTTGTCCCTGACTGGTTGTTAGCAGTCCATCCATACAAACTCAAGGCAATATTTTGGCAATGTTTCTTTAAAAGTAAATAAACTACTTTATTTTCTGTTCATCCCACTTATATTGACCCCTTACTGTGTTGTTTTGCTGCCAAGAAGACTGAAAGGGGGACAGGATTTATGAAATTTATTTGTACGTAGGAAAGGAAAATCCTGCTGGGTCTTTTTTATTTCTTAATGTTTTTAATTGATTCTATGCTCAGTACTAGCTACCTCTTATTATTATGCAATCACCTTCAAATTAATTTGATTAAACTAAATTTGATTGAACCTCATGCAAAGCTAGCCATTCCAGTCACATTTTGCAATCCTTTAAAAAAACCAAACAAAAAACAAACAAGCAAAAAACACCACAGAAACAAACCACTAGACAAATAACAAATAAACCACTGTATAAGTAATAAATAAACCAGACACTGGGATGAAGTTTTTCAGACAATATTTGAAAGTAGTTTGTTAATCAATAGCAAAAATTTCTAACTAAAGTAGTTCTTCTTACAAATATTCAACATAAAAATTGTCATGTTGCAGTTGTAATACCAATCGAGAAATAAGTATCTGCACATTTCTGCAGCTTCTCAATTGAACATTTTTCAAGAGAATCTTAACAAATGTGACTTGGCATGCTGATTATGTTAAAAATTAACCCCTATGATAAATATAAAAATAAACCCTATATACAGGTGTGCATAAACTCCATCAGCAAACAATCCATAACATCCAATGTCTAGTTAATGTAGATCAGTATCACAGCCCTCACTATGCAGCTTTGATAAAAGACAACCCAAGAGTTTTAGCCTAGCTAATATTGAACTAACAGGATTTATTTGTTGTAAGAGATTAATTTAGTATAACAAGTTTGACTTGAAAACCTCAGCTTCTAGAACAACTAATTTAACTTCCTATACAAGAAATATGCTTATTTGCAGGCATCGCTGGTATTTTCTGTGGAAAGAAGACAAGATAACCAGAAATGTATATCTGCAATGCCTCTGTCATGACCGTATGCAATGATTCTTAAGAGAACCATATGCCAGTTTGGCACTGTAATTCAGGAAAGAAAACATTCACTTACCGCAGTGTGACTGGAAAACCTGTGGCTTGACTACCTGATTGCAGATATTGCACACTACAAGATAGAAATCATCATGAGCTGGATAATGGCCAAATAAGTGCATATCTGTGGGAAAGTTAAAAATATATACAAGAATTAGAAATTATGCTTTAAATATATTTTAAGAAAAAGAAAATTGAAAATACTGTAGGGCCACTATTGTTATATTAATTTATACAAAGCAAATTTATACATTGCTCCATAAGAGCTTCTTATCTAGGTTAAAGAGATTATTTTTTCCCTCTTCTGGGTTTCAAGGTCCTATACTAATGCTGCAGTCTCATCCCTCAGTCTGAGTCAAAACACAGGCAGCAACACCTTTGTGTTAACACTCACTGCCAAAAACTGGAATAAGCATTTCTGTACTAATCAACTGTTGAAACAGTAAAAGAATGTGTCTTTTACAATCTCTGCCTAAAGATCCTTTCAGAAAACTGTGCACCGGTTATGCTCCATGTTACAATATTCCAAGCTTGACTACAGATTGATAAAAGAACATCTCCCGCGTAAACGCTAGTTAGAGTAACCAAGGTCAAGGATCCTACAGCTTAAAATACAGTCAGGAATGTCATCCTTGTTTTGAACCAGATGTCATGACATGAAATTTCTGATTCTGCATGAACGTCCCTCCTAGTTCAAACACTCTGCTGTTTGTTTCCCCAACAAAAACTCTGGGAAGAGACAAAGTTGGTTAATGAGGTATTTCTCAATGACGGCATGAGGAATTTCATGAAATCAAAAGATTGGTACAGTCAGACAATGACAGGCACTTGTCCCTCTCACATAATGCAACACATGCATTCTTAAGCCATTACAAACACAGAGTAAAATGGGCTTAAATTACTACTGAAGGCCTGAGAGCTCTAACATTACAAGTGAGGTAACTTGTTTCACTCTGCATTGCTTTAACTTCAGAACAAGCACACATACTCACCCACCACAGCTCAGTTTAGAGGGCAGAAACTCCAGTTGCTTTTATGCACTTTGGCATGATGATGTCACCACACCCCGTGCTGTTAACGAAGGTGTTGCTGCATTAGTAACCCCGTGCTGAGTATCAGCCGCACAGATTGCGCTACCTCTCAGAACAGGGCAGTGACATCTTTATTTAAAGATGTCGTAAAATGGCATTCCAGTGTTATTCAGCAGCATCCGAAATCTATTACAGAACTTGTAAATGCAGCTTCTGACTCAGACTGAAATATCAACCTGGCGCCTTTTAAACTGGAGGAAAAATGCAAAGACAAACATGCACGACAGCAGCCGCAATTGACAAACATCAGCAACTAAATCCTACTTCTCCAATAAGTACAAGTCGTCTTTTTCTTTAAAAATAGTGATTTCTTTCAACAAGTGACTCAAGCAGGTACCTTATTTCATTAGTTCTTAACCAAAGCAAATATTTTGGCCCTAGAACTATTTTTATAAGTAATTCTGCCCTGGCCTGTACCGCTGTGTAAGTAACGTCACTGCTTAAGATGGCAATATTTGGCAGGATGAAGTGCCGAGTATCTTCAGTCCCCCCTCCCACAGAGGAAAGGGGCACCCCCCTCACAGTAATTCCAGCAGTATCTCAGACTGGTTCAAGCATCCTTGGGCACAAACCAGCAGCACTGACTTGCAGGTATTTCGTAGTCTGATACAACGTGAATGGTTCCTTTATACTCTGAAAACCAAAAGTCTCTACATTACCGCTCATACCAGGCTATGAAATGCAGTTAAAAGGTGAACCAATCATGACCCCTTCGCAGTGCTAGTCTTGGACTAACCAAGCCTTTAAATGCATTACAGACAGATGAACGCAATCAACACAATCAACTTAAATTTAAAAGAATGGCAGTGATGATGTATAAACTCCTTTGGTAATTTTCTTGTAGGTAGCGTTAGCACTGACAAAGCCCAAACTGCACAGTTAGATTAAACCAAATCCTCCCTACTAGTAAAACAAATTAACAAAACCCTAAGCAGGCACTATGTCTGGCCTGTTTATTTTATTTCTTGTTTTCATGTGGTAAGTCAGTGATCTTAAAAAAATGACTTAACATTGGCAATTCTTAGCCAAGGATACATTCGATCAGAACCTACAGATTTCCACTAATAGCACTGTAAACTCCACAGAAAGGAGTATTTCTTCCAGGTATAATTTGACACAAAGTCTCAGCTTGAAAATGTGCATTTAATTACAGTTAGGAATACTTTACAAATGGTTAAAACATCTTAACAACTCAAAACTTTTTTTTTCTGTTATTTGAATGGTCCAGTGACAATCTTCTTAAAAAATATATACAGATTTTGCTCTTTACAAACCTAAAAGTTAAAACTTATTTCCATTTAAAATTCCTTAAGTCCACTTAACCTTCACAGCTCTGTATACTGGCCTTTAGAATATGCCCAGCTCTGAGGCGTATGAGGTCCGGCTGGGTTTGCGTTTTTATGAAGTCTGGCTGCAGGGAGGAACTTAGGAAAACACGTAAGGTATTAATACTGGAGAAATCTATTCAAGGACACAGATGCAATAAGAAATCAGGTTAGTTCACAGGATCACAAAATCATCTATGTTTTCACCAGACACTGTCAAGGAGACAGAGCAGTGAAGGAAAAGCTCTGATACCTGTGAGCTCGCTGCACAACCCTGGCAAACAGCACTGCACCTAAAGGGGTAAATAGCACCATTTGAGTTTTTAGGATAGGGAGGTGGCAGAAGTTGACACACAAAGAAACTGCACAGATGTGTAGGAGAACACACCAAAATGCTGCTGTGTGAAAGACAGCATCAAAAAGATACACAGATGCAGAGTAAGTAACATCCTGAAGTAGCACTTTGGAAGTTTTTCCATTTCACACATGCCAAGAAATAGCCCAGTGGAGGTGCAAGCTTCTATTGTAAATGTGAGTCTCCTGATACAAAGTTGAGGTTATTGGCTACCTGTCAAAAGTCCACTTAAATTAATCCAAGAGTCTCAAGGACACAAGACCACAGGCTGGAAATCAGCAGTATGAATCACTCTACACAAATAAATTGTTCTTATTGAATCAGAATAGCTAAAAAACTTACATTACACACTATCTTTTAGACTGGATTCCTTAAAAACCTCACTATGTAGAAGTTTCTAAGAGAGGAAAATTCATCAAGGCCAAACAGGTTCAACTAACTCTATTAGTTCATTGATGTCAACGAGATTGGCATGAATCAGTTTTCATGATTAAACTCATGATTTGTAAGCACACACAGAGTATATATAAATTACTTTTTAATTAAAACTGTACGAAGCATTGATATTGTCTCACCAGAAGTTCCAACTGGGGACTCACTTTACTAGGCGTGACAATATTACAAATGCAACCCAGATCAGAGAATTTACAATGAAGAAAGCAAGGAAAGCTTGAAATGAAAAAGAAAGCAGGAAATATAAACAACTGTATATCTTTTAATAGAAGTCTTCTTGGTTTTAATGAGAATAGTTCAATGCTACCATGTGCTACTTAAAGCGACCAGGACTGAAGTGTTATTCTGGACACTGGTGCTGTTCTTGGATCAGACTAAATCCATTTGACAATCTAGATCTTGTACATGCAGCAAAAATACAACAACCTCTCCAAATGAAAAATTATCTTCTAAAAGCAACAATCACACCTCCCTGCCTGCTTAGACAGAAGTAATAGTGGTAAGATTTTCAGGAAAGGTTACTTTTGGAGAAGAAAATGGCTATCTCCAAAGTCAGGTCAGGAAAGACTTCTTCATGGAAAAAGGTAACACAACTGAAGACGACAGCAGATAATCTGTGAATAAGGTGACTGACTATGAAATAGTACTGAAATAATTATCAATGTACAAAAAGAACAGGAAGGGACAGAAGAGCAACTGCAAGGAGTATTTATTTTCTACCAAGATTTGGGTTCCCCTAAAAAGGGAAACAAAGTGACCAAGGTCTGCATGACTCACCCCAGACCAGCACGGTGATACTAGACAGAGCCTGTGATGTGCTTTTTCCCTACGTGCAAATACAGATCGCTACAAGTCTGAGACAGAAAGACCTGCCCAGCCCTTCTGCTAAGTTAAAGCAGCCTATGGCCCCCATCAGCGTTGCCTCATTTTACTGGAAGATGATTTCGGTAGATTCAAAGTAGAGTCTCAACAGCAAGAAAGAACAAATAACTTATTTTCCAATACCCACACACTTTACGAAGTGCTATCTATACATACCCTACTTCTTGCAGTACTGAATCGTCGTCCCCTCAAAATGAAATCTTTTGGCCAGCTATGTCTGTTGATACCATACACTGACAAAAGCCCTGCTTGAAAATCAGCCTTTGACTAACAGGTTGCAAGAGTGTCCCATATCATGTGAAAAATATGCAAGATAGGTGGAAATTAGAGACAGTGAATGCTGACTGTAGGAAATATGACTTTTCTAGATTAAAATCTTACACCAAATATTAATTTGTGTATACTTTGCTATGGTGCTTGGAAAATAAATATAACTTCTGCTTATAGTCTTTGTATTACTGACATTTGCAAATAAAGAGACAGCTGTAGCCATACAACACGGTTTTGCAAGACATCAGCTTGGCAAGATGTGCATTAAAAACACAAATACTATAGGAACAAAAGAAAATGTCGCTTCTGCAAATTGTGGTACAAACACAAAAATGCAGGTGTCAGATACAACTTTTTATCTTCTCCCGTAACACACACAAAGGAATTATTTTTAGTAAGAATCAAAGCCAGATGACTTATGTGGAGTTCCTTCTCTATTATTATATAATTCATAATCACTTACATTCAACTGTATAATAAAACACAAGCTAGAAATAATCTAAAACACCCTTCCACTGCAGAATTGAGGTTGTCGAACAGTAAGACCTCACAATATTGCGTGGGAAATTGAGTTTTTAATGATGATCTTTTGCTATAAATTATATACAATTTAAATATTCTCTTATGTATCAGTTGCTCCACTAAATATACACACAAAGTCTGCTTTGAAAAATATTAGTGATGTTTATGCGTAAAGAGAGAGAAGGGGGGAGGAAGGGAAAAAGACTGTTCAAGACACACTGGTTTGAAATTAACAAATAAAAGCTAAAAAAAAAAGAAAAAAGCAATGGCAAAAATGGCAACGGACAAAATCAAATCCTTGTGGTTTCTCCAGCTTCTGGAGATAGAGATTTTTAAACTTTTTAAACTGCCTAGAAAATGTGATGAATATTTCCCTCCTGTTCCACAGAAGTGACAAATCTGTCCATCATTCAAAAATGGAGGAATGCACAGAATCTTTCAGTGCATTGGATTACTTTTACATTTGAGATTACTGAAAAAACTAAGCAATTTGAATGGTGAATTGAAACTGAAACATTAAAAAGACATCTTCAGGGTATTACTCAGACAACAGTCAAACACGCTTGCACAGACAGGATAGTTTTATCTTAGAAATAAATGTCACACTCTTCCCATTTAACATCAGCTTTATTCTCCCCCCCATATGGTTTTCCTTTAGTCTTCCTTTTTTTACACAAATACCCAGTAAGTTGCTTCAGTAATTAGTTAGCCAGTATAAATTGCATTTTACCCCTGAAAATGCCAGTCACAGTTGCCATTAATCACAGAATCATTTAAGCTGAAACAGATCACTGGATGTCATTTACTCCAAGCCCCTGCTCAAATCAGAGCTAACTTCAGAGTCAGAATCACAAAGTAATGTTCAAGCTCATTTCTTTTCTGATGGAAAAATGCAGGTCATGGCTGAAGTAACCATGAAATTGAGGAAAAAGTAAAATTAATATATTCAGGACAGAACTAACATAGGGCCAAACAATTGTCATTAAGTCCTGAGTGACGTCCTTTGGGTGTTAATACAAGGAATCGAAGATTCTGCATGCTAAAAAACCGCCAAACAAGTGATTAATGAGAAGAAAACAGAAATGCTGAACTTCTCGAAAACAGCAATAATAAATGAAACGAAGAAAAGACAGCACAGGGGAAAAACGTCGAACAGACTTAACAAGAGTCAGTGTGGTAAAGACCCAGGATGATGACATCTTTAAACTAGCCCAGTAACTCTGAATGGTATGCTGCCTCCCAGGTTAGAGCAATCATGAGGATGTTGGCAATCCTAAAGAATGTTGGGAATTTCTCATTAATTATAGTTTATACAGGAAATACTACCCTGAATGACTTGGAAAGATGGTGTACTACGCTGCCTCATCTAGGCATTCTGAAACTGTATTGAAGATGGAATTGGTGCTTTCCATTCCCTAAAACCCATAGCAAAATTTTAAAAAAAGTTTGTAATTGGAAATCAGAGATCTAAACTAATGTTGTGGATTAACAGTATCTGCATACCTTTTCTAACAACAATCTGTTTGGAAGAGATTCTAAAGTAACCTATACATCACTGACATTACTATTTTGCATAAGATGCTAGATATTTAAAAAAAAAAAAAAGAAGAAAAAAGAAACGAACATGGAAAAATGTGACAAAGATTGTCTTCCACAATTCTGAAGATATCGCTGAAATTTATGTAGGCTATTTGCCATCCCAGTCTAGAATAATTTGGCAACATGTGACCATAATTGCTACCAAATTAACGCATCGCAAGAATACTGGAAGAGAAAACCCAAACCTCACGCATGAAGAAAGTATGCTGCATACCTACCACACCAAGAAATCTCAGTTTTTCGTATCTTAAGATATCCAGAGGATAACACAGTAACTAATGTTAAGTTTTTCCTCCTTGAAAAACCTACTACTTAGAACTTGCTTATATGGAGGCACACAGCCCCTTATCTCCTGGAGTAGGGAGAAGACATCTCATCGGCTGATGGAGTCTTTATTTCACTATTTGTACACAACTCAACCTCCAACAACACAGCCTCCAACACCAAATAACTAGTAAAGGGCTCAGCTACTCTTTTGTGTCTGCAAAGGCATTTAATTTCTTCTGCAAGAATCTTCTTTCTGTAACACTGTACGACACTCAAAATAAACGCTGTTTTGCAATTTTCTGTTTCAATAGTAAGTCAGTCTGCCGTTCCACAAGAATTTAAGCTGATCAAAGTTGGGCACTGGTATGGTCCTTTATGCCTCCAAGCTTGGTATTTCTGCCCCTCCCTTGTGCTTGTACCATCAATTAACCGATTATAAAAAGGAGTCAAATTCAAGACAACTCTGAACCAGGAACAAAGTAACAAAAGGAAGGAGAAAACAAAACAGGAAAAGATTTTCTGAGAGTTTAATTCCATGAGCTGTCCCCACCTCAGAGCCTGATGAACTCCACTGCTGGGGGAAGGAAACGCAGAGCCCAGAACTGGAGAGCAGGACCAACAGGACCAAGACCAGTTAAAACCGCTGCAGAGCAGCAGTGGCTCTCCAGCTCACGTTGAAGTCTGCCACACAGATATCTGTGCAATATTAAAGAAAGACACTTGGCTCCAAAAGCAGCCTTGTAAAAATAAAGTTGCTTGTCTCTCAATTAAAGATAGCAGCAAATTTATTAATTTGTACTGTATAAAATCATTCAGAAGCCTATCATCTCCTTTTACATAATTATGTTTCTAATGCTTTAGATTACTGAACTAATCTTTAAAACCGGGTTCCCACTTCAGCATTTAACTTTTCAATTATTTTGTACAATGTCACCAGGCAGGTTAACTTTTACCTTTTCATTTCCTGAACACGCTGGCTTTACTGCCTGCCCTTCAGTTAAAGGCCCTCCTCATTCCTGATGTGAAGGGTTGTAGGCAACACTACTAAGAAAACAGCGCACATTAAGAGTCGGTCACATACCACTGAGGTCTGTTTGAATGGTTATGAGAATTTTGGTTCATGCTTTGCTTTATTTTTCCATCACCAGAGTTTAAACTACAGGGCAAATACAAACATTAAAGCTGCTAAAATACGTCAATAAAGTTCAGTGAACATCTGCATTTGGACTCTGCAGCCCAGGGCTGCAGTGACACGGGATGGTCCTGGAAAGGACCAGCTAGAGCAAAGACAGACTGTCCATGGCCTTGGCCATGCTCTGTACCGGCCCTTCTCTCACAAGTCTGCACGGAAGAATTTGGAGAGTGGAACAAGGCTGAAAGGCAAGGGCAGAGTAATCATAACACATGAACACAAAAGAATTGTAACAACTCTGGTAACACCAAACTATCGCATACAAAATTATAACTGTTCTTACATTTCTCTTTAATGATTAGATTACACTTCAGGGAAAATCTCTCAAGAAGCATCCTCCTTGTGAACCTGGATTTTGAGCTGCCTCCCATTTTACATATAACAACATATTTCAGGAACTAGAGTGAATGCTTACAAAGTCTACTATTATAAAATTGCACAAAGTCAATACCCAGAAGAAAATCCTGTTATGTGGTAAAATAGATACCAGTTAAGCATATTAAGGTCCAAAGACAGGAAGAAAAGGAAAAAAAGAATCCAAACCTTCCACACATCACTTAAATAACTTGCCTCAAAAATCAAGGTGAGCAAAATACGAGGAAGAAATAGGCTTTCATACGTTTAAAAGCAAGCTGGAAGAGTCATGTAAACCTAGACAGCATCTTCAATTAGACCAATAGCTAAACAGTTAGATCTGGTTTTTGGGCTTTAAGGGGATGTGTGCCCTAAAATGTCTCTATTTTCCTTAACAGCTGCAGTTAGCCTAATTAAAATATCACCTCCAGCTACAAATTTCACCTTGCTTATGTCTGGAAACCTTCAGGGCAGCAAGAGTATTATTAAATGACAGCAAAAATTAAATTACTGAGGGCAAGGAAACATTAAGAGAGACATTATTTATAAGGATCCAGACTACGTACTCCATATCCAGAAGCAGAGATGATATCCCATTTGTAGAACATATAGCATAACTGTCGCCAGACTCCCAAGTATGGAGAGCATGGCAAAGAAGTCCTGATCAGGAGACTTTCTTACCCTGCAGAAACAGCGGATTTCTCTCAGATGCTCACATGTATCACTATCAAAAATCCTGGAGAGTAAGCGTGGCCGCACACAGGTGTGTATACAAAGAATAGTGAACGTGCAGGAGGACTATCAGTCTCGGCATTAGACATCTGGAATCTCAACTTTCCACAAGTAGGCATAAGGGGAGGAACAGAGGAAAATTATCCGCATTTCCCCCATAATTCAAAGTGAACATCATGCACCTTGACTACAGAGTCTCCATGAACCACTATACAGCAACAGAATGATTCTTTCTTCCTTGAACATGTATCAAGAGAAGACTTACTGCAAATGAGACTTGTCAGCACGAGGAGTATCCTTCATGGGTGATGGGACTGAATTCCAGCTCAGACTGATGTATGGCTCTCCTGAATTAGATGCTTGACCTTTAGCAGCAGTTAGAGGGTTGCACCACACGCATATATGCTCATTGACTTCTACAGCAGGTGGACTCTGCCAGCTTCTCTGCTGGGAGAGCACACCTTGACAAAGGAAGAGATACCAGGTCTGTGAGTTAACTACAATAACTCACGGAAATACGCTGTGTTTCAGATTTTGATTTTCTGCTATAAGATGGTTAAGCTTTCTGATGCCTAGCTAAAGAGGCAAGGAAACAACATTAACATACTGGTCCTGCAGAAGTAGTAAGGTAAAGACCTGGAGATATCAAATGCTGGTTGAAGTATATGTGGTCTTTTTAAATTTTTTCCTCATTATTTCTTACATTTCTAAGCTACAGAAATACTCAGGCTATACAGATGGCAACTGGGACCCCTTCTCAGCTTTCACCTTTGGCATTACAAACCGCTGATGATTGCCGCAGGGCAATAGCTTGGTATTGCTGTCCTTCATTAGTGGAGAGAGCAACCCTTGTTGGAGCCTGAGACGTTAACGGGTTTTAGAAAAGCATATTGGACTTCTGCAAATCATTTGAGTCCTGAAAATCCAATTATATTAGTCTGTCCAACACCAAAGGTGAAAACACAGTATCAGTGACAATTAGGGAATCTTCTGCTGGAAAGATGGGTCATTCAAATACTTCTACCATAGGCCTAAATGTTTGATAGTCTGGCACCAAGAGTCTGCCCAAGAATGCTAATGGGGAAGGAGACTTCTTCCCTTTATTCTGTGATGAAGACTGTGTTCTTTACACCTCAACACCTGTACCATCATCCATCCAAATACAGGTGACTTCCAAGACTGCCAAGATTGGCACCAATCCAGCCAACAATTTGAGAGAGCGGGGAAAAAGGCTTTCCTTCAAAACAAAACCTGCAGAATTCGAAAGAGACAGCTCTATTTGACAGATGGGAGAACATATCTACTTTATGGTAACGCACAACAATTATTCTTTCAGTGAGTTGACAATATAAAAGGTATTGTGGCTTATTACAGAGCCTATGTCGATGCAGGTTATAGCCTGGTATCAGCAGACCTGAATCTGCTTAAATCTTGCTCTCTGAAGGCAGATTTCATTGGAAGAACACTCCAACACTTGCACCCTGCATAGCAGTCTGCTGCTTCTCTACAATCTGGGTTGTTACAAAGCTTCCCTGTCCCTTTTGTTATGAGGCTGATCTTTCTTTCTGAGCTTCTTGGTCAGCACCTGGTTTGATCCCATTTGATGCTAGACTTACATGAGCCGCAAAGCTTAGTCCAGAGGATGGTGATCAGATCACAGCAGTTGAAACAAACAATAAAGAAAAAAAGGTTGAGAATGGGCATGTTTAACTTCAGCTTAGTAGTAACATAAGATATTCACCAAGTGCAATCTTGCTGTCATGACATGAAGCTGGGGGAGAGCTACAACCCCTATCACTCCCTCCTGACCTTGTATACGCAAGACTTCAGCTTTCCAAGCCTGCTGCAAGAACCCGACAGAGTTGAAAATATTTAGTCTCGCAGATGAGAGTGGCATGCACTACCGCAGTGGGACTAGCAGCAACATCTACTCCAAGAACATGTTCCATGTATGCAAGCCATTTCCTCCTTACAGGACATCAATTAAGACTTTTTAAAAGAAATCAAAATGTCTGAATTTTCATTCTGGAGAAAATGCAGGTTTTTCTCTACTCCAAAGAAAATCTTGCAAATATTTCTTAATGTTCGAATTCAGTTGAGAATTGACTACCTCAGAGAGCAAAATGAGCTCTTGTGAGGTTATCAGAATAGCTGAAGAACAACCAGAGTGACCAGAGAAATTTATTTTAATTCACTGTAAATAACACTTCTGATTGTGGCTGGCTGAAGAGGTGAGAAAACAGAATAAACTATTGTCAGTTTGTCCTTTGTATAACAGCGCAATAATCCTAAGGGTTCACTATAATCAATATGTATTTACTAATGATGAAAGTATGCTATTACTTGATTTCAAACCAGTAGGGTTTCTACATGGACTTAGTGCAAAGACTTGAAGCTTTCTGTTGTGCAGGTAAAAATAAATACTTGAAATAAAAATAAATTAATAACCCATCCGTAAACTACACAACAGTACATCTGTATGACAGATCATCTTTAAAGTGCGTCAGGGTGAGTACTAGTGTCTTTTTCCTTATTCTTCTCCATTTGCTAAAACCATAGCTTCAATGATCTTACATTATTAGGTGATCAAATATTAAGTGATCTGAAAAATAAAGTCTGAAAGGAAAATAACTTCTGTGATCTTTATTGACTTTTTTTTTTTGGTCTTTTTTTCCTTTTTTTTTTTTTAGCTTTTTTTTGGGGGGAGGGAGGTTTTAAAGAACTGTTGAATACAGCCATACTGTATGTGGACTACCGAATGTGGAGCAAAAAAATCAGAAATCTTTTAAATACTAAAATAAAGTATTACAAATTAATTGTAAGTTCATTATTTGGAGTGCTAGCAATGGAATACTACAAGGATTGCACGTTTTCCTTTTTCATTTTCTTGTCAATGTACACTAACAAAAATATGTTATGTATGCAGTCAAACAATCCTCAGGAGAACAATCCCATGACTGAAAAAACCCTATTTCTTCTGTGCAGACTGCCACGAAACAGACTTTAATCCTGCAACTGGTGTCTTCTTCATAAACACTCAGTAAGACACACTGGCACTCACACGCTAGCCTGCGAAGCTGCATTATTTTCTGCAGAAGAGTGACTCTGGTTTAAGGCAGTACAACTGCACTGAAGGAGAGCGGGCTTAATTCCTGGCTCCCGAACAACATTCTTGCATGACCCTGATTAGATTTTTCTGTGCCTCAGTATCCCATCTCTAAAATCAGGATAATATGTTCTTTGTCTGCCCTGCCTGTTTAGATTGCAGCCTTTCAGTGTTCTCTTACTATTTGTCCATACACTGTGGCCACAATGGGGCCCTTCATTTTGGCTGGGACCTCACTAAGACTATAGAACAAGCAATGAATAAGATAAATCTCAGCATGTTTTAGAAGCTGCGTGTGACAATTGGGATAATACCGCAAAGACTTATTAAAGAAGACTTATTGATATTTAAAGGAGTATTTTCATATCCAAGTAGCATATATAATTGCATCAAATATTCTACTTTGTTGACATATTCAAATAAAACATTTGTTATGCATTCTTTACAGAAATCCCGCTTTTTTGAATACGAAAATAAGTTATTAAGGGTTAAAAAAAGTCCCATAAAAATGATTTTTTCACAGCTTTCTAGCCCAACTCTTTAATAACAAGATTATTATTGTTTTATTATAATAAAAGTTTAATAATAAAGATAGCATCATCAGGAAACTATTTCTCAGACAATGACTAATGAGTATACTCTTCTAATTTTTCTAGCAGGGAAGAAGATGAGTAAATGAGCAAAAAACACTGAGCAAAATAAAAACCCTAATCTCACCGATGTCGTTTTACAAAATGTTAAGTATCTTTTTGTTTGTCTATATACAGGAAGAGTGGACCCATATGCTGTTCCCATTTCACCAAGTTATTATGGGTGCCTTTCCTCAGCAGTGATGGATACTTTGACAGCAGTGAAATCAGTATTTCTATATACTCCACAACTCGACCATCAGAAAACTCAAATCTAGTTCCTCCTCTCTCAAAGTGTTCTGTAGAGTTTTACAATCAAATTACACTTTCTTTATGAAAAATAAGGAAAATCCCTGTTGTTTCAGTAGACCTAAGAAAAATATGCTAGGTCCAGTAAAAGTTTTAACTTGGTGTATATCACCTTTCACTACTAGGCTGCTGCTTTAAAGCAAATTGCTAATGATTAGTACTCTCCATTAAATATTTGGTGACAACTGTATACCTAAGAATAAGTTTGCCAAGAGATACAATCACAGCTAGATCCAGGACATCACTGGTACACTACAATAGAAATAGAGCCAATCTTCAAGCATTGTAAGATACTATGAGGGAATTTGCTGTCTAACTGCTCTATGGCCAATTTCAGTTTCTGAATCTGTCAGCTCTTCAAAAGCATAGCTAAAAAAAAATTAAACGTAACTAAATATCCAAATACTTTGCATGTCAAAGCAATCAGAAACACCCTCTGAAACTGATTAGTTATGACATTTACAACACATATGCAACTTTACAAGTGAAAGAATCTGCAGCATTCAAAAGCTGACTGAACAAATCAAAGACGGCACTTTCTATGCAGCCACATGTATCAATTTATATTTTTCTTTCCCCAATAATTGCCTGGCTTTTTCCAATCCCTGAATCCATCGCCAAAGGTACTTCTGTTTTGTCACTTCACTTCTCCCTTCAACAAAAGCCAAGGGCAACAACATCTTTTAATTTAAGAACTCTCTTCTCACCCAAGATGGAAGGTATCTGCTTGTTCTTAATCCACAGCTGGCTATTAAATGAAAACATATTGTCTAAATGTATCATCTAAAAGGACGGAAGTAATTCTTATGTCAGTTCTCTGTGCTTTTTCTGTATTGCCTCCTAACATATAACAGCACGTCTCTTTGGGAATATTACTTCTCGTGTAACTTGTCTCTCCTAGAAGTTACTTTCAGACAGACTTTCGATAAGATCTTGTTTTTCCTTCACGCAATTCTAAATGAAATGGATTTCATTCTCTTTCTCATTGGCGTGCAGATCGAGGTACTGCTTCAAGTACTCAACTCTGGTTTTTTTTCAGTTAGAAGCCTTTATGCCAAAGAAAAATATATGAGAACAATATGAGCAAAAGTTCATGAACGGGTATCAGGATATGGAAATACGAATGAGAAACTTTTTAATTGAAGTCCAAACATACAGAAACTCTACTCCAAGGCCACTTACACAAAATAGTTAAAACAGGCGATAATATTCCCTGTAGAGTGAAGAGCAGTCTTTAGTTCCACTAACATAAAACTCCAGAAAATAGCTCTCTTCTTTTAAGAATTCTGCTCTCAAGGGAATAATTATCCTTGCAAGTACAATCAGTCAAATATTTTTAATGTCTGAAAAAGCATACATACATCATCAGCTCTTACACTGAGATTTATATAGTACACTTACATGCACACCACAAACATTTTGCAGGATAGGAATACGCTCCCATGGTTAAACACGTTAAGTATAGACAAACTAATCTGACAGTGCAGCACTTGATACTGGTACAGTAGTCTCTTCCCTGTTCCAGGAGATAAAAGCAGTTTTGCTAGACTGACAGAGTCCATGCCAAGAACCTGCTGCTGCACACCTCAGGGAGCATTCTTACCTCCGAAAGACACAACCCTTAAAGAAGAATATGGTCACGAAGGGCTCGAGTCAGTACAAGTCTGTCTGTATGCCACTAGAGTGTCCATCAAACCTTCAATACAAACATCCTAAAGCGTATGTACACAGAGCATTCAAAGGTATTCCCTTCCTTTCCACTCCCTCCTTCTTCCAGGAGTGCTACTAACAAAGTTACAGTTTGTCACAGGTACAGGATCAACCACAATTTAAAGCCTCAAAATAAAGCTTTACAGTTAAAGTGATGCCCTTATAAAAGAGCAAACTCCACTACCAAGACACACTCATGAGATTTGCTGCCATTAGATGAGGGAAAAACGAAAATTTTTTGTTGTTGGTACATCAGGCAAAAAAGGCCTCAAGATACTTGAGACGCTTTTACCAACTAAAGAATGAGCAAAAGAAACTGTAAGTAATTCCCCTCTCTGAAATATCAGGATATTTCAGTTCTGAAGACTTTGTTGGTTGATGAGTAGCTCAACATGACCCAGAAAACCAACTGTATCCTGGGCTGCATTAAAAGAAGCACGGACAGCAGGTCAAGGAACGTGACATTGCCCCTCTACTCTGCTCTCATGAGAACCCACCTGGAGTACTGGCCCCAGCTCTGGAGCTCCCAACATAAGAAGGACATGGACCTGTTGGAACGGGTCCAGAGGAGGCCACAAAGATGATCAAAGGACTGGAGCACCCCTGCTATAAGGACAGGCTGAGAGAGTTGGGGTTGTTGAGCCTGGAGAAGAGAAGGCTCTTAGACCTTACAGCGTTCTTTCAGTACCTAAAGGGGACCTACAGGAAAGATGGGGAGGTACTCTTTGTCAGGGAGTGTAGTTATAGGATGAGGGGTAATGGTTTTAAACTGGAGGAAGGGGGATTTAGATTAGATCTCAGGAAGAAATTTTTCACTCTAAGGGTAGTGAGACACTGGAACAGGTTGTCCAGGGAAGTTATAGATGCTCCCTCCCTGGAGGTGTTCAAGGCCAGGTTGGATGGGGCTTTGAGCAACCAGATCTAGTGGGAGATGTCCCTGCCTGTGGCAGGAGGGTTGGAACTAGATGATCTTTAAGGTCCCTTCCAACTCTAACCATTCTATGATTCTATGACACTTTCAAAAAATTTACAGACAGAGTCTAAAGAAATGTGCCCATCTAGTAGTACTGAAACAGCAAAAGAAAGAAATGAAAAAGCAATGGAAGACACATGTGTTACTTGCATCTGTCAAAAAAAGCGATCTTCTGCACTTGTTATGCTGCACAGTACCTATTCTCAATACAAATCATTGGTTTAATATTGTCACTCAAAGGCATACGCACTAACATAATAAAAGCTATTAATGGGCTGTTTTATTTTAATGAAAGAATGAAGCAGTGTATTAGTTGAATCACGTTATTGTTCTATTTCAATTTCTGCCACAATGAATACTGCACAAGTCATATTCTGACCTGCACCTATCTAATTCTCACTATTTTACAAACAAACAATTATGCAACAGTTTCATTTTCACATTCTCAAACAGAGACTTGGAAAAGCTTCAGTCCTCTTTGGAGCTGTTTTGTTTATTTGTTTCCTGGATAGGAAGAAAAGGTGGCTTTTGGGAAACGAACTGCTCAAAATATAGGAAGATAACCGTTTTCCCTAATTTTCATCTTTAAGTATTTAACTACTACAAGGATCTTTCCAGTTCACTCTTCTTCACAACATTATCTCACTTTCCACTACTTGGCAGCAGCAACGACTTACTAGTACTTGGTTAGCACTTCAGGGGGTAACTCAAATACCACAAGGTAGCATTTCTGAGGCTTAAGAAGTCTTTTGTTTTAAAGGAAGACCACTGCATATAATCAAGAATTGGCAGGCTGATTCAGCGCTTGAGATGTGCTACACTGACCAAAAAGTAAGCATGTTTTAGAGCCATGGAGGTGGCAAGCCTACTTCTCAGTGCAACGCCTTGAGCTCAGTTTCCTTGCAGTGGAAACTGGGTACACCACAGCTCCATTGCTGTTGACACCTGACTGATGGTAGGGTATGAAAGGCTCAGCCGTTTTTACTGGGGAGCTAAGAAAATTCTAGGAACATGCACAAAGAAAACCGCACCAAAATTAAAGCAAGCTGCTGAGAATGGGTCTGCTCAGTGACTGTCTCAGGCTCCCAGCACGAATGTGCAAAAGGTCAGCAACAACATTTGCTGACACGACCTGGTCCCAGAAGCGATGCTTTCACCAGCACCCAGCTTCCCAGATTAATCTCGTCCACCTAACAGCTCTCTGACATGAGCGGACCACTTAACACTTCTTAGGCTGCAGCCTGATGCCTGTCAACTTTGCTTAGAAGGAATCTCCCTTCCAGCATTACACTATTCTGAGGATTTGGGTGTAGCAAAGCAGTTATTAATTTATTTCATCCAGTATTACAGTGTCGTGCTAGCTCTGCAACAGTTAAAAACAAACAAAAATCAACAAAACAGTTCTCTTTAAAGACTGATTCTTCACATGTTTAGAATCCACGTTTTTTCAGCTTTTCTTCAACTCTGCCGTGCTTCCTAGTACTCCATGATTTCCTAATTGCAGGGTCATTGGAACAAGGCGTTTCCTAGTCAGAGTCCAAGGCACAGCTTTTTAGAGACACTCTCGATTCTCTGGCACACACCTGGCTTCAGCAGTGATACTGCTTTGAATAGACAGAAGGAAAAGGAGATAGAGAAGCAAAAAGGCACTGCCTTATCTTATGCATTTAAGGAACACTCCAGCCTCATAAAGCAATAAAAAGTCATCAAGATTCATGGACAGAGACCACTTAAGAGACCTTTTCACCAACCCCATTAAACAGAAATATCCCCCACACTATTACAAGGAACAAACCTTACCCCCATTTACTCTAACAGTATGGGTCCTCAGAGGGCTCTTACTAATTACCGCGCAATCCAACAGACAGGACAGTGGGCAAAGGAGGAGTCAAACCCTCCATTCGTTCATCAACTACTAGGAAAACCTTTAGCTAACTTTTCTGAATTTTTAGTGCCTTTCCCTGTACATCAGAAGGAACTAAGTACATTGTAACTCCTAATTAAACACTTTCAAATTTATTGATGAAAAGCATCACACAAGAAAATAAGTATGTCCATTATTAGGCATATCTTAATAGATGTTAACATCTCATCTGCCAGTTTATGTGGTAATTAAAATGGCATAAGTGACAGTGAATTCCTGTCCCAGCATTTCATCTGGAAAAAAAACCCACTGGTATTACTACTTTTCCAAAAGACTGAGTTCAACAAAATTCATCTTCAGAAAAAAAACCAAACCAACCCACAACAGAAAATAACCTAAGTATGGCACAGCAACTATGCAAGTGAACATCTGTCCGCAGAGAATTTTTTGCATGTTCTCCAGGTGGAACTACATCGAGCATCAGAAGCAAACTCTGGAGTTGCCTGTATGAGCTGAAGCTGCTTCAGTGTGAAAGAGGTACGTAGGCATTCGAGGGATGCGAGCTCCCTCAGCGCAGGACCGCGCCGTGTACGCTACTGCAGCAGCACACCTATGGAACGTACCTGCCTCAGGGATCTTGGCAGCACTTGGGGTGACAGATTAACGTGGTGCACGGATTTAATGAAGGGTAAGTGAATATAATGCCAGACAGAATCACTATTGTAACCAAAAGAGCCTGTGAAATTCTTTGTTAAGGAACGAGGTGAAATATCTGAGTATAGAGAAAAATGCAGTATGTACTAACATCCCTCTCGGCACAGTACAAGGAATGACCATATACATCTGTAAAGTGCGTATTTGGAGTATCTCTCACCAAACTTCTGAGTTAGTGATGTGCACCTTCCTTCTGAATCTCCTGTTTGATAGACATGTGAGTTTTGTTGAACTCTGTATCTGAATGGCATGAGATACCACTTACTAACATAAACTCCCTGTTAATGAAGCTTCTGTAAATGATCTATTCAAGTACTCTACAATTAAATACTTTCCTGTTTCCAACATTATTGCAGATAGACTTTCCAACAACCTTCCAAGAGAAAGGATATTCTGTAGTTATCAGAGCAGAAAGGTTGAACAGTCCATTTATTTTTTTCAAGCATTCATGATAGAAAGGCTCTGGCTAAGGTAAACTCTTAAACTCAGAGTACATTTTCCTCCACCACGTTAAAATATAAAGCATCTTCAAAGCTTCTGTCATAGGCAGAGGATTTCTAAACCAGTTTCACACCTCAAAGTGCATTTGTTCTTTTAAGTCTCAAAGTTCAAGAGCAGTACACCATTTGATACCTAAACAAAGTAAAATGGCCACACTTTAAAACTACCCTCTCAATTGTGAGCTGTAAAGACTCAGGAATCTTTGTAGTTTATAAAACCAAACTCTTTTAATTTTTATTAGAACAACATGTTTCTGCAATGTAAAAAGCCACCAAGAGCTGTTAATTTTTTTTTTTTAAAAAAAAAATCACTAACGAGGTGGAAGCACATACTCTGAGTAGGATACTAGGATGCACACTTACTGCACGACTATACCAATAGAGTTGAGGCAGTCTGGATACCTTACCTATAAATTTCTTTACTGATTTAATGCGCTTCTTTAATGTCGGAAATACTACTTTCTAACTTTATCACTCATTGCCTATATTTGCAATACTTGAAGGATACTTGCAACATCACTTTATTAAAAATCTTGTAATATTACCACACTTTCTCACTATAGTTTACATTCTATGATTCTATGATTAGTGAATAAGAAAAAATAGATTTTTTTTCTTCCTGACTGTATCATCCTAAACTCTTCATAAACACAAATCAGAACTTGCTAATTACAATCCTATTTCTTTACCGCTGAAGTGGAAGTTCTTTCCATTTCACGCACCAGCTGAATTTTACAGCTAGCGCTACCAAAGTCATCAGCTATTAAATTCAACAACAATACACTAACAATTTCAATGGGAAACACGGGCATAACTAAGATTCAACCCTGGATTCAAAACCTTAGTCTAACTGCACGTTCATAAAGTGGGACAATTTAGTTTCAGGTAAGAGTTATATTTTACAGCAAGGAGAATGCTGCAACTATCTACCAAGTACAGTTCAGAAGCTGGCCATTCACAATGAGTTTATTTTGGTTCAGTATCAACAGAGTAGCTACCAGATATTAACAGATGTCAACTCTCCTTGTCAAAGAAAGGGAGGGCGAGGGGGGGGAGGAGAAAAAAAAAGAAAGGGATCAATAATGAAAAAGAAATTTTAATACAATAAGGATCACTAGTAATCATTCATGCCCAGTTAATTACCAAAACATGCCCCAATACTTACTAAAATAACATACTCATAGCTAGCTCACAATCACTGTTTACATTCCAAGATAATTTACAAGTACTTTACAAATGCATGTTTCAATAACCTTACAAGGACTTTTATTCCTCTGTGGAAACAGAGCGTTACAAAATGTCAAACTTGTTGCAAAACGGCTGATGAACTTCTGAATAAAATCATCTCTGCTAAAATTCTGATATGCTATACAATAAAGAATTAAAGCATTTCTCCTGTGTGAATATTTCTTCTTTGCAAAAAAATATTTCAAAATTTGTGTAAATAATACAGTACTATTTTTTCCAATTCTATTGTCAACTGTCATTTCACACACTGGAGTTGTATTTCACTTTATTAAAGTTACAGAACAAATATACCAAGGCCTAAACCTACATTTTAATTACTGGATTACTACATTGTCATCGTCACATCTGCATACAAGAATATAAGGATCTCCTTAAGTGGCATGCACTGATTTGACTGCGTGGCTTTCGATTACTTTCAGAAGACTTCTAGATTTTACAACCTCCAAACATACAAAAAAGAAATGTTCTCATTTTTTAAAACAGTCAATATTCTGGACTTTTAAGAAAGGGTTTTAGACACATAAGGTGAGCAAGATCATTCATAATGGGAGCTATCCGGCTGTCAATGAATACTTTGCCCTCTATTTTGCGGTGCAGAGTGCTGAACACACATACCAAAGGAACTGTAAGCCATCAGTAGCCCAGACACCACCAAAACTCGGGACACTCTAAGCAAACAAAAACTTAATCATTTACCACACTTCTTGATTCCTTCAAACAGATTCTGGCAATTTGCAAGCTCCATGCTATTACCATTAGGCATATCTGAAGTACTTACACATAAAGCAAATTAGGCAAGAGGGCACACCAGTAGCCAGGACACATTCCCCAAAACTTCAGAAGATACACTCCCAGAACTCTACCATGGTGCAAAATCCCCCCTGCTCCTCTTCCCTATCCTTCTTCTCCAAGGTAATTGGAGAAATTTCTTCTCATTTCTAGCCCCCTCTGCTCTTTCACCTGCCCCAATCTCTCTAATTAAAAGCAAACCTACGGCAGAAAACACCAGGAGCAACTCAAAAGCAAGTAAAAGGAGATACCACATACAACAGCAAGTTCCTTCCTGCAAAATGTCTCTCTGAATGAACCAACTCCATAGGAGCAGTCTGACTTCATTCTCAAAAAAAGAAAATAATGAACTGATATAAGCTAAATAATGAATTGATACATACTGAAGTGAAGGAAAGCCTCCTTCAAGCTACAGAACGCATCCAGTAGCATCAAATTGCTACTCTTGTCAGTGGATCTAGCAGCAAATGCTGAGGAAAAACACCCACACAATTCAAAGCTATCTGAGGCTTCAATACAGTGGTTAACAGAGTGCAGTCCACAGATATTCCTGTATAAATAATACACTCCAAGGCAAGTTTTGCCAGTGCTGCCTGGACAGAGACCTGGATTTTGCTAATTTTGTTTGACTGCAAGTACAGCAAAATTTTAAATGCAACAAAAGAAATTACAACAACAAAAAAAGCACAACTATCCTGATGACAAAATCTCTTCTGTAAGATAGTCCAGTAAGACGGACACACTTGGGAGAGATATGGAAAAGCAGATTTTCTCTCCTCAAATGAAGAATTAAAATTTAACTTGCCAGCAGCAGTGTAAAGCTGTGGCTGTTATCAGTCTCCGAGTTCCCACATATGTACCTGGTCCTCCATTACCCTGCTCTTCATAAAAATAACAACGGTTACCCAAAGTGAGGCAAAGGGGGACGCAGCCTCTGCACAGATGCAACTAGCTACTGTGTGTAAATAACAAGATACATGTCTTTGGGGAATGTTGCTGAAAATGTGCCACCTGCTGCAATTACATGCAGACTTTTAAAATGTTTGTACTCACTTCAGCCTCAGACAATCTCCAGATGAAGGCGCATGTAACAAAAGCACTCCTATAACCACAACTGGAGATACATCTGACGTATTTGGAGCAAGTCACTTGGCCTCTCCGTGTTTCTGTTTCTCTACCTGTGACACTTCATAGAAAGCTTGAGAGCCCTAATTTATTAGCAGCCTGCCAAGTGCTTTAGAGGAGTATATTACTAAAGCATTAAAACTGTGTTCATTGGTTCTGAAAGGGGAAACAGTCAAACCAAAATAAAACCTACAATATCCTTAAAAGAAGGCTACACTTTTTAAACGTGTAAGTATCATGTTTGCCTTATTTGCCTTCATAGAAAAAACAAAATCCCCAGACTTTAGGTATTTTATTACAGCAGGGTATCAAGAGATTTTACTTTCTCCTGAACCCCCTTTCCTTCCATTTACTGTCACTCTCCTGGAGGTGACAAGCAGAGATAAACAGACCGGTAACGCCAAATGAAACGGCACGTGTCCTGCCAGACTCACCATCCCCGGGCCACCGGGGGAGACCTCTACACACCAAGGCCCCCCAGCAGTCTTTTAACTGACAGCAGATGTCGACTACAAGTCACCTGGTCAGGGCAGAAAACAGCCTGGATGCTAATACAGACAAGGGCAAACCGTTCTCTGCGCCTGCAAAAGACAATGTATTAGACACCGGCAGTGAATGCTACCTAAGCACTAGACTTCTTTCAAAGCAGTATCTACATGGAAGTTTTGTATCTATACAGAACCGAGGTTCAGACTTTCACTCTGTTGTAAATATTGCTTCTGCTGCAATGCCACTGAAAGAATTGCAACGAAGCCATTCCTGGCAAGAAAAACAGTTCACCTAAAATACTGACAACGGACCAGGATCATCTAAAAATACCCGCTACATAATACAGACACATATTGATCAACTCCCAAACACTAATTCCACTTAAGAGTATACAATACATACTTTCTGTAGCTAAACCCAGTTGCTATAAAAGAGACAGCTGAAACAAAATAAGAAACCCAAGAGAGACTGATAAATAACAGCACACTGATTTCTTGTAATTTTAAAGATTATTAAAACATTAATAGCTAAATAAGACAAATTTTCTCCAATGCATCGCAAATTAAAACCAGCTTTCATTTAGCCAAAAGACCCCCAAGCACACTGTATAAAAGTCACAACATCAGACGAGCGACTGTAACTGATGCCTTGAAAGACAGTCATTTTGAAACACCAGATACTTAAGAAAAATCTAAAAACCCAAAAGCAAACATGATTACAGAGATTTTACAAATATATGAATATATGTATACACATATACATATATTTTTAGTATCTCTGCTGTAATTCACCTATAGATTTTCAGTATATAAATCTGGCAAAGCTGCAGTGCCATCCTTCATCTTGTTGTTGCTAACCTGTTCACGTGCTTTACATCTTTTTCAGACTGCAAACATGTGTTTGTACTAGACTTTGCTGCTAGCTTATCCACTACCCCATTTAGAAGACGGCCTGACGCAGCTGTCAGGGCTGTGCACTAGGCCTCTGCATCCTTTAGCTCCCACACCAGCACAAAGTATTTCAGTCCCACACTTCCAAGTCCACACTGCAGAACCTACCCTGCCTAAAGCATTCTCAGGTGTCACTATAGTAAAAGTAACATTTTTTTCCTCCTGACAGGTCAGTGTGGCTCTCTCTCAGCAGGTGACTGGCATCTACAGAGTAGAATTTTACACTTCAACCAGACGCACAGAGATGGAAGTACAAGTCTCCTGGAGCTGGCATCTGACCTAGGTGCCATATCAAGCACATAGCACATAGAGGCTAACGGGCCTCTTCACATCGCTGCCATTCAGGACAGGAACTCTTCCGGTGTGGATCACTACTGTCATTTGTCTTCTGCAGAACCACACCGTGACATTTTGGTAGGTGGAGTGAGGAAGAGAGGAAGGGCTTCTTCATAATCAATAGACATTTGACCGAAACACGTGGTTCCAGATGCCTTTTGATAGGCAGAACAATGACACAAAAATCCAAGGAAATGCCCAGAATGGTTTGATGCTGTCAGGTGCTGTATGAGACTGCAGCTTGTTTCTCCCGAAGCAAGGACAACTTTTGGAAGATGACGGTCCTGATACATTTAGACTTTAAGACTGTAGCATGATAATCTACAGCATGATTTTTTTTTTCAACATTTACCTCGTTCCTGTAGAAGGCAAATGAGAAATAAGAACTGTAGTGCTCTTAAATTCCAGCTTGAATAACAGCGAAGAGGAACATTACTTCACAGGAAGGTGAAGCCTTGAGCTTTCTACAGTACAATGGAGCTTCCATACATTTTAAAGATCTTGAGCTGACAGCAATAATGAGATAGATCTGCCTAATACAGCCCATCAAGACACTGCCTTGGCTAGTCACACTGTGCAATAACTTTACCTGACCACTTCCTTCAGTTTTTAATGAACTTGCCCCTACCGCAGGGTATCAATCTTCTCGAACTCCTGCTTTCAGATTAGAAGTTATCTTATTTAGTGCTTTATGTCAAAGCAAATATCATCTTTTGTTGCATTTGCCATAGGCTCAAATACAATTTACCTGAATACAGGTATGGATTAAATGATGCTGGGAAGGTTAAGTACACCGATCACCAGCTTGACTTCCACATGGTGGTGAGTATTCTGCAGAGAATACTGGCCTAATGGCAGATCCTGGCCCAATCCAACATTTGTGAAATTGTGGATAGAGGAATCTACACAGTGAAGGGACCATGACAGGGACAGTCAGTCCAAACATTCAGTCCAGCTCGCTACACAGGTGACACACTAAAGGTGACTCAGTGTGTAAACTTCTAAATATTTAGTAACTACTCAGCTAAGAAGTGATGGATCAGACACTTGCCAAGCTGTGTCATCTTGTCACAGGCAGCAACAAGGAACTGAGGAAGAGTCAGATTCCCCGGACCTTTAGAAGCCTCTCATGGTACTACTACGAGGTAGTACAGGACGTGTATGACCCTGCACATTCCTGACGAGAAACAGCCTAAGCTCAGGCACAGAGAATTCACATAGCTCTAGAACAGAACACACACTGACACACATTTGGAGCAAACCTCATCTTTCAATTCACAGTTTGTTTTAGCCTTTCCAACTGCAGGAAAAAGCAAACGGAACTAAAACCATCTATTCTGCAGTCCTGAAATTCTTTAGTTTTTGTTGGGTGTGTAGGCCCAAAAATCTAACATTTCACAAAAAAACCCCCAACACAATACTGCATTTTTCTCCTTTTTAGAACCTCAATTCATGCTGTCTTCTTTTACAAGTTTTTGGAGACAGAAATACTGGTAAGGGGATGAGGGAGGAGAGAGTATAAACTTGAGATTCAGCACATCTGCTTTCCACTTATTTCGTATACAGTGATTACAAGACCACAGATGCTGGGGGGAAACCTCTGCAAGTGTATCTTCACTGAAAGTAGGTTACGTGCTTCCTTTTACCCCACATACACAACATCGCTCACCTCAGTCGAAGAGTACCTTAACTCAGCGTTGATTGGCCTTGCTGTGGACATAACCAAGAGAAAAGGTGACCCTTTCACTCAGACTGGTGATGATTTTAAAACAAAGAGGCAAACCAAATGATGCAAGTGCTAATGTCCTTCAAGATTACTACTATTTCTTTTGCAAAACCAGGACAAAAAGAGTTCTCACGCAATTAATTAGAAATTCCAGAGCCTCTTACCTTACCATAAAGATTGACCAGCTATGCCCTCATAAATCCATGGACAAAAAGGCAGCACCAGGAAAAATACGTTAACAAAGGCTGCTTTGCCTTGCAAACAAAGTAAAGCCAAAGGCAGCGTTCGGGCCCAGCTGTCAGTTACATGAACTTGCAGCGAGAAGGTACAAACTATCTGCAATGCTTCCGAGAAGGCTAACAATTATATTGGTAAATGATTCAGTTCTGCTTAGAATTCATTATTGGAGGGATCTTTGTGGTTTTGATTATCAGGAAAATATAAAGGGAGAACAGAAAGTGTCACTTCCTCTTTTACCTGCTATTAAAGGACGGTCCCTTCTCACCCCTCCGTCTGGAAAGCTGCCTTTTTGCTTTGATCACCTCATCTTTCACATGAACTTCACTTTTAACAAAATACGCGTTTAAAATGTATGAAATTTTAGGGAGGAGAGGAATTAAGAAGAAAAATCTTCCCTATTATCTGTACTGAATTTCTATGTTAAAACAGGCCATAGACTTTCATCACATTATTCTAGCTTCAAACTCAAGCATTCTGGCTGGCTAAAGCATCCTTCCTGGCAAAGCATCAGCGTCTTATGCAAGGATTTTGTGCAACAGAGAGTCTACTACATCCCTTGATAAGCTGTTCCTATTTAATTGTATCATTAGAAAACTGCACCTTATTTCTAGTCTGAACTGATCTAGCTTCAGCTTTCAGCCATGAGAATCCCCTTAATCTAGCTGACAAAGAACTATCTAACTGTCAGACACCTTCGCCCTGTCTAAGTACTTACAGACTTAGCAGGTAGCCTCTACCGTCTGTTGATAAACTAAATAGATTGAGCTTCTTAAATCTTCCATTCTAAAGCTGATTATCCAGACCTCAAATTAATGTAGATTTTCTGAACTCCTTCCAGTTTTTCCAACCTTTTTAAAGTGTGCACATCAGAATTGGGATACAGTATTTCAGTAAAGCTGTATAAAAAGTGGTAGCATTCGCCTCTGTCCTACTCTGATTTCCCAGCCATGCACTTTCAGCCTTCTTCCAGACTGCTTTCACAGGGAGTAATGCTTACATTAATCAACCCTCTAAGGTAATTCTTCCCTCCCTACTAATATTCCAGATATAAGTTCTTCCTAACACAACAAATTCAGAATGGACCATGACCAAATTTACTTCCATTTGTTATACATAAAAATATATATATATTTTTAACCTCCATTGAATAAGCTCTATGTATGATGGAATGTATGAATTCAGTGCCTGTATTTTACAGGAGAAAAACTGCAGAGAAAAAGACTACGTTGCAATCATGCAATAGTTACCCAATTCAGCAGTTTAAAGAGGTAGCTTTATTTCACTCAAACTCACCATTCCCAGCCTATTTTGCACTACGGCATTCTGATGCTCACTTGTATATTCACCTCTTGAGGTGCTGGGTGGCCACAGTAGATTTTATTTTCATCAAAATCCAGTGGGCACAATGAAAAATGGCTTCAGGCTAGAGGCAGCATTCTACCAGACAAGGCAGAGCTGCAGGCTAGTCATGGAGGATTTGCTAATGTTATAAATCTACCCATGTAGTGGAAATTAATTGCCAGTTATAATCTTTGTTTATTACTGTATCACCAGCTAGTTTGCCTTCCTATTTTGGATGAAAAAAGAATCCAAGTAAAACCATTAAGTATCTAGGATGAGCATTTCCACAAACAGAAACAAAAAACAAACCACCAAAAAACCCCCCCAAAAAGAGATGATAAGATCACATCCTATAATATGTGATCTATTATACCCTAATAATATAATATCTGGTAAAGGATCCATGGTCCTCACTGGCAGAGCAGATGCAGAAAAGAAGATGATGCTAGTGATGTCTGCACAGGAAAGGAGTAAGCAAACTACCTTTTGGAGTGGTAACATCAAATTCTACTTTTATATCATTTTAAAAAGATAGAAAAGCACCATACTAATATTTGTCATGACTTGCTAAAATATAGCGAAGTACCATGGGTTTTTTTGTATTATGAGAACTGACTTATTCTAATAAGCTTGGTTTGGGCAACTGTTTAAGCCAAACAACGTATTTCGAAAGATGGCAGTCTTTCATCACTGCTTACTTTTAATGAGCAAAATTTGGTACTAATGGGAGCATCATCTTTTGGAAACTGGTAAACAAAGAGCTAGTCAGTAAAGCCTGCCATGACCTCTCACAGGGAAAGGTAAAGTGCTTTGGTCATTTTGCCTGTTTTGATTTAATTGATTTTTGTTTTAATAATAAATACATATTACGTACCTGTATTCTCTCTGTGATCTAGAAATAAGGTATTGTTCCTTTCCGAATCATTATGCAATAACATATTTCAGGGACTGGATTACACCCTATCTGTATACAGATGGTTTTCAGCATCCTTTCATTTAATTCCAGTGCAGGTAGGATTAGGCTTTCAGCAGCAGCCATATTTGCGTTCAAAGATACCCCTGCCACCTTTCAGTGACAAATGGATAAATTTCTGCACATCGCTGGTAGAACACTTTGGGCCTATTCCCAAGGAAAGGTGATCTATAAAAATTACAGTAGTCAATTTGTTTATTCTCATGATTTCTTCCCATTCACTCACTCTCTGCCTCTTCTCACACTGATAGGTAGGCTGTAGACATGAATCGCATTTCGTACCCTTCCTTTGAATATACACACACTGTCCTGGTTATTACTCAAAAAGATTTAATACACAATTTTGAACACAGGGAAATTCTCTCTCACAATCTCATAGCATTAAAATGAATAAGCTTTTAAAAGCCCTTTTTCTGTGTATTGTTCTCATAGCACTCTATGCTCGCACGTGGCACGTCAGAAATCTGCCACGAAAAGCCCATGTTCAATGGGTTCTCCCAAAATAAATTTGAACTTCAGAGGAATTTGGACACAACAGACTCACTCTAATGTTGAACGTCCATAGTAAGAGTCAAAGCTGCTTAGAATTTTGCTTTTCATTTATCCTCTGATCCTGTAATATACAAACAATTGGGCATAAAAGAACTAATACAGAAGAAGAAGGAGGAGAAGGAGGAGTATGAAGGAACGATAAATGTTGCTGCATACACAATGTGTTAGTTTCTCTTCCCTTTTTGCCTAGTATCAAAACTAGGGCACCGTTCAAGAGAACAGATGAGGCTGAAGCCTAATAAAAACGGGAATGTTTAAGTATTTGGAGAACAGAGGGCATGTTTAGGGAACAGAGTTAAGAAAGATTAAGATTTATCTTTCAATATTTATGTTATTTTTGCAGTTTGACAATTAGAATTAGTTTCACTTTCCAGCTCGGAGACAGTAAGGCAATATTAATAAAACAGGGAGAGTTTATTTTTACAAATAAACTGCTTTCACTAGAAATCTCTTCTGTACACTACTTTCCTGTGTGCTATACTATCAGCTTTGATGCCTCCTTCCTCCACATCAACTAATTAATTCTCTGCCTCCTTCAAATTCCTCCTTAAAATAGCTGCCTGCACGGAATTTTTCAACATTCGTAGACTGATTTTTGTCTTCGCAACATACACTGCTTATGGCTTTGTCTGAAGTGCATTGTAAGCTCTCTGAAATACAGACCACATCTTACCGTTTTTCAAAGCTACCACTTTTATACATGTTACATCATTTGTATATGTTATATATCTCTTTAGAACTTTTTCAAATGTATACTTAATAACAAGGAATTAAAAAACCCAACACAACAGTGCACAAAAACTCACATTCAGGATAAACTCTTACCTTTCAGGAAAGTGATAAAGGTTTATAATAGCCTTGATTTGTGAAAGAGCTTGGAAAACAAACAGTCAGAATAGTGGCAGGTATCTTGAAAAGCTGGAAACAATAATAAATGCTGCAAAATAAAACTTGTAGCATTCCCTCTTTCAGAGATGCAGTCCAGAATAATTTTTTCTAATGACCAAGAAATCCAGAAATACATAAAGGTGCATTACCTCTTTCAGAATCTAAATCCCTACAAGGTTTAGTAACGTTCACACCAAGTGTGTTGTGAGTTATGAGAATAGCTGAAGAAAAATTACATCAAGCATAGAGTGTACAAAGACTATTAAAAGCGCTATACACACAGCTCACCATAATTTCAAGAGCTTAAACATTTTTTCTCCCATTTCTCTTTATATGTTTCTATTGCCATGCATTCAGTTTCTTAGTATATTTGCCCAAGGTTCTCCAAGTCTGCTAAAAAGCCAAAAATAAAACAAAAGCATGAATATAGATTAGAACCACAAAACTTTATGATAGTGCATAAAAAAAACCCTGAGAGACCCTGAAGAGAAAATCTCAAGGTTTTTTCCTTTTCTTTTTTTTCCCCAGAACTCTGCAAGACAATGTGTATAAGCTGTTGGGATGACGGAACATTAATAACATAGAGGAACAGGCAGAAAGTTGCTTGGAAAAGGCAGGCGACGGCACGGGTAAAACCTCCCATGTCAAAGGATCGGCTCAATCCTCTGTGTATGAGCAAAAAACTCTTTCCCGCAGCGTTCTCCTCTTCCTGTCTCCTTCCTTACACAGATGTTTACATCTACTGAAGAGATGCAAAAACCTGACATTAACTTCTAAAACACTGAAGAGCCTGCATCATGAATGACAGCCATGCCATGTAACACCTGAAAAATCATTAAGTTCTGCTTTCTTAGGGGGGAAAAAAAAGTGCTGTATCATAAAACGTGCCTGCTTTGTCCTGCAAGGCAAGCGAAGGCCATACAACCATGTTTAGGGCAGCACCATACCCAAGCGCTGATGATACACCCTGCCCAGTACAACATTAGCCGGGGCCCAGTCCATGACAAGGTAATCCTACGGCCTTGTCTCGGCTCTGGAAGCAGGAAGCTCAGGTCAGCGTCGGTATGCGATAGATCACGTAGACAATATATTATCTACCAACGATGCACTGCAAAGAACAGAACTACCGAGCTAGAAACCAGCAAGTGAACTACTTTCATGTCCATCCATGATGTGATAGATATGACCAGTCATCAAAGCACAGAAGCATTCTGCTGCCACAGCCATGATCTACACACTCTTCTCTCTCCTTGGAGAAAAGGCAATAGTCCCTGGATTTCTGCAAAATACAGCTCTTCTTCAAGGCTTTGAACTTTCTCAAAGGCATATTATGGATTCAAACATGGGTTTGCCAGAGAGCACAAACTGCCAACAGTCTTCTCTCCAGTCTTCTCCAAAAGAATCTACATCTGAGAACCTGACTCAAAGGCTGACCTGGCATATACTTAATGGCACCAATTTGCTCTCTCAGCACTGCTTATTATTCTCATCCCATTATTTCTGATACCCAAGGACTCCACCCTCTTTCACACTGACATGCTACTTTTTGCCCTTTTCGTTTCCACCTTTGATGGCTTTTGCTTCTCCTTCCCATAACTAGGCCCAACTCCACCAATCCTGAACCCATGCTCATCTTAAATACTCATTTCCTTCACTTTATTCTTGCCTGCCCTAGAATTTGCAGTGGAAAAGGAAACCAGTCTGAAATGAGGTTACTGCACATTTTCTCTCTCTCTCTCCTGCTGCTTACTAAGCTGTGCCATTCCTCCAGTTGAGCTGAACCCACACCTGCAATTTCAGCCGTTTTTCCTCCTACTTTTGACTCACTCCTCAAACCTTTTCTCTTGTATCCCTTTCTTTCTCCACAATAGAATGCAAATATTTATTCCAAGAGAAAGCCAGAAAACATAATAATCATTTCATGTTCTCCCTTCCCACTCCCTTTCTCTTCATCACAGCCCTCCCTTCTTCCTTGTACCATAGACACTAGACACATCTGTCACACTCTTTCCACTTGCCTCACTTGCATCACCCCATACGTCACATCTCCTTTCTCCTCTTGCTGTGACAGAACAGCAGGACAGCCAACCAGTCTTTCCTATGTTTGGAAATCTACCTCTGACCCCTTGCTTCTCTAACTACACTACTTTTCTTTCTATCCTTCTTTCACCTCTAAGCTCGTTATGAACTGTATGATAACAAATTACACTTTTAATTTGTCTCTAACTTCAGCCTGAACTCCCTTCAGCTGTCCCTTGTACTACACTGAAACTATTTTCACTAAAATGTCTAAAACCCTTTTACTATTGCAACATCAAAATAAGTTAATAATTTCCATCATCTATAACTCTTGTGTGTTTTTCGTAAAAATTAAATGCACTTCTCCTTTGGAAGCATTCATTCTCCTCTTCTGACTTCCATGAGACTGTTCTCTCCTGCTCTCCTTCCTCCCTGTACCAACCCCTTCACAGCCTTCACAGGAAGGCTCCTTATTGCTCCTTTGTCTTCTAGTAGGGTTCCACTGAGCTACATCTTTTGCCCCTTCCCTTATGTCTGGGAATTTCATCCACAAACTCAGTTCCTAAGGAGACAGGTCTCTAAAAAAACATCTCAGCCTATCTTTCTGACACTTCTTGTCACTAAGTAGCTGTCAGTTTCAGTTCAATACAGCTGGAACAGAATTTAGATCTCACCTTTCCCACCCTCTTTTCGCCACCTCCTTTTCTGATCACTGTGGAGCATTCTCATCTTGCCCATCATTCAGATACGAAATACTATGTCACCTTTGACAATGACTTCTCTGTTGATCTGCTCATTCAGGCTATGTCTATATCTAAATGACTCGTCCTGTCTTGCATCCTTAGGACAGTCTTCTCTAAACATCTTCAGAGCTAAAGGCTTGTCTTGGCCTTCATCTCACTTTAGTTACTAACATTTTCTTCCTTTTGTCTTTGCTTTTTCACACTGTTCCAAAAGTTATTTCTTCTATCTTGTCATACTGCTCTACCATTATTGTCTCTACATCCTTCTATGCACAATCCTCCATTCCAACTTTCCATACTGGGAATGACACATCTTTGCTTTCCAAGCTCCTCTGTCTTACCTACACTATACTGTCCACATCCTACTTGCTGCCACACCATTTGCTCACATTTCTAGTCAGCTCATGACATCAGCATCCATTTGCTAAACTTTTAACAACCAGTCTGTATTTTCATTCAGGTCAGCTTCCACACTTGAGTAAGGACAACTTCCAAGCTTTTGCAAAACTACTTCACTGCCTTCTGAACACCACCTTAAAGCTTTCCTTGCCACAGTTCTAAGAAAGCCACTTTAGTTTAGATGAAAGCCTATGACCTATCATGCTGAACAACTAAGTGCTTTTGTTTGTCGGTATTAAAACTCCTGCTTTGTCATATATTAAAAGATCAGTTTTCTGCAGCACAATTTCACAACACACATGCACACACCCTTCCTCCCTGCACTTGCACCCTGCACAGTAGTGTCTAGTCACTGATGGGGCTGCTAGGCATTAAGATCATGCAAATAATAATAATAATGCCTCCCTAATCATGGCAGTAACAGATAAATTACTTATATTCATCCAGACCATTGTCCTCTGACTGTCCCCATTATCAACCCCAAACAAACAAGGTTTTGGCTCCATCGGTGGTTGTTTTGGTGGCATGGGTCCAACAAACTTCAGATTTAAATCATCAGTAGCATCCTGTCTCAACAAAACAGAGCTAAGAGCAGCTTAAAAAATAACTGGATATGCTAACTACCACTTGATAATCTAACCTGGACAATTACAAGAGGCCAGCCTAAACGCCACTTGAGGAGAGAATACATATCAGAGGTTGAAAGATGAATAGTCATGAACACATGACGATTTACAGTTCTGAACATGTTTGCCTCCATTCTGACCATTTCAGCTCAGAACAACAACAATAAGTCAGCTTATTCTCCCACTGGAGAGGTCCAATCCATCCTGTTTTGTCTGGCTAGAGAGGAGACTTTCAATCCAAAAAACTTGTCAACAACTATTACTTGTATGATATTAACAGTATTCAAATATAAGTTCAAATTCACAGTCTCTGCCCACCCCCTACATCTAGCCCCCTGCAGTAAGAAAAGGAAGAGAAAGAATGACTAGACAGAAAGCATCAAACACTGTATATTCGAAAAAAATTACAAACAAAACAAAGAAAAGAGCACAGCTAAGATCACTATGCAGAATCAAACCTCATGAACTCTTGCCCTTTGCCAGTCATTCTTACATCTTGATGTTACTTCACCAGTCACCCTTCTGTCTCTTCTGCTGAACACCTGCTCCAAGCGAACGGAAAGGGAAGCAAGCCCAAACCCCTTGTGTACTGTGCAGAGCCCTGTCACAATACAACTGCTTCCGTTTTACAGATGATTAAGGAGAGGCCTGGGGATTAAGTGAAACTGCATTAGATGTACATTGGTACCAGTCGTTGTGCAGAACCTAGAACTTTTGTCTTCAAGTTCTTTGCTACTTCTGGCTGATACTCCCTCTGATCTGGGAAAACTCCACTTATTTTTTGCCAAACACCACGCATGTATAAATGCACGCACACAGAAATCAAAAAGCAGCAAGACCAAATAATTCTAAATTCTAATTGCTGTCAAGAATACAGATAATGGGAAGATGTGTAGGGCTTAAGGGCTGCATTATTAATATAACTTAGTAAATTATGAAAGGAAATTGCTGAATAATAAACACAACGCTTCAGAAGTAAAGGAAGACATCTCTATTTCTACTGAATACAAGACCAACAGCAATCCAAAAGCCCACTTCTCCAGAAGCATCAGTAGCTTTCAGGCATAACTTCTATTAAGCCATACAACAAGTTATGACAACCCCACTCCCTTAAAATCATCAACATTCAACCACAGAAAGGGACACAAAAGAAAGAGAGAGAAATGATGCATGCAATAGTTGGTTTTCCTCTGCCCCACATCGGCCTTAAGTAGCTGTGCCGGACTCCATCTCCAGTCTGAGTCAGCTTAGACCGCTGCACAGCACTACGACAGAAAATTGGATCATTCTTCTCGTCCAGCAAAAGAACCATCAAAGACTTCTTGGTATAGGCTTGCTGAGAGACCTCTGTCAAACACCCTTACTGCATCACAACAGCATCCGCGACAGGTTTTTTGGCATATAAATTACCTGAAGACACCAGCTTCAACTGGCATACGACACGATTAACTCCTGAATCAGCTTTTTCAAGGACAATCTGAAGAACTTTTGCACCAAACTGAACTTCTAAGACACAGAGATCCAGTAACTTAATCCATGCCCATATAAACTGAAAATGTTTCTTGCTCATTACTCCAAAATTACTCTTAATAACAAGTTGTCATGGCACTCATATAACCTTACGGTGCAGGTAAGGTAGCTCCTTAAGAAATACTCACATCTATATGCTATTTTTACAGAAGGTGATCTTTCTTGATAATACATTCAGTGCTATAAATCTAAACTTTCACTGGGACTACCAGAAACTTACACTGTCTGCCTACAGGACTCCTGTGATCCACAACTCCACAACTTAAAACAAAATGTGATTTGAAACATGTTTTCTATAGGATTTCCACTGCTTCCATCTCACACACCTCAGCTTTGCTTAAATGGCTAACATTTTTTGCCCCAAAAGTAAAACAGAACCTGATAATGTCCTAATTTTTAATTAACTAGGAACAAAAGGCCCATTTCAAGGAAATTACTCAATTTCACAGTGGAAAATGTTCAACTTTTGTCTAGCCTTTTTTTTATACACAGAAACCTGTATTTCATTTATAAACTACTAACCACAGACAGAGGCAGATTAACAAGAAAACATGTATGTGTTTTTATATCTCAATCAAAATTAGATACAAGAGGTCATTTCACTTTCTGTGGTGACAATAGGGCTTGGGGTACACTCCAGTGAACATATCATTTCCCTCTTTCACAAGCCCTGTTATAAATTACAACAAGTAGAAGGAATGTCATAGATAGATCTTTAGCGACAGTGCTGTCAGTTGACAGAAAACCATACGTGGTTTCCCCATCAGTGTTCAAAAGAGGTACCTTAAATTACAGAAGAACTAACCTCTTCGGAATAACTGTTGAACTAGGAGAAATATCGCCTGAACTCCATCAAGATATATGCCACCTAACAAAACCAGAATTTTTAAAGATGCCTTTTATAGAACAACAGTTTTAGATACATATTCAAAAACATCAAAATCCTGATTCAAAACACAGAATGTCTGATCAGAGAGCCTTGCCATTACTCCACTCTTTTTATCCAGCGTGTGGGTTGATGAAACTAAAGGACAGCTTTCAGAAAATAACTGTGTAACTATGAGGATAAACTACAATTCTGACTAAATTTCTGGGCGCTATCATATATAATGTTTCATTCTTTCTCTGTCACCATTCCTTGAGACACATTAAATGAGGTGACAGCCACAACCAGAAGCCACACCACCCTGCTGCAGCAGCTATCCATGGGGGAAAAAAATAATATTAAAAAAAAAAAAAAATCAGTCAGGTATCATATACTAAACTGATCAAGCATTTAAACAGAAGAACGCAGACCAGAATTCAATCCCACTGTAATTTCCCATCCTAAGGAAAAATAAGGAAAATCCCCATGAGGACCTTTGCTCACTCTTCTTATTCCCAGCATAAAGATAGGAATGACAAGAAAAAGTTTCTCTTGACAACAGCCACAGTTTTGTACCCTGCCAGTTCTCAGTTCTTTCACTCATCAAGCTCCATCTGAATATTACATCTGTTTAAGAACCAGTACCTCTGGAAGACCCTTATTAGCTCACAGGGAAGAGAAAGAAAATGATCCAACACTCACCCCTCCCTTTTGCCCACTGCAAAACCAAAAACCAACACCAACGCCAAATTACCAACTAAGGTGGTCTAAATTCAATAACTTCACCTCTTTCTTTTGGGGTGTGTGTTTAAAACTTTGTTATAACTTTCTTACCTTCTCAAGCCTTTCCAACATTCCCTACCACCACAAAATGGCAAAAGACGAAGGCAGCTAGGAAAAAACAGAATGTCTCATTCTTAAGTTTTTGTTTGATATGTCTTTAAAGGAGACAAACAGCACCATCAGCAAACCACTAGTAAACAAAAAAAATAAACAATAATTAAAAAAAAAAATCCACTCCTATCCCTATGCTTACATTAACCAGCTGGTTTTGTTGTCTCCTCTTCTTCCATCATCTCCTCACAAATAATTTTAGTTCTCTTCCTCTTGCTTTTCATAAAATAGAATGTTGTATGCTACATGCTTTTTTCCTACAGAAGTGTTCCCTACCATCTCCCAATGTCCTTAACTCCTTATTTTTCCATGAAGAATGATAAAATCATCATTCTAAAGAATAAAAAAAAAATACTGAAAGCAAAACTAATCGGTAACCATTTAATTTTGTTCTGGTGTTGCCAAAGGTTCTCCCAAAAAGCTTTTCAGCAGATATTTATGTGAGAAGTCAAAATAGGTAAAATACATTGTAAACAACTATCCAACAGATTTAAAACTCCAGTTTGCCTGTGCAATCATTTCGTAAAACGGTCAAATTTGGGGCTGCACAATAAGGATAGAGAATCTCTAATTTAACACAACAGCAGAAAAACAGAACAGAATTATTTATGTAACATCCCTAACACTAAACAATAACGAGTGAGTATGGTTAGTGAAAAGACTATCTAAGACAAAACACACACATCATCAGATTGAAACCTCAATGATACAAACCCACTGAACTGAGAAACTGAAGTTGACTATGACACCAAGTACCCAGATAAAGACCTAAATCCCATAGGTTTTATTTAACCCTGATGGGGTTAGCAAAGATACACAGGGTATCTTTTGCTCCTTTACAGCTTGTGCCTACCTAAAGATACTCCCAGCCCTTAATGCTTGCACATTTGCTGAACCTATTATTAATAGAAGTTCTGTAAGTAAGACAATAAAATTCACATTCTTTTACTATTTTCTTAAATGTTGTATAAAATAAAACCTATGCTTACAAAATTAATCTAAAATCAATTACAGGTAAAGTACAGATAAAAGATCACTGTATCTACCTCAGGCATACAGCTACTGTGACTTTTTACAGGACACAAATTGACAAATAAATATAGACTCCTTTTACTGGGCACGCTATGTACAAGAAAATCTTCAGTTCTTCAAATGCGCCATTCAACTTTTTAAAATTCAGTATCAGTTCTAAATGCTGCTTGCATTCTGATAACCCCTCTTTTAGCTAAGCTGGTTGGTTGGTAGTGATTTGTCAGATTAAGTTACACAATACTGTTTCTGCTTCCTGATTAGATAAGCAGATAAGTTTTTTTTTTCCTGCCACAAACATTTACACATAAAATTTTTCATTTTCTGTGAACACTTGCAACTTCGTAATCCCCTCTCCCCAAATCTACGTGCCAATAAAAGTCAACCATGAACACACTGCATTTGCTAAAAGAAAACACAGAGTAAGTATTAGCATGCAAAAAGCAATTCCGTCTACAAAACTGAACAAACGTTCAGGAAATTTCTCTCCCTCTGTGCTGCCTACATATACACTGTAGAATAAAGGAAAGCAGTGAGCAATATTTCTGTGTCTTTACTTCTGCCCTAAAGATGGAGCACGGGGACACGTGGCCTTGATGCATCTCTCACGCTACAGAAATGAACAGCAGAGCCAGACTGCGACCCCTTTGCCCAGGGATGTGCTAAGAAGTATCAACCACTTCGGCAGGCAGAGATTTGGCAGCGTTTCTCCCCATTATCACCGGGCAATGCTGCCTCCCAGGTCCCCGTCTGGGTCAACAGGAGGAGGAAGAGCAGCCCATCACTCTAAACACATATAGTACACAACCAGAAGGGAGGCAGCGATGCAGGGATGAAGCTAGCTGAAGCATTTTTTGATAATCTGACATAATTTTTTTTTTCTCTCTACAAACCCAAGAATTGAAACACCTTGTCCTGGTCTGGAGAAGACCACCGTCTTCTACCCCTTCTCACACCATGTTCTCCACACACAGTTTCACTAGTCTAAAAAGGCTCCTTGCTTAACTGCTTACTAGTGAAGGGCCATGTAAACCTGGTTGTATCAAAGTTGACCGAACGCAAACATTACAAGAAGCAAATGCGGCGAGATCAGATTTTACACTGTCTTTATCAAACAGGACAGTAATTTTTGATACTTCAAAGTCCTGTCTGTCCATCACGCCCCAGTTACCACACGCACATAAAGCCCAATTTTTCTAAGACACCGCTTACATTCTCCTGGCACCACAAATGCCATAAGAAGGCCTACTCAAATAGGTAAGATCGCAAAGAAAAACAAGTTGGGTTTGGTATTAAGACCTACCATGATCACAACCCTCACCTATGAACAAAGCAAACAAAAAAAGTCAACACATCACACAACAGATTTGTTCAAGATCAGAAGTAGTGCACAAGTGTTTCTGCAAGTACATGAGCAATGCTTTCTGCAGACCAATCTAACTCTTCAAATTTTCCCCCGCCTTTATTAATAAGGATAGTGAGACTCAAGGAAGATCTACAGTGGGTGTTCAGACACACAGATGGGTGTGGTGAAAACACCTGTATTAACAGACTGCTTAAGTGAATACAGTAGAAACATTTCAACACACACTAATTTATTCAAGCTTTGTGCAAGTTCTTTCTAAGTGATCCAAAGCAAGTTGCTACTTGGAAGCAATAAAATTCCTAAAGCTTTTTATTTTCTAAATATAACAGACAGTTTTGGTATTTTTAAACTGTATTACAATGTAAGTACTATAAAAGCTAATAAGTGCTTCACACCTATCACTATCATAACGTCAGCAACAACTGTATACTTTATTTGGAGATAATTCTTCTGGATAGTGAGTTTAAATAGAGCTTCTTTGATGGAGCCTCTAACCCCCAAAAATAAACAATGCGAGACTAGATCTGATAATCTAAACTGAATCGTTCCAGGAAACAATTTGCATATTAGGTATGAACTAAAGAGTAGGGATGTGCTTCAATCTTTATGTCTCACATAAATTTATAAGAAGAATTTGTGTTCAAAGACTTCTAGGAACAAAACATCTAATCTCAACAAATTAAGCTCCTTATGAAGGCCAAACTCCAGTAGCAAGATTTTTGTTCGATTACTTTTGAATCAAACGCTACTGATAGACATATGAACTGTTTGCGCCTTGAACCTTTTATCTGTAAATATACTACAGGAAAACGCCAGTTCTGCCTCTAACTTATTTTTGGGCTGTCAAAATAGAGAGGTTGAGGCATGTAAGAATCAAGACAGGAACACAATCAAGCCTGGCATTTCTATAAAGGTCTTCCAAAAGGGAGGTTTTATGGTATTTTAAATTATTTTATTTAATGTGTACTCTATGCAATTTTATAGTTTATCACACAAATCTACGTTACTGATTAATTCATTCTTTTTTCAAGAGCATGTTTAGAAAACATGACTCCTTTAAGCTGCCAAGATGCTAAAATTAAACACACGTGTAACGACAACTATAATATAATGAGAAACTTAACATCATTTCAGAATATATATTACAACATTACAGGTAACAGCGGGATTTCTCTCAGCACCAGTAAGTCACACTGAAGTTTCACTACGATGGGATTATTCGTTATGAACTTACTTTGCAAGAAATATTTGTCATGACAGAACGGTTGTATATGTATGCCGGTTTCTTAACAGAACAGAAACAAACAGAAAGCTATGCGAAAATATGTCCCAAACCCTTTCACTAGTTGCATTCAGTGTTACCCCACCATGTTAACTACGCCTGTCACAAACAAAATGTGTCAATTTGATTTGCCTACACTCACTGCTAAAGTTTCTCCTCTTGCAACTGACAGAACTGTGTCAGGCATGGCATATTAGCAACTACCTACCATTAGCCTGCAATTTGCCTGTTCGTACTTATGGTGCCAGAAAACCTTATGGCCCAAATGACCTACTATATTTGGTTTTGTATAACATGCACGGCTTAGTCCAATGTAAGATAATATGAGACATTGGCCGCTCAGTTGACTGTAAGTCACGCTCAGCAGTGAGAATGAAATAATAAAATGCGACTTGAGCTAAAGTGAATGAAGTCAAAGATGGTAACTGACCATTTCTCTCCAGGACTGAAAATATTTCTCACTGCAGTCGCCAATGATAATGTAACGTTTAAAGCTGATGCATGGGTTTACGTGCTTATCTTCAGGCAGAAGCGAGTGAAACGTGGCACCGAGAAGGGACAGGGTCCTTGAAAAAATCCAATATGGCCACTGACACGTAGTTGTCTTTTGACTTAAAATTGCCTTATCTTTTGCCACGTCTGTCAGTCGCACGCATACACCTGTTATACTCGTACTTCAAGAGTTGACACAGCGACAGTCATGAGTGTGTATCCAACCTTGAAACATTCTTCACAGCAGAGAGATCCACATGCTATTAGACTACCCTGTCAAGGCCAAACCACAGTCATCCACAGCCACCAAGAGACAGACAGGTAGAGAGGTGTGCCAGCACTATCCACTTACCTTCTTTATTAAGCCTCATAACCTCCCTGCTTTTTCCACTCTCCTTTCCAGTCTCTTCTAGATCTACACCTGCAGAAGAGAAGCAGAGTCAGGAAGCGCCGAGGGCCCAGGGGTGTGCATTTATTGTTCGGCGGGGGGAGGGAGGCGGAGAGGTGAGGAGGTGAGCACTGTTTCTATTTGCAACGGCAAAAGCACAATGGTCGGAGCATCTGCCAGGCAGCGGAACCGCCGGGCCCCCCGCGGCAGCCCCCTCCGGCCGCTCCCCCCCCCCC
>VZSF01001695.1:721581-747683 GCA_013398295.1 Chionis minor
GCGGAGCCGCCGCCGAGCGGAGCGGAGCGGAGCGGAGTGGGGCCGGCGGCCGAAGAGCCTCGCCGGGGAAGGCAGCCGCCGGCGTTGCGCGCCCCGGGGTTGCGCGCCCCGCGCCTCGCAGCGCCCCGCAGTAAGTGCCTGGGACGCGCCTTGGGTAGTCGCCGCGCGGCCCCGGCGGCCCTGGAAACGGCTCGGGACTGTCGGGGCTCCCCCTCCCCCCGGCTGCTTCCAGCTGCGCCCCTGTGGATCACCTATAACCACAACCACAGCCATTTTGTTGTCCCAAGTACTGCCTCGTCTGCGTTTGAGTACAGGCTTCGTCTCTTGGCAAATGGGTTTTTTTCTCCTTTTGGTCATTTCAGGCTACGCTGAGCTCACAGGTCTCATTACTCTCGAGTAATGCCCAGGTTTTCATCTCCCTACACGTAAGCTACAGGATGTACGTGCTTTTCATTTTGTTCTAGTATTGTGCTATTTTTGGTTTATTTCTCCATTGAGGTGAGAGCAGAAAATAACACTGCCGTGAAAATGTCTGTACTTGATATACATAGTTCAGATAAGGAGCTACAGTGTGAGCCCCTTGCTCCAGCTCACACCTGTGAAGCCAAACCTAAAACACCACTGGTGAAGCACTGGGTTTCATGTAAGCAGCTTTGCTGACTCCACATAAAGCATCTTCCGTGCAGCTGTACAGCCCCAGCAGGAGCACTGGCGACTGGAGTTTAATAGTTCCACAGGCACTCCTCGGAGTGGTGGTGTGGGCTTTCAGCAGTCCCTTCCCTGTCCTGCCTCTCGTCCCTGCCACGCATTTAAAGCTCTTTGTCACTATTCACTTTTTGCTGGCAAACCGTTGCGGGACAGCACTGAAGCAAAGTGTGGAATTAATCTAGCCTCAAGAAAAAAGAAGAGCATTTAGGGCCCGCTCGAGGGTTGGAGCAGTGGCCAGAGGGGCAGGAAAGGAGCTGCTGGAGTCAGCGCTGCTGCCTCAAGAAAGGCACGTGGTACTACAGTCTACAGTGGATTTAAGTAGATTTCTTAGAATTTCATTGAGACTGGGCGCTTTACAGTGCTAAAACGCATAAACCTTTGAGGCAAAGGACAAACACCCTTTGCCTTTTATACGCTGTCAAGAGATGTGGTATTAAATATAGATAGCATTCGTACCCCACCTCTTCCAAAACGTAGCTGGAATATGCAAGTCCCATCATTAATACCCTTTCACGCCATACGGCCTGGCCAGAGTGCCTCCAGTCACATACAGGAAACTACAAGAACACAATTAAAACAATCAAAGAAGCAGAAAGCTCACCAAAGTACGCCTCAAAAGAGAACCAGTCAGTCATGGCGGGCTTACTAGCAACCAACGTGAAGCAGCCATAAGATGTGTGACCTTAGATACATTACACACGGAATTTCCAGAAGCAGGAAGAGTATAATACAAAACCCTGACAAGGCCTATTCTGGAACATTAAGTACAGTTCTAGCCACCAGTTTAAATTAATCTTCCTACAAAAAAGTGTGGAAAGGGTTATCGGAATGATCAGAGGAATTAGGAGTCTATCATATGGGAAGAGCTTGACTCAGTCTAGCAAAATTCAGCTGGAAATGGATATGATTGATGTTTTTAATTATGAGGAGACGTAATCATCAATGAGGAAGAAAAAATAAAGGAGAGACATAAACTGCTTATGTTGAGGTTGAAAACCCTGCTCACTAGACACAAAACTCTTTAGTCAGGAATAGCAAAATGGAAGTCCTTAGGAGGAATGATAAATGACGTGAAGTTAATATTCAACCACATTTGGCACTTGTGCCCAAATTCACTGCAAGAGAGTTGAGCAAAAGTCTTGACAGTGGCCAAATACTCTCATCATTAAAGAAGTTACACAGCACAGCTTATAGCATAACACTTCTGTGATTACCCAAGACATGTATCTGGAGAGAAGATAAACCAGAAAGGCACGTCAGCACCCAGGAAATCCCCGTCAATGAAAACCGACATAAGATTTCAGGGAAGTACGTATGGCCAAACATCTAACTAATATTAAACGCTGCCACAGGATACACAAGCAATAAAGCAATTGCTAACCACACAACTGAGAAAAAAGGGGAGGGGGAAACTATTTAATACAAGCTGCCACAAACCAAGCAAAAAAAGTGAAGAAACTTTCCAACTTTAACACATGGCACTAATCTACATGCTGCTTAGCATGACACACTGCAGATCTACAGTCTAGGCTCTAACAGAAACAGACCATATGAAGGAAAATTAGCATAAAATCAAAGATGCAAGATGTACCGATTCCTTCCTAAAAAGAAACAATCCAGTAACTTACAGTTTGAGAGAAAGGTTTCCAAAGCCCCCCCAAAGGAATTCTTCCTCCTCCCTACCATATGTATTCAAGAACAACACTTTCATTAAACAAATGGTCCCACAATCATCAGAACAGATATACCCGACTTTCCAATGATCAGTGTCTTTTGTTTGAAAAGTGCAACTTCTGCTTTGATTACGTCTATGCTACCTCTGTGATCTGCACACAGGAATGAACCCCATCCCTGAGCAACCTATAGATTGGTTTGTCCTCATTGGCTTGTAGGGTGCAAGTCCTGAAGCTGCAGAAGAGCAACCTCCTGTGTGCGCCAAGGCTCCTCCCCAAGAATACTACTTATTTCACTCCAGATCGGAGCCAAATCAAACTTGCGTATGTAGCATGGACAACTGTGCAATGGATTTATGCTCTAGAGCCCTATATTGAAGTAGGAAGAAAGCCGATCTGACAGTACAGAATTTCTTCTCAAGGTTGGGAATACATGTGGCTCTCTCTTGTGAATGTGAACTCGGGTTGGAGCTTTACCATAGCAAGGACATTTGGATGGTTTCTTTTTTCCTGGCATCTGCTTTCACAAAACTTGTAGAAAGACAATTCTATTCAAGACTTATACTCCTCTTTCAAATTTGTTTGTATTAATCAATACATCCAAAAGTCACAGACGGAGAGGAAAAAAAGGAGGGAAAGGCACAAACATCACCATGGAGGACTTATTTCCATAGGAAATGAGTAAAAAAAACTGCACGGGAAAGTGCAGATTAAACATCCTCTGTTTCTTTTCCACCTGCTCACCAATACAGAAACTAAATTCTTCTATGACCTTGGACAAGTCACCCTGCCGTAGAAGGATAATTAAGTCAGTCAGGAAAGGTACTTCTTTCCCTCCCCAGTCCCTGTGGATCTTGTTTTATTTCAACTGCCAAGTAGGGGCTTCCTTTTACTATGTGGTTTTTCAGAATTTAATATAATGCAGCCTCGATCTTGATTGCAGCTTCTAAATACTACAGTGATCCAATCATGACATAGAATTAAAAAAGTAAACTATAAGCAAATTAAGGCCTTTAATTAATAAGCAGCAAAATAGAGATGAAACCTTAACTCTAATCTTTTTAATCCCTATATCACTAGTCTTTTAATAAGACTATCTCCAAATGCAAGCTTTCCGCTAAGTAACCAGGAGATAAAAATCATATGTTCCTATATCTACTTACTAGAATTATAGTTAAAAACTTCAGCTTAATAAAAGCACAGGAAAAGTTACAACATTTAGAAGATATCCAAAGCTGTGTATCAATCTTTGGCTTATGTGGAGATCAATCCAACATTTATATAATTTCAGGATCTGAATGTTAAGAGATAACGAACTAAAACAGCGGTTCTCACATGTGGCTATTAGGAGCATCATATGTAGTCACCATATACAAATAAATAACAACACGATTCCATTTCAACTCCGCTGTCATACACTGAGAAAATATCACGAATTGCTGAAGGTGTATGTGTAGTCACAAAAACAACAACGATTTGTGATCCTCTGCTTTAAATGATGCATACCTGGCAATAGGTGCACCAGATGGCTTTAAACTGGCTACAAAAGTATTACAAAAATCCCAGCTGTGTAAGGCTTCAGTATCATAACAAGATTATAAACATATGATGTTCTTGTGACAAAGTCATTATAATTTAAGCAGTTTGGCAAGAGATTCATTAGTACTTCTCAGGATGCTATTTTGCAATGGATTTACCACAATAGTGGTTTAATCTTATATAGCAGGAATTATTACATAGCAGACAGTTTTATGAACCCAGGTATCTACTTTGGTGGGAATAGAACAGTAAATGGATCACAAGACTTTCTTAAAGAAAAGCACCAGCAAACTAGCTGGCTGGCTGTCACAGAAGTACAGAAACTTCAACGCTCCTCCGGGATTTTGAAAAGTGTAAAACTAGTTTATATCTTGACTTGTGTGCAAATGATTTTTATAGTGGATTCTTACAGTCTTGCTAATTTTAACCTGCAGATTATCTATCTGAAGTCTCTCTTTCCACAGTGGATAAATGAAGTTTCTGTTTAATAGTACAGCTGCACCTCAGGGGAAAAGACACCAGAGAATTTTGTACTGAGAAGGTGCAAAACCCACCCAGACAGATAGTCCTGCTTTTCTCTGGTGAAACTGATTCTGAAACTTTTTTTTTAATACAGTGTAGCATCCTAGTCTGCTATGTGATAATTAAATAGCTAAATTCATTAAACAAAACAGATACTTAAAAAGTCTTACATCTAAGTTTCTGCAAAAAGATGCATACATGATGGCCATTAAAACAATTCAGCGCTTAGCAAGCCAAATGTAAAAACCACTAGCTGCCAGTATCCCTAGAGCCACTCTGGCCAGAAGTTCTGTCCCTGTACTATGTCTGATCTCTTCCTAATTTCAGAAGGTGTCTCAAACACCATGTAAGTGCCATCATAGAAGACTTGAGTTAGAAAACTGTATTAAATAGATACTTATAGCAGAGAAATCTATGTTAATGTCCTCTGAAATAACACAACCAAAAAAAAAAAATCCCTAAATTAAGCTTTTGGTTCCTTCTTAGCCAAAGAAGTCAGCACTTGAAACAGAAAAATGGAGAACTGAAAAAGAAACTCTAAGTGAGATAGTATTGTATCCCATCAAAAACATATTTCTCAAACAAGTCTTGCAAATTGCTTCACCCAAAACAAAACAATCCTTGAAACATTACAGCAGTACTAGCCAGATGAAATGGGAAATTTAAGGAGAGGTATACTGCCAGATCTGTGAACAGAAAATGCACAATAAGATAACTTACTACAGTGAACTCTGGAAAGTTTGAAGAAACAATGCTACCAAAAAAAAGGCCTTGAACCAGGGGTGGAAATCAACAGTTACTACACATTTCAAACCCAAGAGATTTATGAAAGCACTGTGAAAAAATAAATTGCATGTCCTTCGGTTCTAGCATCTAAAAGCTTGTTCTAAACAATTCTGCTCAAGTATTGGTTGTAGTCTAGATGCATTAACATAGCACTGTACTGCAGCTAATTTATCCTGCTTTTCAAGAGGATAAGTTATCTTATCTACAGTATTACCATACAAAGCTAGTAATGGTAACTATCAGTGTATCACAGGACTGCATGTACAGTGCCAGCACGCATCTTCACTGGACACAGGGACTTACCAGTTGCTTGGCGGAAGCAAAGCAGTTTCATTTTTTTCTGCAACAGTTTCAGGTTCTGTCCAGGAGTTTCTGAGAGTTCAGTTCAGACCCATCTACCATTCCAGTATTCTCTCTCCCTCAAGAAGTCTCTCGTGTCCCGGCCTCCAGCAAACACCTGAACATCCAGTGTCAACAATATGGTACAACCCGTATGAAACATGGATCTCAAACTCACTTCTTAAAACCCACTACCCAGGGGCCCTGGTCTAACACTTCATCAGGTGGACTTATGGCAAGAAGATGAGGATTAGACCAGGTCAAGGGGGTGCATTCACTGCAGAAGACCGAGAGGTAGATACTTAACAGTGTGGCTGTTTGGGAAGATGGGAGACATGAGTGACAGGCCAAAGAGTACTTGACAGGCTAAAATTCAATTTACCTGTATTGACAGGTACTCAGAAAGATCACAGGGGATCACATGCCTGTCGGTGCATGTTTTATACTGCTTCTTAAAATTATTAAGCATACCTAGCACTGGTGCAGTGAATCGCTTGTATTTTACTTATTAAATATTTATCTGTTTTGTTTTATTTGAAACACACTCTTGGTAAATAACAGCAACAATAATATTTTTTGAATGCCATATCTAGCGTCTAGAGGAAGGGTCTTAACCATAGAGTTGGGACAGAAAAGAAGAAACTTGTAGGAGTTCCTTGTATTTTTGAAAGACATAACAAAGTTCTTTAAATAATGAGATATAAAAACCACTTGGGGATGGAGAAAGTTACCTCATTATTAAGTCCACATTCAAACATCATGCTACATTCCTAAGCTTTGCTCTCTCACAACACCCATGTGAATAAGGAAAACCACAAAACATGGATCCCCAAAGATCTTCACGCATTTCTCATGAGGTAGGCATAGAAATATACTTTCATTAAAAATTAAGTTTGCCCTGCTGAATAATGTATAACTTTCCATTCACCAGCCATGTTTGTGTGTGTTGGCAGCACACAACAGCAACTCACTGCATCTCCCTCACTGCATCGTAATCAATTTTCTTCTGTTCCTTCTCAATGTAGATGCCATATTTCTGTTTATATCCCTCTTTCTCCCAAACGCTTCCCTTTTATGATTTTTCTTCCCTCTCTTCTGTCTCTTTTACCCTAACACCGCAGGGTGGGTTTTTATCTCCCACCAGGTCACTCTGCTAAAGCACCATGTTGGGGCCTGGTTTTTGCTCCCAGCCTCTGACTCACTGCCCTCCCGGCTGGGCCCAGCTGCCTCACCAAACGTCACCATGTCTTTTAATATTCCCTGCCTTGCTTCTTATCCCCTACTTTGCAGTCAGGAGCCTCTCCTCTCCCCTGCCTCCCTCAGTGGAGGACAGGTCTCTCCCATACCTCTCTCCCAGAGGAGGCATCTCTCCACCTCCCACCAGCGAGCTGTCTCTCTCCTTACGAAGCTGCGTGGAGTTGCCTCGTTCTCCTTTCTAAATGCTTCATCACCTGCTTGGGAAAGGGGCCCCTTTCCTTCTTCCCCCTTTTCAGCAGCTGCCTCTCCTCTGCTCTCCCTGGGAGGCCAGCAGTCCTTCCCAGCCTTGCCCTGGTGCTGGCTGGAGGCCGCTTTTCTATGATCATAGAATCATAGAATGGTTTAGATTGGAATGGACCTTAAAGATCATCAAGTTCCAACTCCCCCCGCCATGGCCAGGGACACCTTCCTCTAGGTGGAACTTTGACCAGGTTGCTCAAAGCCCCGTCCAACCTGGCCTTGAACACTTCCAGGGATGGGACATCCACAGCTTCCCTGGGCAACCTGTTCCAGCGCCTCACCCCCCTCAGAGTGAAAAATTTCTTCCTGATATTGAATCTAAATCTCCCCCCTTCCAGTTTGAAGCCATTACCCCTCACCCTTTCCCTCAGCACGGGGGCCTGCCTCCCCTCCCACCATTTTCCGCGTGGGCTGGCGCACAGGCTGACCCCCTCTCCCAGCAGCTCTCGGATCCCCACCATAAATGGGAACTCATCCATGGCGGGTCCGGGCGCTGTGCCTCAGCGGGTGGAGGGGGGGCACCCCAAGGGCTACCAGAACCGCAAAAGAAAGATTTCAGCCTGGTCGGGCTTTCCCTTGGCATTTTGGAGACGTTAGAGTTTGCTTCAGCTCGGCTCTGAAAGCTTGGGGCTGCCCAGACGAGAATTTGAGTGAGGGTCAGGTTCCAGTGCCGGTGGTGGCAGTCACGTTTGGGCCCTAAATCGGCCGACAGCAGAGAGGGCCCAGCCTGCTGGCATGGCTCCCCAGGCCCTCGCTGCTTCCAGGAGCTGGCTCCCATCACACCTTGCTTGAGGTTCTGAAATGTTTTGACAGTTGTTATGGTATGCCCTATTTCCAGCTCGTACAGGAAGCAGACATGTTGAAATCACAGAAAAAAGCATGCCTGTTCATCTTGTATTTCTGGCTGCGGCTGGAAGTGGAGTGGTAGAAATCAATTGTGTCTCATCTGTTGTACAGGGAAGTCTCTTGTAGCTCCTTGTATCAACGTGATAATTTTGCAAGGAGCTTTGTCCTGATAAGATTTGCGCCTCAAATACTGTGTTCAGTTTTGGGCCCCTCACTGCAAAAGAGACATTGAGGTGCTGGAGCGTGTCCAGAGAAGGGCAATGAAGCTGGTGAGGGGTCCGGAGAACAAGTCTTGTGAAGAGCAGCTGAGGGAACTGGGATTGTTCAGCCTGGAGAAGAGAAGGTTGAGGGGAGACCTTATCACTCTCTACGACTACCTGAAAGGAGGTTGTAGCCAGGTGGGCTTCGATCTCTTGTCCCAAGTAACAAGTGACAGGACAAGAGGAAATGGCCTCAAGTTACACCAGACTGGATATTAGGAAAAATGCCTTCACAGGAAGGGTTGTCAAGCATTGGAACAGGCTGCCTAAGGAAGTGGTGGAATCACCATCCCTGGAGGTATTCAAAAGACGGGTAGATGTGGTGCTTTAGGGGCATGGTTCAGTGGTGGTTCTGGAAGTGTTAGGATAATGGTTAGACTCAATGATCTTAAACGTCCCTTTGAACCTAAACGATTCTATGATTCTATAATTCTGATTCTATGATTTCTGTCCCAACCTGGAAGAGTCAAAGATAGCATCTTCTGATAAACACTGCAAATTCTGTACTCAGTCCAAATGGATCCCAAAGGCCTTAGCAGGAATTTGGGCGTAATGAGTGACGTGCCTGACAACTAAAGGCAGCTGAAGTAAAAATATGTGTGATATTTAAGCGTTGGCTTACATGCAATGAGAGGTTGTTTCATTGATGTTTTGATGCCATCATCCTTCAAAACGTCTCACGTGCCACCCTATACTTCTGTCATCAGACTCTTCACCAGACATTTTACAAAGGCAGTATGGTTGCAGAGGCCAGATGTGGATAGGCCTCAGTTATCGTCTAACAGACAATGAATTTTTTAATTAGATCCTCATATTAATGATATAAGTAGATTGTTCTTTGACAATGCATTTATGGGAAACCTATGGTTTGACAAGTGTTCCTGAAGCACTATTTCCTCCAACCAAAGTATAAGCACACTGTACTAGTGATACTCTTGTGTTACATGAAAAAACACAGCTAGTCAAGAAGACAAAAGTTGAGACATTATGAACAATATCCATGTTGCCTGTGAAGGGTGAACACTTCTGAAATGCATAGGAGCTGAGATTGCAACTTTCCAGGTTCAGATTAAGAAAATCTTTGTACATCTGCAGCCATCAAACATTTTAACTGGCCAGTGAACAATACTGTTTTAGGAAAAAAAATAACTAAAAATAATTAAAAAATTATGATTTGAATATTTTGTAGTTCAACTTCAGATACCTCCTTGTTTGATGCAAGATTATAGCCAGGACTGGCTGTTGTTTCCCACATCTTTTAATTGTCATATAAAAAAATGCTTCTCCTTCAAAAGACAGTGGTCGTCTGTGGATTCCCTCTGTCTGTGTTTAATTCTGCTGAATAATAATAATAATATAGAATATTCAAATTCAGACCAGTTACTAAACACAATCTCCTCTTCCTCCATGTGTGGAATTGGAGTCTTATTCTGCATATACTAAATCTGAGCTCTTACATTCCTATTTGCATCCATATTTGCATTCAAGGACTTTATCATAATCTGATATGCCTGTTTTTCCTTCTGCCTTAAAAACAGGTTTTTTTCCTCTTGGCATTGCAGCTACTAGTGACTTCAAAATACTGTTACAATTGTAGCCTGTGATGTAGGAAGGCTACCAAAATCAGAAGGCTTTATATATATATATATATAGTGGGCTGAAAAATCTCGCAGAAGATTATTTGTCTTAGCATATTTTGACTGTCAGTTCTCTATGGCAAGAGATGTTTACTCTTTTGTTTACAAGTGCAGTGGAGCCTTTTTTTCTGTGCCCTCACGCATCATCACAGTTAGCACAATGGTACAACTGAGTCAAATCTATTAGTAGCGTAAGCAGTGGCATTTTATTGAATTGTGTGTTCATGTCACAGCAGAGTTGGGCACTTTTAAATATTTCTAAAGTTGCTCTTAATTGATGGAGTGAAACTTACATCATGCTGTTATAAACAAATACTAATACCAAGTTAGAGGCTGTATGCAGAGTGAGTTATGGTGGTGAAAAGACCTAACAACAGTCCCTTAATAAACACAACATTTAATAAGTACAATATGAATTCCTTGAAATAGAGAGATAAGTCTACATTGGAAAGGTTAGAAAGGGTCCTGTATGGAGAACTTAAGGGTGCACAGAGCCATGAACATGTGTCTTCTGCATTTGTAGAGGGAAAATTGGAAGAGCATCTCTAGGTCCTGAAAGTACTCGTATGTGGGTGAATTCTTTCATTTATTCAGTGTTTAATATTTTTGCCTATGGAAATTTTTACATCCGCTGACAAAAACCCCTCAGTCTGTCAATCTGAATCTTAATGTAGCCAACTGTTCTGTTCAGTTCTCACACTACATTTGTGGTGTAAGAGTCTAAGAGCATGCTGTGTCAGCCATGGCATTATTGGTCCTAGATTTTGCAAAATTTCCCATACGCACTTTTAAAACAACAGCAGATAATTATGAGAGTTAGCAGATACCACAGACATAATTGTTTTCAGCAGTTACAATAGATGTTTTAAAAACATTTCCTTATTCAAACCTTTAGTTAGTTTCGGGGCTGGTGAAATACAATCCTTCCTGTTGTCTCCTGCCCGTAGTGTATCCTCTGGGTACAGCAGCCAGCAGGACCTTCCTCTTTCTTGCTTTTTCTTGCTCTTCACCTGGTATCTCACCTTTTAGATCACTGCTCCAGGTAGTTTGCTGGGCTGTCTCTCTAATGTTCTGCCCCTACAGCTATCCAGCCTTTGCAAAGGTTTCAGAAGAATCATACATCAAAATAACTATTCCATCAAAACTGAACCACGTCTGGAAAGATGTTGAACTCGTCAGCATTTCTGAATGTTCGGAAACATGGATAAGAAGTTCCATCAGTATCAAAATGTCATGTGTTAATATTTAAGGAATAATGGTGGTGTCACTGTCATTTTACTTTCCTTTTCTCTTGTCCTTCTCTCAAACTTGACCTGATCTGGGATTAAACAATCAGAAATGTTGTCACCATAACTTGCTTCTCAGGCTAAAAGAGCACAAATAGGCTGACCTCTGCACACAACAGAAACAGTTGGAGTGGTAAATGGGAAACAATAGCACACGTGATCTTGACCAATTCATTTATACCCATACCCTGCCTGCAGCACAGGTAGCCACACAGCAATGAGTTAATACAAGTTTTCCTTTCTTTTCTATCCATTAATATCCCTACTCTGTTTACGTAAGCAGCAGGAGTCAACTTAACAGTTATTAGTGAGATGGGATACAGAATCTAATACATCTTCTTGTCTCTCAGGAAAGACTTTTGGTAATTTTGGAATGAATGTCTTATTCTCTCCAGGATACTCTGGATGTAAATTTGGAAAGAGGAATTTCTCTGAATAATTATAGTTTAAATGCTGAATTCCAAATATATTTATTTTGCCTTTTTGTTGGTGCACATTGCATACATGCGTTAAGAGATTTCTTTTTTGTGGTTGCTATGGTAAAAAGCAGTCCCAAGTCCTTTTACTTAAAACCCATGAACTGCAATTAACTGTTTAATATTATAACATACAACAGCCCTAGTAACACCTTAACAGCTTTGAGCATGGTACTCCATCATCTCAGCAGATGGTGATTTTTGGCATTCTGTGTTTTCAGTTTATTCTTCTCCTTTATAATCCCTGCCATTATGTCTTTTGACAAATGCTTCTGGACTAACTTAATTGCAATTTGATTATACTGAGGCATTCCTTGGATCTTTTTGTATTTCTGTTAAAGATGACCAATATAAGGAAAAAAAAAATATTGTGTGTGTATCCCTGGCAGCAATTATAAAAGCAGATTTTAAAGTTCCTTAAGAATCTGTTTCTTCTCATCTGTAACCATAAAAATACAGTCTTGAAATACCCTTAGTATACTGTAGGAGCCCTACACCTCAACAGAGAAGGAGACACAATTGATTCTTTTGTGAAGAAAGAGCAACTCTGAATGTTTGTCAAGAGTCTGAATTAAGTAAGTGTTACCAAATTCAACTTGTGTTACCAAGGGGAGTTGCCCTTTATTATTATTTCTATAGAGCTGGAGACTGAATTCCCCATGAATTTTGCTCATTGTTTTAAAGATTTATGACTCATATAAATCCCTTTTAACATGGAGTTTCAATCATACTTAGAGAAAAGTTGACTTTGTCCAGACATTATCAAGAGCAAGATTGTCTGGTGAAACTGTTTTTCAGCTGCTCTCCCTCTTTCTCCCATATAATACATTTGTATTCCATTTCTATTTTTTTTTTTTTTTTAAATTTTTCAGTTAGAAATGGATTCTTTGGATTTAAAATCAGGCCTGTTCTTCATTTTGCTCCTTGAAGGGTTTTTATGGATTAAGCAGGCAAGACACTTCAGATTTGTAACTTTGTAATACAGGACCAAGTAAACTTTTTTTTGGTACCTTCAGCAGCAGTATTAGCATTTCTTCTTCTTTAGGAAAAGGCAACAACAGGGAAAAAGGAAAAGAACAGTTTCCCCAGAATCATAACAAGATAATTTTGCAGTTTCAAGTTTTAAAATTTGAGTATCTCATTCACAGCTATTTCCTGGCTGACTCCAGGTTTCTATGATTATTATTTATTCAGTGCTGATAGTGTGCTTGACATTGTGCAAATATAGAAAGAGATATTCATGTGGACTATCTGCCAGGATTTCCTAGTTGTTAGTGGCAATGTTAGCCTCTTTAAGCAAAAGCTTGAGGCTGTCTTTAAAACAGAGATACTTATCCATCCTGCCAACATGCAGATTCATATGTATGACTGTGGGAAACACTGCTCAAATGTACCCAGCAAGGCTTTGGAAGGATGGACCCAGTGGAGTTTAATTTAACTAGGACAGCAGCAGTGTGTGGTAGCTCTAACTGATCAAACCTTTAAGACCAGTCGTGATAATTTCAAAAGCTGGGATGGTAACTGGAAAGAATCAATCCTGCTGATTTGACACCTAAACAATCAAAGGAAGGCTGTTTGCCTGCGTGCTACATGCTTTTAAAATCCTGTGCCTTCTGTGAAGTCCATGAACTCTTTTGTAACTTATCTGTAGGACCTACTGACAATCCGTGTGCTTAATTCACCTGGACAGTGATGTTGGTGTCCCTCAAGTTGTTGCTACCACTGGCAGACTGTCCATCACCAGACTGACATCTGCCACTGGCTTTGTGAGAACACTGCCTTCCAAATGGCAGAAGTGAAAGGCTTTTGTTAAGGACTAATTTCTCAAGTTAGTGGCATTTGACAAAAAAACAACCAAAAAAACCAGCCAAAAAACCACAACCCTTAGTCTAAATGAGAGGATTGTTTCTTGCTTTATTAGAAAAGAGTTACCATCTTTCGATTTCCTCTCCAATGGAGCCACAGCAAAATCATTCTAGTAGATGGCTCTTTAGTGACCATTTCTTGGCTTTACACGTGAAAGAGCAGAAGGTTTGCTCCTGTTTCATAAATGAAGAATATTTTCCTCATGATCACTTGAAAACACTTTTAAAAAACAGACAAACAAATCCTGCAAAAATCCTCTAACTTGCAATGAGGGAAAAGGTGGAATGCAAATACTTATCCTTGTTTTCTCCCTGGGTAGGATGAGCATTTCATCATCTGGTCCTTTCAGATATCCCAGCAGAATGAGTGGATGATGACAGTAAGCTTATCTCTTTGTCTGAGATGGTGATACCACCCACCCAAGCTAACGCTCAAAGGCCTTTGTTAGAACAGCACAAGTCATACATAGGAGTCAGTATCAAAAAAACCCACGTCCAGAAACGAACACGTCTGCCACGTATTGTGCAGAAGCAGCCACACCAAAAAGACTAGTAGAAAAATAAACAAACCTCTGAGGGATTTGAAAGCTGAAGTCAAATGTATTGAGCTCAGATCAGAACTGTGAAGCAAGTTAAAAAGGGATATCTCAAATATAATGTATTAATTCCAATTCCTGTGTTAGTCATAGTTGTTATATCCCAAATTTTATTTGGAAAAGGAAAGGGAGCACTCAGATATCCTTGCCTCTCCACCCTCCCAAAAAAAGACTTCCCTTTGCTTGCAAGCATTTTTTTACACTGAGCAAAATGTCTAGTTTACACTCAGAGGAAAAGTTTAATTAATTCTCATTTTACAAATCTTCCACAATATTTATTCAAAAAGATTGGCAAATTCCAGGAAGTTCACCCATCCCTGAAAGAGAAGTTTTGTAAACAAATCTGGCAACAAATTTATTTTAACAGCAGCAACCCTGCTAATCTGTCAAGATGTAGTTTGTTTCTGACGCTTGATTAAATTCTTTTTGCTTAAGAACAGAAAATAATTTGCTACAAACAAACCATTTAGCTGGGACATGGTGACCGCTCCTCTGATATTTCACAGAGCATTTAATTCTTTTCAACAGAAAAAGCTAATACTATAATGTTTAGCACAATTTGCGTTTTTTTTTTAAACAGAAGCAAGGGTAAATTTGTGTAATCACAAAACAGCAATAATATTAGAGGTTTCAGTGTCTGTAAAACCCATTTATGTTGTATCTTGCAACCTGGACCGGCATTACACCACATCCTCTAGACACAAATTAGGGGAGTGTTTTAGGCTGTGGCTCCACAGGCACTTTCTTGCCCAGACCCCCTGTTTCCTGGCCATTTGTTCCTGGCTGTGTCATCCACTCACTCAGCTCTTATCCAGCATCAATTTACGGCCCCAGTTTCTTGTGCGGCAACACCAGCAGTTTTTCGGCCACATTAGCCGGCTGTAGCCCAGGCTGAGATGTAACAGCTGAGTGGACTGTTCCGCTTAGGCTGGTCTTGTCAAGAAAAACACCCCTGTCCAGAAAAATTGTTTATGCAAGGAAACAGTCTCAGAGGTTTGCAAATATCAATAACGCAAAATGGCAAAACCCCACCGTCTGACATCAGTGTCAATTGAAACAAAAGATACATAGGTGCTGCTGTTAAACACGTGTAGACGTTGCATTTCTTTGCATTGAGACTGTCCATTCAACTAGACCGCTGGGTGTGTGAACATTTTGTGATTCTTAAAAAGATTTGGCTTCTCACTGATGCCCCTTAAAATAGGAAAACCCTGTGTGAATTCACTCTATGTCATAGCTTCATAAAGCTGTGCACGTCCTGGGTCAAAGGCTTGGCTGATGCAATGTCAGTAGAGCCATAACAGTTTGCACCAGCAGGGAAAATGTCCATCCTTCCTGCGACTTCCCCAGTTCCTTCAAACCTAAGAGACTGATCCAGATCCCAGTGAAGTCAGTGAGAGCATTCTGTCTGTGCTAGGCAAGTATGCAACCACTCAGGTACAACAATTAAGATTTTGAGCTAATGTTAGTAATCCTTTCCTGCTTGCCTAGAACACTCACACTGTCTGAGCTAGCCTTCATCTCAGGCAAAAGCTTGAGGAAATCATCTGTATTTGTGTTGTATCTGAAAGGTCAGTGTGTGTCCCCATGGACTAAGAGGTATGGGGCAATTCCAGACTTTGCTGCCAGCTTCTTGGTATTTATTTCTGGAAGCTGTTAGCTTAGATTTTTTTTTAGCTACTCTTAGTTATGGGGAACTGAGATGATAAGAGTGAGGGTTTTAGAAAATCACATTTATAGTTGCTTTAAAATGTGTTTATAAATATACCATCCTTGCTTTTCAGGTTCCTTTTTAGATGTAATTTTAATTCAACATTATTTATGGACACTCAGGACAGTGCACATATTCTACGTCTTTTCTGATACCACAGGTAAGGACTTTGCTAAATGAAAGAAGATACCCCTGAAAATTCCTGGCAGAGTTTGGCATCAGTAACTTTATGCACTACTATTATCATGAGATGTTTTATTACCTAAATAATTCTTCATTTGGTGGAACTTGTGATACACATTTTTTGCTGCATATTTAAAGTCGGCGTAGAAAAGGAAAAAAAATCTCCTCTAAGGATTTATATTTGATGATGTGAAATAATGAATTTTTAAAATATAAGCAAATAAACTTAGCAGCCTCATGCTTAATTGGGATTCATGCTATTTAAAAGAAAACAGAGTGGTGGGTGTCTCAAATATTCTAGCCCTTCTCAAGCTGAAAAATGATATTACATTATTGACTCTGATTCCCTCTGTGATTTAATCCTTTTCTTTACATGGCTAGTGGGTAGAAATAGTGGGAAAATCACAACCACAAGTAATAACACGGTAATTAAGTCAGAGGTACTGGTGGGACTTTTAAGTAATTTTAAGTCAACATATATAAACATTACATTGCTGTCCGAAAACCTGGACATTGTTTGCAGCTGGAAGATTTGATTGCTTAATTGATTTTGATTTTCAAATTGCTTTTGAAAATCAACCACTGGTTTGAATCTGCTCCAGATGGGCAATGACTGAAAATTGTTATAATCTGGCACATATTTGGTAGAATAGATAAGTGAGTTGACGGCCTCATTAGAAGTATCTTGAACATATGCACTGATTAAAAAAAATCCTCATGCCTGGCTCAGCAGGGTCTTGGCTGAGGGGAACTGAACTGCGTTGTCACCCCTAAGGGCTCTTTCTGGCATTGCAATGGAAGGGAGCTCATAATGCTGTTGCACAGAGGGGAATATAAAATATGTTATGGTCCAGTGTGTCTGCCTGTCAGCAAATGCCATGTGGCATGGGCCAGCGCTTGTTTCCGCTGCGGTCAGTGGGAACGCTCGTGTGAGTACCTGTGTGTCCCCCCCACCTGAATGAGAGTCACACAACTGACATCATGGGGTTTAGGAGTCTGAAAGTGGTATTTATTTTTCCACCAACAGGTCATCGAAATTATTGCCTACCTAGTTAAAAATGGTACAGAGAGACAGGCACTGGGGGTTGGAGGGATCTTGACATCCAAGCTAGCAATCCCAAACCCCCTCTATTGTCACTGTGGAAAACCAGAGGTTTCGAAAGTGCAGTGCTTCCAATCCTAAAGGCGACAGCTAAAGTTGGTCACGCCACTTGTGCCCTAGTAGTGCCTCATTGTTTCCAAAAGAAGCGTGGGTTGGCTATGTAACATTAACATATGCAGGTCTATGTTTTACTTATTTCAAGGTAGGTAAGATAAATCCCATCCTCATTATTCTTACTGCTACTTGCTAAAACATAATGTAAGTACTTTTGCACTTTTTTCACAACCTTTGAACAACTGTGAACAGGGTCTCTCTACCAAAGCATTATGACTCAGTTCCCACAACACACTGTCATTTTTTTAAAGGAGGAAATGTACCGTTTTCAATAGCAAGCTTGGCAAAGACACTGACCAAAATGATGTCCCTGGCACATAATGTCCCTGGTTTTTAGTAAGTTTTGTAACCATTGCCTAGACAAATTAAATGGCTCTTTTCTGTTTAGACAGCTGGATTTCTGTGTGGCACTAGATGGCAATATTCCCTCAGCTCCAGCAATGGTCAGGGGAGCCATACACAGCAAAGGGACATATTCTGATCTTGTTTCCTTGTTGTCGCCCATGTAGCTCATATTATAACAGCCAGGTTTTATGTGACTATGGTCAGTCTGGGCTGCAGAGGGTTTTTTTTCTCTCTGTGCATTCACCCACCTACCTTTACAGCTTCACAGTTCTCTGTCAAAACATTTGTTGGATAGTACGCTTTCTGTGTGGGATCTTCAGTTTCATTAAGAAACCGCTTTTGGTCTCAGACTGGTCCATGATCTTGATGCTCAAATCCACAGGCAAGAAGTACCTACATCCAGAGTATTGCATTGCTTTTGCATACAAATGTAGCGGCAGACTCAGTCAAGTCACTACTCAGATATAACGTTGCCTCATGTCACTCCTAAAATGGCTCATTTTTTTTTTCACTCATGTTTGCTCTCACATAAAATAAGCTTAATCTAAACTCAGCAACTGTAAAAAAGTGATTCTGTGTCTGTACGCAGACTAACTTGGTCCTATCCCTGTGTAATATTTCTAAAGGCTTTCTCTCGTCACAGAGCTTACAGGCAGCAAGGAACAGAGCCAGCAATAAATATTGCATCTGTCTCCTTCGTGTAATTAAGATTTTGTTTGCCTTCGGGCCACTTTATTCAGGCCCAGGTCTATTGAAATTGCTCCTTTCAAAATCAGGCTTGTCATTGATCTTTGTGAGTCTGGGATTATTACAATTGTTTTCCAATAGCCTAGATGAGATGGTAGTGATACGCAAATGTAGAAAGATTCCAAGGATTGCTTTAGACAATGTATGCCTGAGACAAGATACTGAGGTAGAAACTGAAATTATTGTGGAAAAGTTATTTTTTTCTGTTCCTTCATCGTCATAGGACCACCCAAGCCTCCTCTTCAAGCTAATGCCTGCCACTTCCCATTCATACCACCACACAACCTCTTTTCCAACTTATAAACCTACTTCCATGCTGCCACAGCTGTTCTGCCACATGCTTCTGAGAGTAAAGATCCCAAACCCACACCCACTATGTCCCTCATCCTCTCATTGCACATCTTCATGCCCTCAGATCAGGACCCCAGCTTCACACGTCTCATCTTTTTCTTTTTCCCACTCCTCAGCTTTCCCAGCAGAGATCCAACTTTTTCTCCACCAAGTCCCTTCACTGTCTCATACTTCACAGCCCCAACTTCAATCCTCTGCCTCGCAAGTCTCTGTCCTCATTTCCTCACGTAGCTGAGTAAATCATGGTACCACTGTGTTGGTTATTGTTAAGCATAAGAATGGAGCAGAAACAAAAGCTCCAGATCCTCAGGTGGTATTAGGCTGCTGCATGCCATCGGATCCATGGTAATGGTAGGACTGAGACTCTATGCACGCTGCGGTTACCATCAGTCAGTCATTTTATAGGGACAGAAGCTCACAAGAACACCAGAAGCACAGGGCCCTGAGCAGTCATTCTGCAGTTATTTAAGGTCCCATATAAAAGAGTAATGTCCTGTTTCAGACGGTTCAGTCCAACAGCCAGACTGCAGCTTATACTGCACGGTGGAACAAATGGGGAAGAGAGTGAAAAGTCCCTCCTTACTTAGACACGTGTCTTCTAGGTGCCAGGTACAGCCACAGAGGAGGACAGAAGCCACATTTTCCCCAGGGGAAACCTACGCAGTGCTTACCTTTTCCTCAATGGCTTTGCCATGCCAATACCTGGAGGAGGATGTCCTCTCCCAGCTATGGGCTGCTGTTGCGCTACAATCTGCCAAGGAAAAATGAGTTAATTCAGCACCCGTTGGGGCTTGAGGCAAAGCCCACTGGAGCCCTGGAGCAATGAGACAGAAAAGGATGAGGATCAGGGAAAAGCAGTATAAAGCAAGCAACTGAGGTAGAAATTTGCTATTGTTTTATGTTTGTTTATTGCTGTTGTTTGCTGATTGAAAAGAAGCCTATAGGAGAATACAGAGCTACTTTTGATTAGTATCTCTGGGGAAACAGCCATTGAGAGGGACTGGAAGTGAACAAAGATGGCTATAATACACCATGGCACCTCAGGGCCCTGGCACAGCTCAGTCCCCACCACAGCCTTGGCAGCCCAAGTGAAACTGAAGTGTATCCAGGGCTACATGCCCCTCTCGCCGTCCTCTGCTCCCCTGGAGAGCTACAGAGCCCAGCAGATGATCTCAAAGTTCTTGGAACCATAAACAAAACTTCACACTGTTAGGAAGCAGTGAATTACTCTCACTCCTCCTGTTCAAAGGATGCAGGAACTTCAGTGTAAAAAACTGTCCACCTCCAAGTCAAACTCCACTACCTGAGCCCTCGCCTGGCGCCTAGACACAGTTTTTTCTGTTAATTCCATACTGCTGGGTTTTTTTTCCCCCCAAAGCCAATAGAAAAATACTTCATTTGTGCTAAAGTGCAAGATTGCTTTTGCTAAATATAATCAATTCCCTTTTGCTGATTAAATAGGTATGTTTCATGATGCAAAGGCCTGTTTAAGTAATTCTTGGTGCTGTATTAAAATACTTGACTAAGTGGAGTGCATCATGCTGTGTACATAGAAACCTCAGAGTTTCTGTACCCATATTTGCCCAGAGCATTCTTTCTTCTTGCATTTGCATCATTTGCTACTTCGTGTCCTTGTTTATATATTTACCAATCAGCTCAGTTGGCCAAGCAATTACAATAACAAACTTGTAATATGCAGTAAACACTGTGTCATGAGGTACAAGGTATTGCCACATGGGTTCAGGCCCTGATCCAATATCCAGTAAACTCAGAGAGAAGACTTCATTGACCTTGACAAATTTTTCACTGAATCTTTACTTGCACTAGAGCTTTTTTTGGAAGACAGATCACACGATTAAAATTCAAGCAACATACGTGACCGGTGTAGACAAGTGACATAATTTCTCACAGGTATTGAATGTTCTGCACCACCACACATTTTTGATCTTGAACCACAGAACACCAAGTAGTTGCTGATAACATCTGCTTTTGCTCAGGTGAATGAATTTTGAGGCTTGTGTTTCACTGACTTTCACATTGTGTTAATGGAGAAAAATGTGATATTTTTCAGCAGCACAAGAACTTCCTAAAGAGAAAAACTTGGCAGCAACGTGCTTTTTACAGTCATGGTGTCTTACGGTCATCATGATTAAGCTTGGGAGTGGGAACAAGGAGTTTGGCTTTTGTGGCCTTGGAGAAGTCACTTGACCTTTTTGTAGGGAAGATTCAAGTACATCTAGAGCTTTCTTGGACTTATGTGCTTGGAATCATCTGTCTGCCTCAGTCCCTATTTGTCATTACAACAGCAGGAGGGAAGACAGAGGCTGAGCAGGGAAGATGGAGAGGAGTGCCTTACCTACCCCCAGTCCTCCTCAAGCAAGTGCTCATATTCTTTGTGTCAAAAGACAGACTCCTGGGATTCCTTCTTCTTTTCCAAATGCTTTCTTCCCTCGGGTGTGTAACTGCTGGAGCAACGCGAGAACTTGTTTTCATCACTGCAAACACGTGTTTTTAGGCTTCTGTGTGTACTTGCCCACATTTCCACATTTTAGGCTGTTCTTTACTTAAACCTGGATCTCAAAAAAGCTCTTGATGTGATGGAAGCACTTCTTATCAGACACCTCAAGTTAATTATCAAGCAGGTGACTAGTGGGTTTTTGTGTCTGCAAGTCAGTGCTAGAAAATAGATGTCCCAGAAATCTGTCTGGGACTTTTTTTGCATAATTGCATGGGTTACTAACCTTGCTAAGCTGGTTAGTGAGATTAAAGTGGCCTGTGTAGTACTGATGACTTTTCATGTAGTCTTGTCACTCACAAATGGTACAGAGCAAGCTTTTAGCTGAGAAATCAAATGAAATGGTGCATAAGTTTTTGGTGTAGGATGCTAAGGTACTGTTTTAATATTTTAAGAAAGGTTACCAAGGCAGCGGATGGAGAAGCTGTACTGTTTAAAGAGAAAGACAATGAAAATAAAGCCTGACAGTTGAGGTAATTTAATTCACAAAATAACAACAATAAATACACTTGAACTGAGTCTGGATCAGGTATGTGAAATTTCTCCTTAGACTGCTCAATTTTTAGTGAGTAATTACCACAGTAACAGCAAAATGTTTCCTTTCATGTGAGTTGGCTAAGCAGAAGAGAGCTAATACTCTGGCTGAAATAACCATTAATGGGAAAATTATGTCTTGAACCTCTGATGCTTTTGAAAAGTGAGAGAACATTTCTTTCCTGTTGACATACTGGAAATCAATTGAGAATTAAACACATAGAAAAAAGATTAATGTCCTGAATATGCACATTTTGTTATGCAAGTAGACTGCTTCTCTGAAGCTGGTCTCTGGTAAAATCCCTCACATTCTGGAGGATGGGCAATTGATAGGTTGCATATCAAGTTCTGCTCTGTCCCACCTGACATCCCTCAGTTACCATGCTCTTTCTTTCTGCATCCCAACCTAAGACCAGTGCGATCTCTCACACTCTAATATGTTGTTTTTTTCCCCTGTAACCAAAATTATTTAATTTTTTGAAAGATGTAGCGTCTTTCTCACATTCTCCACCTTACCTGATAATCCAGAACATATTTTTTCAGAAGCACGTTTTTTCTGCACTGCTTTAAAATGCCCAGGTTTCAAATAATCTTGAAAAACGAGGAATGATTAAAAACATGGTTTGTTCCTTGACCTTTTCATTTTCTCCAGTTAATGTTTCTTCCCTCTGTTTTACCTGCAAACTCCCTGGTTGCATTCTTGCTTGCGCTGCCTTGACCTCTTTTCATCTGCTTTAAATTCCCAGAAATCTCATTCACGACCTTCCTGCAGCGGCAGAGCTACTGCTGCCAGCCTTGCCAGGGAACTTCTGCCTTGCTCACCTTTCCCTAATTCATCTGTTCCTAACCAGCTCTATATTTGATGACATGCATATACTTATTTCTACTTGATTTTCAGTCTGTTTGGGGCTCTCTTTTAACTCTGGCTGCTTTTTTCACCTTAGTCCTCACAACCTGTCAGGATCAATCGGACAACCAAAGAAATCCACTCAGCGGAGGAGTATAAGAAAAGAGGGATCTAAGGGAGGTACTGAGATGTACTGACAGTGACTGATGGAGTAAGAAGGAGACAGAGCTCTTTGCACTCATACTCGCTTCACCTGTGTGAGCTGCCCTTTTTTTCCACTCTCCTCCCTCACGATGTGCTCCACTTGGCTCTCCCCCTGTCTTCCTGGTCATCTGTACGGATTCTTCTCACAACATGATTGAACCATGAGGCTTATCAGGGACTACTTGAAAGCCCTGGAGTTATATTTAGAGAGAAAACAGAAGTTAACTGCTCCATGGGTGTTCACATAGCACCAGAAATGACTATGTATTGCACTTCCAGGTGAAGCTGGGGAAAGGCTGGCATTTCAAGCACATCTGTATTCCAGATGCCTTTGCCATCCATGTCTGTCGTATCCCTCTATGGTGTCTCTGTCACAAGATGTGCAGAGGAAAGTCTGATTTATGCATATGCACACTGAGCTCTTACTGAAAGTAGATCCGTGTAGGTTCTCAAATGAAAGAAGGACAAAACAACAAAGCTGAATAATGCATTTACAGGAAAAAAACCCACATCAAAACCCAGCCCCCAAAAACCCCAGCCTAAGAAGCAAGAAAAAGGAAATAAAGGACAAAAATTGTCACCTCCGGGAAGGCTTGGCTGTTCAGAGCATAGGATGGAAACAGTCCTATCCCTCAAGCTAGATGCTAAACAAATTTAAACATGTATCTGAAAGACTGGCTACTTTAAAACTTAGCCCAAATGTTTCTACAGTTCTTTCAAGATTAAAAGAAACAGAAGTATAATGGGATAAATTATACATTGCAACTAAAAGGAGGGAATAAAGCTAGCAGCATTTTTACAGTGTTCTGATAATTAGTAAAAGATCACAAGCTTATTGTACAAGCCTGGTTCATGTTTATGCACACAGACCTCATCTTTCTGAGATGTCCAGTCAGATCAAAAGCTTCTTTTTGGACCCAGGAAATGCATATGAAGGGATGAGCAATGACCTGGTATATAAAGGGACAGGCTAGATATTTTGCCAGTGTAAATACATTTACATTACTATCTTATCAGCATAACTAGGTCATTTGAAGTTTTCCATATTTTTTTTTTTTAATTAACTTAAAGTCTAGGCACACATTTGCTGGGGCAATGGAAGATGAGCTTCCTTGGTACTAGAGGTTGATGCAGTGTGTGCTTCCAGATGATATGGTGTGGTCACATTCACTTTAAACCCAGGCTGCATCTGGACGTGGCAAGGCCCTAGAAATACTGCAAAATAGATGCAGATCAACCATCAAATGAATGTTCCTTATGATTCCCCAAACTAGTTTCAGATATGGAGGTATGGGTCAGTTCCAATCAGTAGGTTTTACTGATGCATCTTTTCCTGTTTCATTGTATCAGCAGAATCCTCCAGGCCACATCCGTATGGTAGTTTAAGGTGCACATGCAGCAAGCAAAGGCAGTGCCCACCCCAGCGTTAAACTAGCTATTCATGTTCAACATGTTCAATTAACATGCTCATACTACCCAAAACACAGGAGCACCGGACCGAGCTTTCTGAACTCCTGTCAGCTTTCACTGGGACAGCTAGAGTGTTTCATGCAGAACCATTGAGAGAAGCTAGCTTAGCTCACAAAGCACTGTGGTTTCCCCAGAGCTGCGTTAAACCTGAATCTCTAAATTCTACCTCTTTGCAGAGCTGTTAAGTTTGTGTGGAGGTGTTTGAGACAAATCCCTGAGTGACCTGATCTAATTAAGCCTGCTTTGAGCAGGGTGTTTCACTAGATGACCTCCAGAGGTCCCTTCCAACCTAAATTATTCTTTTTATGAGTTGATTGCTGATGCACCTATACTGCATCCAGTTCCAGTGTCAGTGTCACCTCTATACTATGCTCCACAAAAACCTGCTAGGACTGCCCTTAGATTAAAAAAACCCAACCAATTGCGTGGGTGAATTGTGGGTTAGCTGGCTAAATGCCTCATCTAAGGGAGACAGTGCACTTTGCGTAGTGGTCCACGCTGTTCCTGTTGAGGCAGCTACAGCAAAGCTAACTTCATCATGTTTGTGTACTGCAGTCTCACCTCCAGGGGTGCAGTGTGTGCAGTCTGAGTAATTCTCTGATACCCAGAGAAATGAGAAAACTTCAGGTTCTTGGTTTAAGTAAGAAAGCATGAACATTGATCCTGGAGTGTGAAGACAGCACCTCATTTGCCAGAGCAGTGAAAGCAGCACGGTATTTCCAGATTTGGAACATACCAGATTCTTTTCATAATGCTTTGATAAATAAGACAATTGCAGTGAAAGGACTATTAATGATTGTTTTTTCAAGTGTGGATGGAATGTCAGCAAGGAGCAGCTCTCTGACGAGCAAACAAGCTGACGGTGTTTAGAAACTCCCTTAGAGACATGGGTCCTTTGTTTTGTTTCTCACTTCACAACACGACAAAGAGGAAGAATTTAGGTGGAGCTGATGTAAACTAGGGAAAACATACTGTGATCTTCCTTCAGTTTGCATCCCGGGAACACGAAGGACAGGGTCGTAAAGACGATGAAGAGCATGCTCCTTCTCCTCATTTTGCTGGGAGTAGTATCTGGTAAGAACATGATTTCATTACGTTGCTAAAATTAGAACACTGTTGGCTGTTACACTTTCTCTTGGGAGCTTTATAATACATACTTAGGGATCAGACACGGATGGAAAAAATCAAGTAACAATTATTTTCCTACTGCAGTAGATTGAGCTCTGTGGTTACAGCACTGTAATGAAGAAGAGAATACAACTCCTTGCTAAGACAGTTTGCTGGGTGAGGCACTTTAGTGTGCAATAGCCACTGCTGAGTATCACAGTGTTGGAATGGGAAAGGGGGTCAGTTCTCCAAGAAAAAGTATTTTGTATTCATACTCCAGTATTCTTTCTGCCTAGTGGATGAATGGAAGATGGTGGATGTAGTTTTTCTGGATTTTAGTAAGGCTTTTGATATTGTCTGTCAGAGCATCCTTCAAGACAAGTTGTGCAACTGTGGGATGAAGAGGTACATGATGCGCTGGGTGAAGAGCTGGCTGAAGGGCAGAGCTGAGAGGGCTGTAGTGAATGGCTGGTGACCAATCACCAGTGGTGTTCCTGAAGGTTTAATTCTAGGGCCAGTTCTGTTCAATATATTTATGAGTTTGCTGATGATACCAAACTGGGAGGTGCTGTTGACTTTCCTGAAGGACAAGATGCCTTGCAGAGGGATATAGATAGATTGGAGCATTGGGCTATGATTAATGGGACAAAATTTAACAAGTCCAAATGCCAGATTTGGCACCTAGGATGGAGTAACACAAGTATAAATGGGAGAGGAGTGGCTGGAGCACAGCCCTGCAGAAAGGGATCTGGGGGTGCTGGTCCTCTGCAGGCACAACAGGAGTCAGCAGTGAGCCCTGGCAGCCAAGAGGGCAAACTGCATCCTGGGGTGCATCAAACACA
>VZSF01001695.1:748252-875763 GCA_013398295.1 Chionis minor
CTATTCTATTCTATTCTATTCTATTCTATTCTATTCTATTCTATCCTATCCCATTCCATTCCATTCCATGCTACGCTATGCTACGCTACGCTACGCTACGGTTCAGGTTGGAAGGTACCTTAAAGATCATCTAGTTCCAACCCCCCTGCCATGGGCAGGGACTCCTCCTACTAGACCAGGTTGCTCAAAGCCTCATCCAACCTGGCCTGAACAATTCCAGGGATGGGGCATCCACAGCTTCCCTGGGCAACCTGTGCCAGTGTCTCACTACCCTCATGGTGAAAAATTTCTGCCTGATATCTAATCTAAATCTCCTCTCTTCCAGTTTAAAACCATCTCATCCTATCACTACATGTCCTTGTAAAAAGTCCCTCTCCAGCTTTCTTGTAGGCCCTTTCAGATACTGGAAGGCTGCTACAAGGTCTCCCTGGAGCCTTCTCTTCTCCAGGCTGAACAACCCCAACTCTCTCAGCCTGTCCTCATAGCAGAGATGCTCTAATCCTCTCATCATCTGCATGGCGCTCCTGTGGACTTGCTCCAACAAGTCCATGTCCTTCTTCTCTTGGGGTCTCCAGAGCTGGATGCAGTATTCCACGTGCGGTCTCATGAGAGCAGAGTAGAGGAGCAGAATCACCTCCCTCGCCCTGCTGGCCATGCTTCTTTTGACGCAGCCTAGGATGTAGCTGGCCTTTTGAACTGCAAGCGTGCATTGCCGGCTTATGTTGAGCTTCTCATCTACCAACACCCTCAAGTCCTTCTCCTCAGGGCTGCTCTCAATCCATTCTCTGCCCAGCCTGTATTTGTGCATGGGATTGCCCCGACCCACAGAATAGCCATAGGGTAATATCAGTATCTTTCCTCAGTGTAAAAACATGGGAGAATTGACAATACAAATATGTGCACATTAGCAACTTAAAGTAGAACTTCAAACTGCGATCTGTGGGGCTACATGGAGCACTTGGTTTTGCTTGTAGTAAGCTAGCTGCTCAGGTAGGGTCACTGTGCTCTCAAGGAACCGAAAGAGTTCTGCCAGTCCTCAGGAACCTGTCAGTATGTGATTGTTTTTCCTTGATGTTCCCAAAACTGATCAGAACGCTGCACAAATAAGACTTGAATGTGCATAAGGTTCTCAAAGCCAGTCTCATGATTGTGTTGTCTTGGACTCAGCATTTGTCAATGTTTGGGGTTAGTAATTCTGATAAATAATGTATTAAATTGCTTCAGGCATGTTTTGTTCTCCAAAGTAAGGAGGTAAGCAAGGACTTGTGAATATGGAGGGAGGCCTTTTGTAAAATCAATTCGAAGAAGCAGCCATTTAGATGCAGTACTGAAAATTTCAGTTAAAAATAAAGACCAAGAAGTAAGAACTTATGATTTAGAAAGACAAATCCTGAATAAAGAGCCAGTGAAATCATTTGAGATAATATAAAAATAGCAGCTCTTTTCTCTCTACATTTCTAAATGTTATAAGTGATTGCATTGAGTTTATGAATGGTTTCCATTAATGAACTGTGGCTTGCTGAGAGAACTGGTTTCGTCAGGTGCTGTCCACAGGAGATTATATTAAAAGTTCAGGTCCACTTATGGAAATGTATCCCTGGAAGCCCCTCTCAGCTCAGTCTCATTTGCACAGGCAATTTTTGTTGGTGTTTTCCAGAATCTCTAAGAACATTGATAAAAAACTCAGTGCTTCACTGGGTCCTACTTCTACTGACATAAATCAGTAATGGCTCAGCTGAACTTGGTCTTAGCTGAGTGTCAGTGTCACCTGTTCAGAGTAATTTACAGATGGTTCCCACCTCACAGTCTCCTACATACCACCCTGTGCCTCACCCACCTGTAGAGCATCTCCAAGGCCTTTTTTTCCATAGTTGCCAGAGTAATCCCAAGCAGATCAGTGAGCCATGGACTTGCTGTATCTGTAATGTGGGATCGTGGGAACCTCCATGCGATTTTGGAGAGGACCCAGGGAAGTGCCTCAGCTCTGCCTCTTACCAGGGATGCCCTGTGCTCAGAAGAGGTTTTCCCAGAGGCAAACTCTCTCACCACAGCCCAGTGCTGCTGGTTACATGAACACCCCCCATGCTCCCTCCTTTCCCTCCCCACAAGGCTGTGAGTCTTGCCGGCTGCAAGAGGAAGAACTGGAGGTGTCTGACAGAGCCATGCTGCTCTAAGAGGTGCTCCAGGAAACCCTGCAAGGACAAGTGCTTCTTGGGGTGGGATGTGGGAAGAAGCAGAACCATGGGACTCCATGCTTTGTCTCATGAACTCATCTACTGCTATTAGTTTTCCTTCTCATGTAGCAAAGGCACTGAGATCCTAAGTCTTCTCTGATCCTGTGAGGAACAGTTACGAGAGGCCAGTAATAGGAGTAACGTCTATCACACAAAGGCCATATGTAGTCTATCCCTAAAATGCTGCGGAAGTTTTTGATTTTGGATAGTTGGGCAAAAGTCACCCATGTGACTTCTAATGTCATTGGAAAGCACTGGAGCCCTCCAGATTAAAGATCCTGCTGCCATTGAAAGAATGGCGATTGGAGTGCCTCTTTGGTAGCTTATGTTGGACATCCTTTCCCAGCCACGTGAGAAGGGGCAAAGGGAGATGGTTCTCCCGCACAGAGAACACACCGCAGAGGTGTTGCCAAGCAGCACATTTCCCCTTGGCGTTGCATTCCCAAGCTCCAGGCTGAGCCTGAGCATCCAAGCGGAAACATGCTGCAGGCCTAATGGCCTCAGACTAGTTTCTGTAGCAGCTTTTTACTTTGCAGCTGCCCAGCAAAAATAAAGACTTCATGGAGCTTTTGCTACACTAATTGCTGGTGTATGAACAGCTGGCCAGGCCCTCGAGTGAGCAGTATCTGCCTCTGTCTTGGCTCACAGCGTGCGGGAAGTTTTACTGAATACGGCCAGATTTCTTGGCAAGTGTTTTGGACAAGTCAGCAAAGCCCCCTCAAGCAACGTTCAGCCCTGCCATGGTCTCTTGTTGAGGTACATTGCCAGTTTAGGGATGTCCTGATTTATGTTTTCTAGACAGTCTTCATGAGATAAAGCACTACAGGCCTTTGCTAAAATGACAAAACCCACAAGTGAAACAGCGGAGCAAGCACAGATTTTGTGCTGGGGAGTCCAGAGGCCTGGTTGAGTAGCAAGGAACTCTCATGAGAAGCACACTGTGCTGCTTCAGGGTGCTTTTGGGGGCCCCACATCTCCTCCAAGGAATGGGGGTTTCTCTTCCATGCTCAAAGCCAAAGATACAACAGCACAACATCCCCAAGTTGTTGCTAACTCTCACTACGGGTGAGCCAGACGTGCACATAGCTATGCTAGAAAGAGAAAGAAGAAGGGAAATAAAGGAAAAGGCAGATGCAGGTGGCATAATTCACAAAAAAATTTGCTTTTTTGACATCCAGGTCTGTGTGGTTCAAGGTGCTTTTTGATGTGACTAGTGCACAGAGGCAGCAATTAGCACAGGGATGAAACGAAATAATAGAAATGTGTTTGGTTTCTCTGCCTCTATATCAAGGCATATATGAAGGCAAATGATGCAGTAATAATAGTACTTTAACAGTAGCCACTGTAGATGACGACAGTATAGTACTGAATTAGAAAAAAAGATAGATTCTTTAGCCATTAGTACTGGATTTACTACTGTGCAATGCCACCGTTCATAAGCAAAAGGAGAATCAGGCCATTTTGTGCTCATTAATGGCAGCTCTTGGCACAAGCTGTGTGCTCCTGCTAGCCTAAGATTCCCAGAAGTAATTTTACATTCATTTTCATCTTGCAGGAAGAAGAACCCGGTTGCTTAAGGGCTTACCTGCAAGAACCACTGTTGAAGAGAATGCAGCAGCTGGTGTTTCAGTTTATACCTTTAATGTAATGGTTTCTCCACTGTCTTCTGAAGGCGTTGCAAGAATTCCTACCATAGTAAATTCAAATCCACTTACAGAGGCTTTTGATATTGAATCAAAAGGACATCTCGAATACAGTGTGAGTTTTACGTTTAGCTTGAGCAATGTTCTGTCATGTAGGCTGACAGTTCCTGGATATGACAAATCAGAAAAGAGTTGCAAATGTGGTAGTATTTGGACATGCTGTAATAGATATGACAAATAAGTAGCAATAGCGATTATAATTTTTAATTGCATCTAGGCAAAAAAACACCTATCACAATAATTCCATTTATTCTGTGATAGAAAAAAAATGTGATTTTTGTAAAATAAGGGGTGAAGAGGGACATATAAGACCTGTTTCTTTTTTGATGATTTGTCCATAGTTTTTCATCTTAAATTATATGAAGTCACTGTGAATTTAAAGTGGTTTAGTTAAACCACACGCAGGTTCTGTCTGGCCATTCGCACCTAGAACTAAAATGAATTTGACTCAATTCCAAAATTAAGTAAGCTGAGTCAGATCAGTGTCATATTTAATTCTGAACAAAGGCTGTGACACACAACGAAGTTATCTTGAGGTAAGAAGTTATCACACTTCCACACATCTGTGATCTGTTTCTATCTATTGCGTGCTCTTGTCCTATGGCAAATGCAAGGCAATTTCTATTACTTCACGCTAATTTTCATTGCTGGATAAATTAGCAAGTATTAGCTAATTTGACATTTGTCACTGGCAATGAGTGTTCAGACGCATGATAACTTGTCATCCCATTGTAACTCACTTGTATGTCTGAGCCTGAACAGTGACACTGAAGAGTGTCTTTAAAAGATACAGATAGACGCTGAGTAGAGAGTTAAAATGTTAATTTGAATACATTTTTCTGGGTGTTTCCAAGGAAGTTCAGGTTTTCATAGAACTGATACAAGGGCTCTTTTCTCATTTTCTTTGCTGCTTTTTCTGGGAGAAAATTTGGGGAAAGTAGGAGTGATGCCAGGCAGTTGTGGCTCATTGATCTGACCTGCTCATGTTCCCGTGATCCCACCTCCCAGCAGAGTACAGAGCTCAGTTGCGCCAGTTCTGCTGGTTCTTTAGCTGCCCTTCAGCCAGATGAGTGAAATGGTCAAAAAAACTTTCAAAAAAGCCCTCTTTCACCGGCAAACCATGAGATGTAGCTGCACAAACTGGCTCAGCTGAGGGGATGTAACAGACAGATGGAAATGGATACGTCTCTTAAGCTGTCTTTCCTGACAGAGGATTTGTATTGTGGGACTCCCTTCCTAGGCTGTATTGTGGTATTTTGAATGAAAGCTATCCCTTCTGCTGCAAAACGTAGCTGGTTTTTATACCTGCTTGTTCCTGTCCCATGCCATTTCTGTACTGTGCAGCATGAGCATTTTATGTTGCTGCTTGTTGAGTGGGACTGAGAAATTAATCTGGAGGAAAAAAGTCTCTTCCTTGATCTTTTTCATGGCAGGGATGACAGAGAAATTCTTGTTCCAGCAAAGTGCGGAGAGTGACACAAGGATAAAAAAGAATGGCCAGAAAAGAAAGGTATAGGCTGGAGACTGCTTCTTCCAAAATGTCAGTATATATCCGTTTTATGCCACAGTCCCATTACTGGAATGTTCTGTGAAGATTCAGTACATCTTGCTTCAACTGTAGCTGTTTTCAGGGTTTCCCAACTCACTTGAGGGACTAGAACAAAGCAGTTGGGCCAGTGAATATCAATCATGAGAAAATCATAAAGAAAGCTACACATGAATTCTGGAAACTAGCAGCTGAGCGAACATACATAACTCATAGAGCAAAGATAAATACTCATGAGTGTCCTTAGTTAATTTATTTAATGAGCATTGCTACTTTTAATTATTTATGCTGTGTTGTAGCAGATTGGTACAATATTGTGCAAAAGTAATGTGATCCAAGATGAGATACCTCAGCACTACCTAGTGCCATTAAATCTTTGATAAGATATAGAAAAAGGCAGTATTTCGTGTGTGAATTACAGGGGTTGCAGATTAGCCAAGTACCTGTTAGCACAGGCTTTTCTGTATTTCTGAAGCACATTTACTCCTGTTGCAGAAAGCCGAGGCAATATCACATTTCTTGATATGTTTTGGGATTTCTGAGAAAGTCAGTTGCTGAGATCTGAGCCCTGCTCACACCTCCTCACTTTAGTCTTGTTAGAAGAGTCCCATGATGGGCTGAATGCACAAAAACATACTGCTGCCCAAAGCTGCCTTGAGGCTGCTAGGGATGCTCCCTCTGCATCCTGGGGATGGGGCAGGGAATAGCGAGATTCTTAGGTGGAATGAGGGGTAGGCAGTTACGGGGTGACTCTATATCCCCTTTCACGAAGTCTGCAGCTGCTTCAAGTGTGTGCAGTGCTGCTTTTATCAGTAAGCATTGCTCCTGCCTAGAGGAGAGGTGAACCAGTGACAAGCTGTCCTCAAAAGCAACCTGGGAAGAGACCATGTAGATTCACATCTTCACTGGCAAGGTCTCTGTAAAGGAGGGTGGAAGACATGCATTTAGGCAGTCTGCCTGTAGTTACAACACAAATGAAAATATTTGGCTGTGAACTTGGGGGGTAGTCCCCAGAGCACATAATTTCTGCTTAGAATTGGACAGTTTCTCATGATGAATTCATTGCTTCTGTTTACTGTATTTAATTCTCCAGCAAACATCCATTTTGGAGACCAACCTTCCCTTTGGTGTTACAAGCTTTTCTAGGATGTTTTTTCTGAGTTAGCATCACTTTTATGGGAAGCTTCTATTTGCACAGCATAGGAGAGGAGATCATCCAGGACACAGTTGTTTTCTCCTGCAGTGTTGTAACAAAGAGCAGCTCTTTCACAGACCAGAAGGCATAAAACGTTTGTGCTCCTGTTAACTCCCCTCCAGCTGTCTTTGTTAATTGGCTCTGTTTTGGCTTCTGTCTTCTAATTGTGCTGACATCACTTTTGAATTTGTCCTCAGGCCATGGCATCTCATCTAAAATTAAGGATGTGTTCTCCTTCTGCATCTTCTCCAGGCTCCTCCACTCTGCAGTAGTATGAATACACTGACATGCTCCTTGTCACACACACTTGTGAGCCCCATTTCTTCTCCTTCTGCAGTACCACAGCACCCCTGCTACTGGTATTCGAGCTTCAGGGGTTTTTAGCTACACAGCAAATTGACTGACAACAGTCACCTTTCCCTTTCTTGTCCAAGAAACGAAGATTCTTGTTTCTTTATTAGTTTCAGCAGTGAATATCGTGGCATATAACTTTCAGCATCCTGCTGTTGCTCTGGACTCATCCTAATTCCTAAATGAATGTAATCAATGTTTTTTCATGGAATGTCAGTCTTGTTCTTGTACATTTTCTGCATTAAGAGGTGATGTGCAGAGCTGGAAGTCTTTAAAAAAAAAGACCAACCAAATCAAACATTTGCCTTGCCAATCTTACAAAACTTAAGGCCTATTATTTTTAAACTAGTTTAACATTTTCACCAAACAGCTCTGGTCCCTCTCATATATGATGTGCTCGTGCAGCTCCACCCTTTCTTTGGTTTCCTGCAAGTCTTCTCCCAGACACAGCTTATACAAGAAGGGGGCCGGTACCTGCTAGACTCTACAGTATCCTGTCCCCTCTCTCCTCATTGCAAGTAAAAGGTCTTCCTCCTCATGTTCCTGACTCACAGAAGTAGTGAAGCTGCCCTTGTGTCCTGCAGGGCTTCCTCCCAGTTTTCAGTCTCATCGCACCTCAGCTGCTCCTGGATCTTGGACAGGAAAGGTGAGAACTTGGCACAAAAAACTACCTGCAAGATGTAGTCCTGGTGTTGAAGGCAAAGCATTGCCTGTGAGGCAGAATAGCTCCTTCCAGGCTTTCCCCTCCTCAGACTGTCCTTCACATAAGAGGTCCTTGAGTTGCTTCATGAAGCCAAAGCATTTTGGTTTTTCCACTCTCTTTTTCTCACATTTTTGCCACCGACAAGAAATGTGCCAGCAAGTAGATGATCTAAAATACTCGCTGGTTACTGATGGAAAGTGCCCCTATACTTGTATTCACTTGTATAGACTATAACTTATACCTCTTGATCATGTGCTAATAACAGTTTTTTCTTTTCAGGTTGTTACCACTGGAAACCCTGTCCTAGATTATGAAGCTATGCCAAAGAGCTTTGATTTACAGATTTTTGTTGAAGATACAACTGGGAGAACTGACCTTAACATACTGACTGTCCAAATAACAGATAAAAATGAACATCCTGTATTTCGAGGAAATATTGCAATTCAAAGTAAGATAATGGTGGTATTAGAAAAGGACAATAATTGAAAAGATGACAGTAGATTAAAAAAATCCTATAGCTGCATAAAGTGCCTGTAGCTAAAGTGATCTAAGCATTTTCCTTTGGGAAAACAAGGGAGGAATGGGACTCTGTCTTTATCAGAGCTTTATTTTAGACAAATATTTGATTCATCTCTGGAAATGCCCTTTTAGTTTTCTTGAAGCTTTGACCAAAAATGGTTTAACCATTTTGAAGCACCTGAAGAATTAAAAGAAAATGAAAAAGTTTTTTATACCAATAAATATATATGCTCTTTTTTTGATGAGATAAATACCTACCTAAAGGTACATATTAGAAACTTGAAGTTTGGTGGGGATATAACCGTTGAGTATGGGTACATGTTTCAGTAATTTGTTGAAACCTAGACTGATTTGAAGAAGTAAGATAAATTTAAATAAGTGTATATTGTGCATGTGCAAGAATTTCTGAGGGAAAATGATAAAAACCTTTATCTTCCAGTGTTTTACCCCTGTATACTGCATTTGCACCTGCATATGAGAAATTAAGTGGAAAATCAGTTTGAAGAGTAAGATCTCAGAGATTGTGATCTATGGTGGTGCAAATGGAAGGAAGCAAAGAGTTCTGCCTCCTGTGTGGGGCAGGTGCTATTAATCAGGTTTACTTTCAGACCATTTCAGGCAAAGGTACAACAGGGAGGAGTATGCAGTAGCCTTAGGAATGAGGCTGGAGTGTCTGGATCCCGGCTGTTATCGGCACAGACTTTGCATGCCATGCAGTACCTAATACAAGTGACAATGGCATCAATAAAAAGGACAGGAAATAATTGTCTTACTCTCTGGGCAATCTTATCTGTTTATCATTTGCTAATGAGAGGAATCTGGAAAAATTGTACCATGAGGCGACAGAGTATAGCGATTGTGTGTTCACACACAGACAGAACAGTTCAGGTAGTGAGTAAAAATATGCTCTTATTATTTCATGAAGTACTGAGAGCCTGTTTGAAGTCTTGATATTCTAACAGCACTGTATGGAAGAGCATTCAATAATTCAATATCCTTTTTTTTTTTTCTATCTGAAAGTACCAAACTGATATGTTCATGGTAGGTATTTGGAGGTGGCTGCTGGCCCCTTCCCCCTAGATCTGGACTAGCAGCAGTGCTACGTAGGCTGCAACTTGCAGCCCTTGGGATGGTCAGCGGCGCAGCATGGCTGCAACCTCGACTTCTGCCTGCTGCAGAGGGCAGGGCTCAGCTGCTGGGACCAGTCCAGCCCAGGCCCGCTCAAATTCAGCCCTCTTCACTAATGCCTCCCAAGCACGTTGACTTTCCTGCTTCCATACGATACTTAGTTTGTAAAGCAAATTAGCTTCCCCCTAGGGAAGAGGCTGTGTCATCTTCTCAGTATAGCTGGTGTCTTGCATATCATGGGTGCTGCTGGAATCTAATAATAATTAAATGTGACACTTCAGGGGATCAGCACAGCATGAAATGCACTCTACGTGGGAGCTTGTTACAAATAACTGCATCAGCTTAACTCTCAGCTAGAGCTGCCATAAATTGGTGAGCACAGATGTCTGATCTGTCTAACTGTGTGGCTTTAGTTAACAGTACCAGCTACAATTAGACACTAATTGTGCATTCACTGGTTACGAAAAAGCATCTCCCTCTCATTAAACTTTATATTCATATTGTTGTCCTCTGGGAACAACTCATTACGCTGCTCTGGGATTCCCACTGCTCTGATGAGAAACAGCAGTCAGCAGGGGTCACAGTGGAAATTAATAGTCCGGAAACAGCAGGTCCAACAGACACAAAAGGGCATAAAGCAAATAATGTGATCTAAAGACCTGTTGTTCTGTTAATCGCTATACTCAAGGAGAGCTCAGCCTCTTGCTGGTGGCCCAGGACAGGATGGCCCAGCTGTGAGAATTCCTGATATGGAAAGCAGTACACCTTGCACTGAATTAGCACCGTTAATAAGGCAAAAATTCAAGTCAGTGCAGGCCATCCACTATTTATTTACCTTGGAGGTGTAAAGGAAAAGCAGAAATTAAGAGGAAAGGCTCTGAGCTCCTCTGGCAGGGAACAGGGGGTGGAGAGGGAGGCACGGCGATGAGGACCTAGCACAGAGCTATGTTCTCCCCATCTGCACAGGAGAGAGAGACACAGGTATAGCCCAAACGCATCATTTTACTCCACACCCTGTGAGCAGCTCAAGATAGGCCATATGTAAAGATCAGTCTTTCTCCTAAAGGCACAATTCTTATTGAACCTCACAGTGATGTTTGCCTGTTTGCAGACATGCAATTAGTTTCTTTTTATTTTTGAGCATTTGCGCTCTTTCCTGGGATGATTTTGGAACTACACTTGTGAAGTGAGAAGATGTAGCAGGCAGTAATAGGTCTGGACAGTGAATTAGTATGTTTACTGTTGTGTTCTTTATTCTTACCCAATTAACACTGAGTGTATTTATATCCATGCAGCTGTAACGATTTATGTCTTGGAAGGAACACCTCCACAATGCATTTACCACGTTGATGCAGCTGATCCCGAAAGTGCTGAACTCAAAGTAAGTTGTATTAAAGGAAAAAAAAAACAACCCAGAGATTGTATAATCCGCTGTATCTGAAATGCTAATTGCCAGCATCTTTCAACAACTTCCTTCCTTTATCAGGAACATAGGAAAAAGTTTAGTCAAGAAAAAAGAAGCGTTTTTAATAAGAAACTAAGAAAAGCCAGCCTCAATGTTTGGACACAAATTGTATTTTGAGTTCTCAGCCCTCCAAAATGAAGGGATATTGAAGGCAGAATGTGATTCAGTTAATCAGAGATACAGTAGATATTGTGTCCCTTTTTAAAAAAAAAATGGCTTGCAAAATGTTTCTTGTAGATGAGAGTAACTAGAAGTAAATTAAATTTTTAACCTTCTGTATGGCAATGTAAATTCTTTTAAATAAGATAGTAAGGAAATCGCTTACAAGGCAACTGAATCTCAGCTTTTTGACAATCCCAGGGCAAACTGTGACCCTCAGTTAAGAAAATGTGTTAGCTGATCTGAAAATACTCTTGGTATCAACAAAAATTTCTGGAAAGTGATGTTTGTTTGCAGACAGGGGAAAAGTAACTGCACTTCCCTAAGAATTGTGTTGTAGCTTTGCCTCATTGGTTTTGGCTTTGTAAAAGACTGCACGTTCAAGAACTGAACCTGAAGATGCTACTTCAATGTGTAGCATTATTCACGAGTGCAATTAACTTGAAGTCTGTCCTCAGGCTTTGCCCAGTCAAACCACTAAACCTGAGCTGGCGAGGAGGGAAGCAGAGGCCTGGGGGTTTATCTCTGCTTTGTTTCTAAAAGCAATGGCAGTGAGTTCTACACACCTTCTCACCCCTGATGAACCTTAGGCATAATAAAAAGCTGCAAATATAGAAATGCTGGTAAAATAATAATCCAGAGAGGGAATTTAGAAAGATCAACTGGCAAAAAATTATTAAAAGAGTTGTGATCACCTAGCTGCTTTTTTTAAAGCAATTTCAATTAAATCTATCACTGCAGGAGGTGAGTTGTTTCACTCGGCTCTCTGTACCTCCTGTTTTTTTCCCCAAAGGTAGCACTAGATCAGCTGCATCCCCTGGACAGATCTGCACAGTGGGTTTTGCAACATACTTGTACACTGCATAACCTCTGATGTTGCGTACTTCAGACTTTATGGGTATTATGAGCACCTGCATAAGCAAAGGAAATGTCCTTGAGGGCTTATCAGTGACAGCCTGTCAGAGGCACGTGTACAATAGCGGGCAGGACGTGGTGGGTGTGTGGTAGCTACCCCGCAGCCATGGCAAGCAGGGTGCTGCCTTTCTCCCTGTCGTGTAGAGTGTCAGGGTGCTCAGCTCTCTCCCGCACCCGTGCACCGCTGTGCTACTCGTTGGTGTGCAATGTGCAAAGTGGCTGCTGCTACACGCCACCGCTGAGCAGCCATGTTAACACCGGGCTGCTGTGAACACCCTTCAGCCTCACACCCTTATGTACTCCATGAAAGCCCACTCTCCCCTCCTTGCCCTCTCCCATTATCTGGACCTTCAAACTTCATTACTTCCTCCACAGCTCTTATTCCTCCCAAATCCAGCCTCACCCCTTCTTCTCTCTCCTCGCCTTTGTGCACGTACTCTGCTGCCACTACAAAGCTGATTTTGCCTGCTGCGCTGTGGCTCTGCTGGCCGGCCTCTCTGTTAAATTCTCATTGCAGACCTGAAGGTCACAAAAATAAAGAAGAGTGTGGGCTTTAATGTAGTTCAGTGTCTGTGACTCTCCACTGGCTGGCAAGCAAGGCACCTCCGATCAAGCTTGAGCTGCTTCAGCTCAGATGGTCAGGGCTTGTGCTGGCATCTGTATATCAGCATTGTGCAAAGTTTGAGGCAAATGCTGTACTGTAACTTGGCCCATTCTACAAGGCCAAGAATGAATGGAGGGATGTTTAAAGATACAAAGACTAATTCCTTGCTCTCTTCATTTCAGTATTCACTGCTCCCTGAATCTGTGCCATTCTTGGTCTTGGAAAACGGAGACATTTTTTCCACAAAAGAATTTGATTATGAGAAAGATCCACACTGGTGAGAATGTCTTAAATTCACATGGTCTATTAGCTTGCAGTAGGCAGGGAAATGTTTTTCTACATAGCCACAGAACGATTCTTGTTTTGTTTTCTTATTTAACAGTTACTTTTTAAATATAACAGTGACAGATCCAGAAGGACTCAACTCAACTAAAACAGTGAAAATAAATATAATTAACATCAATGATGAAAGACCTTACTTTACCACGTGAGTGAAAAACTTCCGTTGTACTTGAAATGTAGATGTTTTCCCAGCTTTACTGCTTTGGCACCAATGGGAGGGTGTAACATAAAGGCAAGTAAATATAACAACAAAATACTACTGGAAACAGTATTTTCATTTCGTTATGATTCCTGTTCTTTTATGGAAAACTTTGCCCTCGTGTCCCTCTTTTATTCTTATGTATAGTCTCAATAGCTTCAAGTTTTCCAGGCTATGCCTTCATGCTAAGAGCAGCCAAACAAGCTTGTTGTACTCGTTAGCATTTAGAGAGGTTAAAGCTATGCAAAGACCTTTGGACAAGTTCAGACAGGGAGATGAATTTTACCCTATGTGAACACAATCATATAGACTTTGCCCTTCATGCAGATGTACATTTCACCATAATGATGTTTATTCATGCAGAAATGTCTAGACATAAAAAGGTCTCACTTTTGATCTGTCTTCCTCTTCTTCCCAGACACTTACACTTGTAAACAATCCTGGTGATCTTTGAAACATTGCTGTCTCTTACTGTGTCATAAGCAGGAAATTGTGTCATAACACACAAGTCAGTAATAGCTTTTGAAGACTAATGGAGATTTAGTTGGAATCAGGAATATTGTTGAAAATTTGGAAAAATGGGAAAGAATATACATGTGCCACCAGCAGGCTGTTTTGCCGTGGAAAACAGGATGGATGATGGTTTCTGAAGTAGGAGCTTGACAATTATTACAGTCAATCCGATTCTGCTGTTGATTTACCTTTATCACTTGCATGAGGCACTGATTGGATTCAAGGTCTCTGCTGAGAATATTTATGGTGGCTGCTCTCCTGCCGACTGTGCAAAGGAGAAGGCAGTGTAGCACCAGGGCCATGCCAAGAGGTTTCCAGCCACTTGTTTGGAGCAATCTTCTGCGTGCTCTGTGGAGCCAGAGCAATGCATGGCTCCTGGGCTGAGGCCAAGGATCTGGACCTTGCTGGCTAAAGGGGTGGAGAATCTGAAGAAACAGAAGAATGAAATGTTAGAAACCAACATGGATTTTTTGTTGCTGCTTATTTAATACTTGAACCTCATGTCTGCAGTAATCAATAAAGTTAATGGCTCACTCTATGTTACTGTACTGCTACAAGCTGGAGGAATCCTCTTCCCAGTGCCAACATTTGCATGTTGTGTTCTGGACTGATCATTTCCTCCAAATGTTGCCGTTTCTGTTTATTTATCCTTATGTCTGGAATGCTAAGGAACTCTTTTAATTATTTATCTACTTGTTCAAATTAGTGAAAGCTGCAGTGACTTGAGCATCCGTAACACCTAGGGTCTGAGATTCAGTTCTCATATGGCACAAATAAGGCCTGGTATTTGTTTGAATCGTCTCCCTTTTAGATTGACACTACAGACCAGAAAGAGTATCTCGGTTTGTAATGAACTTTAGATTAAATTACTCTTCATGATCTGTCCCCAGTATGCACGTGTGGCCTCTCCTCTGCTAAAATGTGAGCTGCATGCTGGAGCTACGTACTTTCTGACACTATAATAATTAGTGCTGGGATGGGAGCTGAGGAAACTTCGTGAGTTAGCAAATCCTTATTTTCTCCCGATCAAAGCTGTCAAGAATGGAGTTTCAAAGGATCTTTTTTAATTGTTCCCATAGTATATGCAAGCACATCTGTTTTTGGTGTTCACAACACTACATTGGCATTCAGCCTTTTGAAATTCTGGCTGTTAAAATCAATGGAAAACTTGTGGAGTCAGGAAAACAAAGGAGAAGACAAGAAAACAAACATATGCTTCCTCTGCAATTACATTGCAGTGTCTAAAAGGTCTGCTTGAACCGTCCTGTAAAAAGCCACTGGCAGGTGGCAGACAGATGGACAACAGGACACAGCCCAGACATAGCTGTGTAGGAAGTGGGCCCCAGCTCCTCTCCAGCCATACTAGTGCTCAGCGCTGCGGGGATGTGCTCAGTAACGTCCTGCTTCTTCCTGAGAAATCTGGTGGGGGCAGGACAACGGCCCATGCGGTGTGCAGGAGGGCTGGTAGGGCTGTGAAGGTGGAGCTGTGGCATGTTTGCTGTCCACAGAGGTCGGAGTTGTGGTCCCTGTGGGCATCGGGAGTTCCCTATTTCGAGCCAAAACCGTTTTGAGCCTCCCATATTCCCCAGTGATTAGAGAAGCATTTTGGGGTGGCATTTTTGGTAGCAGTGAAGGAGATCTGTTGCTATTTGTTTCTGAGTGACTCTGTAAGCACCAGGAGAACAAGGAAGGAACAGATCCAATGCCAAGAGTGAGGTATAGAATTAATAAATACACCAACTCCACAGCCTTCACAAACTCCTTATTTACTTCTGGCTGTAAATTTGGTGTTTTTACTTGGAAAACCATATGCGATTTCTCTCCTGTATGCTTGCTTCTTTCCATACAAGATGACAAAACAGTCATAGATGCTGTGCCTTCTTAACCATTCTTAATATTGAAAGCAGAGACCTGAATGTATGAGATCTCTGCAATTCTCTGCTCTAGTTCCCAAGTGCTCTGTGATGTTGGTTTTCAAAGGACAGCGAAGGGCTCACGCTTTCCTATACTGGGAACCATAGACTAATTGATCAGCTAAATGGTGGCATAGGAAGTTGAAAATGTGCAAAAATAATTCAGTCTTGAGACATCCTCCTAATGCTTTTCTGAACTCTTGAGCACCTTCAACTCCCTTTGGTATCTAGAAGCAGATGTTTGTGTGCTTGTGTGTGTTTCAGTAGTATAAATCGGCATTCATAAATTCCTTGCACAGTTTTTGTGTGCTTGCCCATGCCTGCTTTTTCATGTGGTTCAAGTACCATAATTGCATACCTGACGATCCATGTGAACATGCAACTGCAACCATTATAAGCAATCTTGCACAATTGCTGGCCAGACTATATCTGAGCTATAAAACTCACTTAATTCACAGGAAGTTTGGCAGTACTGGCATACCAAACAGCAGCAGTAAGGAACAATTTTCTCTATGTAAAATGAATCACAGACAAATATTGCTAGGAAATTCAAGCATGTTCATCTGGTGGGGACCCACAGGAGTACCCCTCCTTACCTCCACCTACTGCAGGGGCAACTCAGCTTTGTAGTAATACTGTTGTGCCCCAAAAGCCTCCAGCATTCATTCCAAAAGATGATTAATTACATTACTGCTTCTATTTTTATTTTCCTCTTGCAAAAGGTAGGGATTAGAGCAAATGACTTTTCAAGCTGGTGGCTCTGCCGGGAGATGGACTGCATGACTTGACAGACCCTTCCATCTTCAGCTTCCATGATTCTGTGAAAGTCAAATTGTTTTTACTGTGAAAAAATTGCAGGGGAAGAATACTTATTTGTGTGGCTGTGTCATGCTTTGTGACCACATACCAGTTCAGCTATTGCTACACATTCAGCTGACAGAACCAGTGGCTGGGATATTTACCTTGACATACAAACAGCCATCTCTGAGCCCAGTGTGGCCATGGCTCTGCTGCTACAATTGGCTGCTCAGCCAGGTCTGTAATCAGTGTCCCTTGCAAACACAGATGGACGCTTTGCTGAATTTTGTTTTATCTTGTAGAGAACAAAGAATCTATAGGATTCCAGAGGAGCAAAGCCCGGGCACCTTTGTTGCCAATATAACAGCTAAAGATCCTGATGATGAAGACTCTCCCAGCAGACTTTTCTACAGTATCCAGTCTTCCAACAGATATTTCTCCATAAATCCATGTAAGACAAATAAAAATGTGCCTTCTGACACCCAAAATAGAGAGTGGCTACTTTGGAGAAAATGTTTTTGCCTTAGTTTTAAATTGATTTTCTTTATTCTGTGGCTACCTCTAGAAATAAGAAATGCTCAGTATGTTATTAAGGTCAAATTCTTTGGCCAGCTGACCAAGATTCAGTAAGATATCTTGAAGAAAGTAGAACAAAGGTGACTTCTTGACAAATATTGACTTACAGCTGGAGGGTGATGGTCCCTTGGGTGGAAGTAAGATTAACTGCCTCCTTTTTAATCTCTGAGGACCGCAATGACCCTTCTGGGGCTCTTGAAACATCTGCACATAGTTAGAGCATAATACCTTCTCTCCTGCCTGAAATCTGCCCTGGCATTGAGGTGCACAGCAAATCTGCACCTCAGCTTCATTGCTGGATTCGTGACACTCCTCAGGCAAGGCCATCCAGAAGAGTCCTCTCTCTCGTGCTGGTCCTGTCTCCTCCTGCTCTCTGGGGTTCATACACCAGTGCCTGAGGTTTTTGCTCCAGGGCTGGCATTCCGCAACTGTTTCCCATCTGCTGTTGCTTTAGAACTGCTTATCTCAGCTGTAAGAGATGCCACAAAACACAGTGCTGTGGGGGATCAGGGTGATCCTTAAATGCTTTGGATTCCCTATGCCCTTTGACCAGGTATTGCCACCCTCCCCCTCAATTACACTCCAAAAGGTAGAGGACATGTAGACAGTTCCTTTACCTCCTTTGTGCTCTGGGAATAGTGCTGTGCCATGAAAACCTTCTCTTTTTGAACAGAGGCTAACAGAAGTGAAAAAAAAAATAATTAAGTGTCTGACCAGAGCACTTGGCACAATCTGTCACAGCTGAGAGCAGCTCTGTTGATGTGCGAGTAGATTTAGAGGTGCTGAAGGATGCTTGAACCATAACAGTAGAAAGTGAAGTGGTCTTACTAGCTAGAGAGCAAGGACAGCACAGGCATTAGCAGCTTATTGTCCTTGATGCTCTGTCAGTGCACTCAACTGACTTGCACTAGCTCTTTGAGAGCGTAAGGGAAATCTAACCGCTTTCCAAGCCCTCTACTGAGGTCACCTATGGTGTATTTTCGAGCAGTGTGTATTTATCCATTACAGTCTTACACAGAGCTTTCAGAGCTATTTTGTATCATTTAAAAAAATAACTAAACCAGCCATAATTTGCACAGAACAGAATACTTTTTATTCTGCTCCCTGGCTGCTGACCTAACCTGTCCTCTTGCACGTACACAACCAGTATTGTTTCTTCCTTCCATGGTGAGCATCTAACTTGTGTCTGCTTTCTGCCCAGCGACTGGAGTGCTGCAGGTGACTGGGAGAATCAACCGAGATGCCAATCCACTGCGGCTCCATCCTAACATTTCACTGATACTCCGGGTGGAGGACAGTCCCAGCGATGGTCATGCCACAGAGATGGAGATCACCATCATTATTGACGATATCAATGACAACCCACCAGAATGCAATCCTTCTACCTTCAGGTATTGAGGCTCTTCATTGCCTTAGTGCTGCCTTTTTGCTCGGTGTGCAGTTTAGGGCACATCAGTTAGGGTCCCCACACCTACAGCTAGAAGTTCAAATGGACATTTATCTTTAAGCCTTTAAAGGTTGGCGTTCACTGTAAGTGTCTTAGGGCACAAACCTCAGTTTCCTGATGTGTTCAAACTGGAAATTTGAACTAAAAAGATCTGTGTGCAGTCAGATACTTTATTTATCTTTCTTTCAGTTACCTAAACCCTGTGTTTAAGAGTTACCATAGAGTTGCCGTGTGTTATAGAGTTGCTTTTCTGACTCATACAGATCCAGGCTCTTTCTTTCCTAGTTTTTCGCTAAGCTGTGGGGAATCATTCACCAGAGAAAGCTTGCCAGTCAGTTCTGGAGTTTTATTTTAAACTTCCTGATCTTCTCTTCTAAATCTCTCCCTGGTGACCTGCATGGTTTTTGTCTAATGCAATCTGTAAGGCCTTCAGATTACCTCTTGTTATAGGTGTCCTCTGTGCATAGTAACTTAGTCGTGGACTTTGCTATGGCTATGAATGCTCTGAGACCTTTGTGATGATCGGGTAGTTTATATTTGCAGATGAGGACATAAAATTAAGTACATTTTACAGATTAATTGTGTCATAGAAAGATTGAAGTTAAAATTGCCCATCTGAATTGCTTGATGTGCCTGGGCTCTGATCTTTCAGGGAACACCACATTGAATAGTGCAGTTCTTCAGGTGCGCTTATGGTAGCTTGATGGTCCTGCAGATGAAAATCCAGCATCTCAGGCCAAGCATATACGCAATAAGGAATTCCCAGTTAGTGGGTATCTGTTTAAATTGCTTGCTTACTATCTAATAGAAATGTCTTGCATTTAAATCACATACTTTTATGTACTGGCAGGAAGGGAATCCAATTCTTCAGAGCACTGCTTAGGTACAACACCCATGATAATAACACAACAGTCTCTTGTTACCTAGTGAGCTTAAATTTTGATCTGAAGAAGACAAAAATCTTCAGGGGAAAAAACGTGATCAAAGAAAGAACTAGTTTTATAGGGATTGCGCAAGGGAACATGGGCTTAATGATATTTCAGTTGGTTCTTCAGTTTTTTGTATTTAGTTCTCTTGATTAAAAAAAAAAAGTTGACACCCTCGGCCCCCAGTTCCCTCATGTGCATCACAGAAACCCTCACTATCAACAGCAGGTTAGAAATCCCAGTTCCACAAAACAGCAAAATGGTCCAGCTGTTTTAGGAGAAAAGAGCGAGGTTCTCATCAGGAGAACATTATAACATACTGAAGAAATGTGTGTTGTAAAGATGTTTTAAAATACTAATTATTAATTGAACTAATTTGAACATTAAGATCTTGTGGCAGCTTCTGAAATTTAGCCAAGTTCCAGGTTTATGGTTTGGATCTGGCTAAATGTTTATGGCCTGCCCACTGCACAGGGCTGTTGTCCACCACAGCGTATGGATCACATTCTGGGTTGCTTCATCAACTGTTGCCTATTTAGATGTACGATTTCACTTAGAAAAGAAATGGAAGCCAGTGTTTTGGCATGTAATATATGAAGAGATCAAGAGGAGCACACAAGTTGCTCTGATGGGAAATGTGTTTGTTTTAAACAGGAAGGAGGCAAATGAAAATACGACTGCTGGGACATTTCTTCTTGAACTTAGAAATTACTGTAAAGATATTGATGTTGATCCATCAAACAATCAATTTAGTTTCACTGGATTATCTGGTTTTGGAAGCAATAACTTCGCTCTGGAGTCCACTGTGTCTGGAAGACTTGTGGTCAGTCATCTGTGGCTTTATGTTAGATTGTCTCATTTCAGAAGTCAGCTTATGAAATATTATAAGTTCTTTCAATTCATTATCTGTAAAAGAAAAATGAGTTACTGTAATTCATGTCACAGTGGGTATGATGTGTAGAATGACTGTTTTGACTGGATGAGAACTACATACTCTTTGATAGGATGCTTTCTATGGATTCTACAGAATTTGGTGAACAGAGAACAGTTTTCTCCAGTTTTAAATAAATGTGTTAGATATGGTTGAAAAAAATATCCTTTTCTAGGGAGTGTGAAGCACCAGCTTTGATATGGATAAACAGAGGAATTTGATGCCATTTCATACTCATTGATTCATGACAGACTGTGGAAGATCCTTGTTATTCAGCAGGAAGAATTGAAATACTTGAGAAATCCCACACTCAGTAACTGCTTCCCAGCTTCATTGGTCAGAATTGTAAAACCACTTTGAGGGGTAAATTTTCACAAACATGCAGTGGGATTTGCACTTGTGTGATTTTGCATGTCAAAATATGGATTCCTTATGCTGATAGCTGCTGGCATGTTTGCATTGGCCAGAACCTCCACCAGCTGCTGGACACATGCAATGGTGGTTGTTTTGTTGCTTTAAAAAGAACCGTGGACAACTACAGGAAAAGGGACACGTAACAAAAAATAGACATTCTGTCTAAAAGACAAGAGTGCCACAAGAACAGTAAAATGATTTTGTAAGGCTTACTTTCATTTTTGATCTGAGGTACAGACGTCAACAAGCACTGCCCTTAGCTCCTTCGTCTGCCAACATAAAAAGCATTTTCATTGCTGCACAGGATATGATTGTTGTCAGCGCTTTGATCACCTTGTGTATATAATATAACAGGATATCTGAAGTGTCCTGTTCCTCCAGGAATTTTTCTGTAGACAATCAACACTGGATGCCTGTGCTTTAGTCCGGCTGCCCCAAAGTTTATAAGGTTCCTACAGAAAGACAGAGAGTCCAGGAGATTAGGATTTAAGTCTGTGTGAGCCACCATTTAGCAACAATTTAGCTCCTGTATAAACACTCATGGCTGAACCTGATACCTTTAATACATGTCTGCAGGTGTGAGCTCAAGGAGTAGCTATTACTATTTAGCAATAGCAGATTCTTGTTGAGCCAACAAAGGGCAGAGTAAATAACCAACTCATTACATGAGCTTTGAATTAACCAGGTAAAAGGCCAAGACCTTATGATCCAAATGATAAAACTTCCTGCACTTAAGGGCAAGAAAGTTTGTTGGCAGAAGGGAAGAGTTTTGAATTTCCAAGAGACACCAGAGCGTGAACATGCAGGAAGAGCCTGGAATTCAATCCTGTAATTGATTAATAGCCTATATTACACCTACAGGACAATTCTATATATATCCAAGGGGGAGACCACACTTAGAGAATGCTGAAAAAAGTAATTGACATTATGTATATGGTGACTTTATGTTAGGAAGTATAAATACAATTGTGTTTCTTTTTAATTTAGATGACTGAAAGTATTGACTTAGAAAATCCAGCTAATCGAGGAGTTGAAGTTTATTCTTTGACAGTCAGGGTGCAAGATATTGGCTGTCCTAATTACTCAAGCAAGTATCCCTTTTACACTTCTTTTGATATTTTCCTGTGCTGTAACAGCATGGAGAGAGGAATACCATATGTATTTTGAATATATGCATGAGAAAATTTCACAGCCATACTTAACTATGATTTAATCTTCTGTTATATTTCCAGATACCATCTACATTTTCATCAGGATAAAGCCAGTGAATGAATTTTTTCCAGCCTTCAGTAATTTATCATATGAATTTAATGTTCCAGAAATTACTAAAGGTACAGTAAGTAGCAGCTACATGATAGAAATAATGTTGTCATGGTAGTAAGTACTTTTTTGCTCCAAATGTGTTTTCATGTATTTGAATGAGGAGAATGTCTCAAAATTCCAGTTCAGCCAGGGTCTCAACGTACAACCACCTACTACCCTTAAATAGACAAAACTGGCAACAACTCCAATCGTACAGATGGAAACTGAGACACAGACAAATTCAGCAATTGCACAAGAAGTCTGTGACAGAGCCAGGAGCTGAACTCAGATGTCTTGTTTTAGATTGTCTTTCTGCTTTTGCTATATTACAACCTTTTGGAGGGACCGTGACGGTGCAAAGAAACCACTGTAGACTGGCACAGATGGGTGAGGACTCCCTTGGCCCAGGCGTGGTGCAGGATGGCCACCCCACTGTCCCCCTATACCCAGCTCACCTCGGGTGCAGTGGGTGCCCTGGAGATGGGGTGGGATGGGAATGCTCAGATGGGGAGGCTTCGCTCAGTGAGGCGTCAGCCAGAGCAGCTCCTTGTGCCTGGAGCCAGGGTCCTTCCCATTCCGGCGACAGCCCAGGCCCAGCAGCTGCAAATGTGGAATGTGGCCTTAAAACAGAATTTGCTGAAACTGTTCATGTGCTTGACTCCCACCTCAGCACCCCCGGGTGTGTCTTGCGTCTCATGAATTTGCAGAGCAATGCCACGGCATCTTGTCTCCTTGGTGATCTTCATGACTGCCAGCTAGTTCTGTGCTGTGCTGCTCTGTGCACAGAGGAGTTGGCATGGGGGTGGCATCTTCCCTAGCTCCAGCTTCTCCCTCATGTGACAGGACTTCTGCCCCAGGACCTCACTTACTGGCTTTATTCTCTTGGCTGAGAAAAAATTGAGAGGTATGTTAGATACATGCTGGATAAATCTTGACCCTCATTCTGAACTTCCTAGGGTCACAGAAAAATTGACTGTGTAAGTGACCTCTGAAGGTCTCAAGTCCAACTCGTGCTCAAAGTGATACTAGTTTCAAAGCTAGATCAGGTTGCTCAGGGCCTCATACAGTTGCATTTTGAAAATCTCCAAGGATGGAGACTCCACTGCCTCTCTGTGACCCTGTTCCAACCAAGCAACTTTTTTTCCAGATAATTTTACCTTGTACCCAGCTGTAATTTTCTATGTTGCAGCTTGTATCTGTTCTCTATTGTCCTTTCATTGTCCTTTTCCGAGAAGAGTGTATCATAGTCTGTTTTATTGCCCTTTAGGTAGTGGAGCATAGCAATTAATTTCCACCTTTGCCTTCCCTTATCCAGCCTGCACAAACCCAGTCCAGCCAGCCTCTCCTCCCGCATCCTCTGCTCCACCCTGCTCGGCCTTTCTCCAGCTTTTTAGCATCTCTCTTGTCCCTGTGCCCTCAAAGTGGTCACAGGTAACTTTGAGTGCTGAGCAGAGTGGATTAGTCACTTCCCATCACGTGCTGGTAACACTTGTTAATACAGCCCAGTACGCAGTCTCCATTCCCCCAGGGGTGCCCTGGTGGCTCACGTAGAACTTGTCCACCAGGGCTTGGGGTCTTCTCCTGCAGAGCTGCTGCCTGCTTAGTAAGTCTCAGCCTGCACTGATGCATGGTCTTGTTCTGGTCTAGGTGCACGGCTTTGCATTTGTCTGTGCTGAGCTCCAAGAGTTCTGTTGGCCTCTAGCTCCAGCCTGCCAGGCCCCTCTGAATGGTAGCCCTGTCCTCCAGCATGTCCAACACTGCTTCAGACTGCTGTTACTCACAAACCTGCCCCAATGGCCACGTCACCAAAGAGGACATCCAACTGTATCACTGCATCCAAGTGGGACATGGTGAAGCTGCCCATTAAAATCCAGGAGGTTTAGCAGCCAGATAATCTAGTATCTGCTTGAATTAATTAAATTATTATGGTGAGGGCAGGCTTAAAGCACAGGCGAAGGCAGCTGTAGCTATTGTCAGCAGACCTGTGGGCTCTGTGGTGCTTAGAATCATAGAATCACTTGGGTTGGAAGAGACCTTCAAGATCATCGAGGCCAACCATAAACCTACACTGCCAAAACCACCCCTAAACCATGTCCCTCAGCACCACGTCTACCCGTCTTTTAAATACCTCCAGGGACGGCGATTCCACCACCTCCCTGGGCAGCCTGTTCCAATGCTTGATAATTGTGCTTCTGCATCCATTTGCCTAAGCCAGGAGGCAAGGGGTGGTGGGGAGGAAAAGGTATCCTTCAAGCAGCCCCGCTGTCCTACACACAACCTCCTCTCTTTTGGCATGGGCAATGGCACTGGCCCACATTTCCAGCCCTCACTCTCAGCTCTCTATTTTCTTCCTTCTCTGGTCAGAAGGATCCTGCCAAGATCCCCAGGTCTGCAAAAATCACTCCTGCCTGCCTCATGGAGAAGCCGTCATCAGCCACTGCTGAGTACAGCAAAGCTGCTGCTGGTGTGGAGATGCATGGCCTGGGAGGAAGAGACTGGGGAGGCTGGGGCAGGGGCAGCTGGCTCACAGGGGGGGTCTGCCTGACAGAGAAACCCTTGCAGCCCTGGCTCCTGCAGGAGTGAAACTGCAGGAAAGCAAGGAAGGCTAAGGGCAGACGAGGAGGCACAGGACAGCCACTCAGCAATCGGAGGACCCCCACCTTCAGGTGTTCACACCAGCCCCTTGCATTACTCAGCAGCTTGTTGTTCTTGCCCAACTTTTATTTCCATGGTGCATGGATGGAGCTTGGCTTTCTATGCTGTTTCCCGGTGGGCTTGATATGGTGAATTTTGTAGCATTTCCTATTCTCTGTGTGTCTCCTCATACCACTGACATGTATCTTAGCAATGTAACACTTGAAATCCATCTGTGACATGGATATGTCTGTAAAGCTCTCTGTATCAGCCACAGAATTTTGCTGGATACTGACACTATCAAGAGAAATCATGTTTTACCAACTCAAACTGCCTTTTGTTTTGGGCTGAGTTGACATTCACAGGGTGCTTGCTATTGCTGTACCAAACAGGAGCCAACGATTTGCAGCCTTCATTTAAATCCTCCTTCCATCTTACTCTGTGCATGCGGACTGTTCATCCTGCATATCTCCAGTCACCTGGATCCACTTGGCGTTGAATGAGTGTCTGCAGAGACGGGTGTGCACAGTCCCATCTTCATTCATTGGTCTAGTGGGAGGTGTCCTTGCCCATGGTATTGGTTCTGGAACTAGATGATTGTTAAAGCCCCTTCCAACCTAAACCATTCTATGATTCTATGGTTCTCACAGTTTGTAGTTTCCCTCATAAGTGCTTGGCACGAAGGTAATTCAAACTGCTTTTTCAGACACCTCGGAAGGAAGAGCAGCAATTGCTTTTCAAGCCTTGTGCCTCCAACCACGCCAGTGCTCAGGCTGCCACAAGGCGAGGAGTTCCTGTGTGTTGGTGCAGGGCTCGAGGTGGCCCTCACCACCAGAGCACCTCTGTTGTGGTTCTCTATGATCTCCTCATGTTTTGGTATTTATTGCTAGCAGGAGAGCTCATGCTCAGGGAAGCCATAGCACAGCATGGTGAACTAGTATTTCCCACACCTTTGCTTTACATTTTTGGGGTGAAAAACTCTAAACCAAATCAGTTTCATCAAGTTGTAGTTGGTACAAGTACTCTGTACTTCCTTTTCCTTAAAATGTTAATAAAATACAGATTTTCTCTTTCTCAGTTGGATCCAGAATTGGAAGAGTGGATGCCAGAGACGAGGACTGGCCACCCAGTGTCATCTCTTATTCCATTGTAGCAGGAGGAGGCACCAGGGATTACACAAATATCTTCTGGATCAGCCCAACCAAAGGAGATGTGAAGATTTTAGCTAGATTAGACTATGAAACAACTCGGAAACACATTCTCACAGTACAGGCCTCAGACCAAGAGAAGACTGCAACAGCATCTGTGAGTAAATACACTCTACTTCTCCCCCTTTATCTACATTTTTCTCTCTTCCTACTGACAATAATAGTTAGATATTAGGCAAAGCACATTGGTCTGTAAAAGGCAAGTCCACCCCTGCAAAGAGCTGTGTATTAGTCAGATGAAAGAGGTGGTGTTCACTCAGTCTTGCATTATTTCTTACAAAAAGGATTAAAGTAATATTTTTATGTTTTTTAACTCTGTGGGTTTTGTTTCTCAGTCTTTTTTCCTTATTTTACCTAGGCCGTGAAATTGTTTTCTGTGCCCTAGACAATTTAAGATATTCTTTATGGCTATGTATGTACTAGATAATAGAAAAAGGAAGGGGTCTTGAGGCCAGGTAGCACAACCTAATTTTAGCCAAGCTTAGTGCTAAGTCTATTTTGGACCTTGTGTAGTGCCCCTTGAGCCTCAAACATACTTTTGATTTTGTGTGTGATGTTTTTTCACTACAGAGTGCCCAAAGTAATGTCAGAATCGTGTTGCAACCCATCAGAGTTGTCTTTTCATGGGGTGGGACAGAGGGGATGTGCTGCATATCTTGGGGATAGGATGAGGGCTTGGGCAGCTTCTTGGGGTAATATCAGAAGGCCTACTCTGTACAGTTGTGTCCTCACGGCCTGCTGGGGATGGACCCCTACATGTGCCTTCCCCTGACCATCACCTAATTTTGCTCCCAATAGTTCTATCTGGCATTAGCTAAGAACATGCCAGGGACCATGATAACGTTTAACAGTAGGGTTGTGCTCAAGTTTGCTACCCAGACCTATTTTATTCAGAAAAAAAATATAGATGGTATATCCACAAAGGTGTTTTATAGTCACTTCTTTCAAGGAATCTTGGTGTCCTTCACATACAGACTCCTTTTCATGTCTTCTCCCTCGTGATTACCTTACATTTGATTTTTGTACATCTCTTGAGAGGAAGGTGGTACTGTGCCTGCTTTCTGTTCCAGCCAAGCACCATCCATGGAGATGCTAAGTGGGAAGCACTTAATCACTTTACCACCTATAATATTTCAAGGTGATGATTAAGGAAAATTTAACATCAGGAGCTTTTAATGATGACAAGTTAATCTGTTGCCTGTTAAAGACCAGCAGACATTAGAGGAAAGAGCTTTGAGAAGGGTAACCTTATTCTCTCAGCCAGCTAACCCCAGCTGACATTAAGCATATCTAGTCCAACCTGGGGTGCTGCCAGCCATGCAGGAGGCCATTACCAACATTTCTCTCTCACTGGGAAGAGTCAGTCTATAAGGAGTCTTCCTTCCTTCCATGGATCGTGCTCTGAATTGTTATTAAATATGCTAAGAAGCCTAACTAATGACTGTGAAGCAATTTAAGAGGTTTGAAAGGAAGTTTAATGAATACCTGGTGCTATTATTATTTCTCATTCTTACTGTGACACACTTCAGGTAATTCAGATAGTCAGACACACCAACTTGAAACCACCACAATTTTGGAAAATGGTTTGGGTTAAAGAATCTGTTCCCAAAAGAGAGCTGATCACATGAAGCAAAGGTCAAATGATCACAGACATTTTCTGGTAGAAACTAGATTGGAAGGGAGGTTCATTGCTCTTCAACTGCTGTTGATCAAAAGAGCAAAGTGGGCAAAGTCAAACATTTTCTGAAGTTACTAAAATTCTGGCTTAGCACAGTGGGGAAGCTTCAGCTTGCTATTGCTCTTTTCTTTCAGGTAACTGTCAATGTTTTGGAAGTAAATGATGAAGAACCAGTTTGTTCACCCAATTTCTATTCGTTTCAAATCCCAGTCAGCTTAGCTGTTGGGACCAATATTAATGGCTTCAGGATTGAATGTCAAGATCGTGATTCTGATCCCAGATCTTTTCGTTACTTTATTAATGAAGGTACTGAGTCATGGTGTGTGAGCTGAGAGCAGTGCAAAAATTCATGAATGCTGGTGGTTCGCTTTGATTTGTAAATAAAAGTCTTGCACAGTTTATATGCTACTACTCATGGAGAGATAGTTGTGATCCACAAGTTTTGCACATTATTACTTTGCTGCTTACCAAAGATACGTCTCTCCACAAGTTAACTACTGGTGCTACCACCTAGTACCATTCCCTTGTCGGACTGGATTTCCTATCATGTTAATTAATTGGCAATTAATTGCATAATTGACAAGGACTTCAGAAGAATGAGCTGGAATGATATGGAGGGTTAAATTTCACTTCCAATTACAGCTGAGTAAATCTTGGGAAATGATGGTGGTTCCTGTTATGCTGCATGCCTCACCTTTAGACGCTGGTAACACCATTCAAAACAGCTGAGCAAACCTGCATGTCCTAGGTCCATGCCGTATGCATTAAACCCCATTGTAATTGGACCTAATAATCAACTGCATCTACTTGGAGAACTGCTGCGGTATGGGATGACATTCAGCTTCACAAAAAAGGGAACACGCTCTCTGGGGGCAAGTTCTTTTTTTGTTGTTGAGGTGACTGCTGACACCAGAGGGAGGAGATTGTGCAGGTGCCAGTAAAAAGCTGTGAGCATGAGAAGAGAAAACTCTGTCCTATTCCAGCCCCTTAATTCCGCAGAGGAGCTCTGCAGCAGTGGGATTTACACGCGAGCCCATGCGAAGGCTAAGTTTGTGTCAGTAAGTCAGGGATTGGCCACAGGTCCGGTATTGGCCCATACTGCTGAAGCATTAAGTTTGGTTGCTGGCATGATTTTGGTCTGTGCCAAGCAGTACATTCACAAGAAGATTGTGGGCATTGCTGAGGGACCCAGGACCTTGCCCAGCAGGCATTCTGTACGGGCTGGCTGGGGTGAAGACACTGGGCTTTGGATGTATGGATGTGAGCTGTGCCATGCAGTTGGTCTCTGAGCCAGAGGGCAGCCCATGGCCCGTTTTCTCCTGTACGATAGACATGGCCTTCAAGGTCACTTCAATTTCTGGAGTTCTGTGGGGCAACAAGAGCAAAACTAAAGCACACCTGGTGCCTTTTCATGTCTCTGATCTCTTCCTAGGTGTGGTCTGCTCAGAGCCTGAGAGCTGGAGCTCACCTACCTGCAGCCCAGGCCAGTTGCAGATCTCCAGATACATGGACAGAAAATAGGGGGCTGAGGGGCCAGCATCCCCGAACTCTCCTTTCTGCCCCCACGGTGCAGATGAAACCCTGGAGGCAATTAGTATCCCTTGAGTCACTGGCTCTCTTCTGGGGAACCTGTGCAAAGGCCTCTCCCTCTGTTCAGAGGGAGAAGTCATGGAGAGGGGCTGGAGTGGTCTCTGGAGACACTGATTGTGTCCATGTGGCCTAGGGGCCACTCCAGGGACACCCCAGTAGCAGAATGAGCCCTGCAACAGTGTAGGGTCCTTGTCCCAGCTGGGTGCTGTTACTTCTGGGTGCTCTCCAGGCACTAAGGACAGGTCATTTGGGTGACCACTTGTGTGCCCTATGGCTCTAACATGCTTCCACAGCCTCTCTCAGCTGTGTCCCCACAGAAGGTCTTATTCCATATTTTAATGCTTTCTTGACTATATTGTTTTATCTGATTTTATATGATACCAGGAAGATCAAGGAGCTGTTCTTATCAATGATATTTCACTGCACAAGTGTATAGTGATCCATAACAAGTTTTCAACAGAAACTGATCTTTTTGTTTGTTGCAACCGTTTACTTTAATGTGTGACTGCTTTTCTCTTTTATTTTTTTTTTCTTTGACATTGTTTTGGTTTTTTGCTACTGCTTGCAGGCAACGTGAACAATCACTTCACCTTTTCACCAAGTGCCGGCTCCAACACATCTCGGCTGATTCTTGCATCGAGGTTTGACTATGAAAGTGGACTTGATACAAACTGGATTTACAAACTGCATGTCTATGTAACAGATGACAATTTAGTATCTGCCAGGGACAAAACTACACACCTAATTAAAACTGGAACAGTGACTTTACACATCAGAGTTATTCCAAACCCAACTACAGTTATTGCCACAACGGTAAGTTCACTGAAATTTAGGTCTGCTTCTGTGGTTATTTCATGGGCTGCTCTCCATGGGAGTGAAGAAAAGAGGACAGATGTATGAAAAAGAAAAACAAAACCCTATGGTGGGTCCAGTCCTGGGAAATGCTGAGCCCTGTGCTCTTACACTGGAGCGGAAGGTGGTTGATGTACTCAGCTTCATGAAGAACTGGTCCCAGGTACAGAGTCATAACATATGTTTTGTATTTTAGTTCCTAAAACAAAAAGGGCAAGTAGCCAAAAGACTGGGCGTGCTGCCATTACCACATAACTGGAAAGTTAAAGATTTTGGCAGCTTTATTAATAAGGAAAGAGCAGGGGTTAACCTTTGCTTGGAACCTTAAAATTACCTCATGCATTTTGCACTGCCTCTTTTTTTATTCATAGCTATTCACTCCACCAGCTGTCTTGCAATTGAATGTGCTTCTTTAGCTGTGGGACACATTAATCTGTGGCTACCAAAGTTGAAAGAGGCAACAACAACAAATAATCCACATCATTTAGAAGGGGCTTTTTTCCATCCCTGAGGTCACCACCATGTAAAACTTTGATCTGCCTGCTAGGAACTGAAGCTGTTGTGCACAGCCGCAGTGTGTTGCTGAGGTTGCAGCAGGTTTCAGATACCAAATCCAGAGGGGTGGGATGGGTCTTTCCTCAGCTCCTGGCCCACATGGTGGCCCATAGCTGAGCGAGTTTTCGTCAGCTGGATTGGGATCTGGCCTTGCACAGGCTGTGGAGCTGTGGGCCTGTGTCCCAACAATACCACCTACTCCTCCACAAAGCTGTCCCAGGCAAGCTCTGGCTCACCAGTTTCATTTTGGAGCTGATTTCCACCAGGCTGGTGTGGGCCATGTGGAGAGCTTGCTTTTGTCCTGCCTGCAGAAGCAGCACAGCTTGAGGGCTCAGACCACTCCGTCCCCATCCGTGTGCCAGCCGTCGTCTTCACCTCTTGCTGCATGGTCTCTCTGTCATCCAAAGTCCACCCATTTTCTGCCTCCCTGCAAATTGCATTACCCTTTTTTTGCTTCCATGTGGGAATGAAAATATGAGCACGCTGGTGAGGGGGTAAAGAGCTATTCACTGTAAAATGGTCTGGATCTGCTAGGGGCTACTGGTAACTGAGCCAGAACCCGGGGATCACGCAAACAGCACATGCAAGTGTGGATGCTTTGCCATGAAAATGCTTAAATCCTAACTTGCAGACTGATTAATAACCCTGTTATTATCTAATGCTCTGTTGGGAAGAAATAAATGGTTTTCTCACAGCCCTCTCCTCCCCCTACTTGATGTGGAAATGAAAAGTTAAGCTGAATAACAAAACTTATTCTGTATTTCTTTCCCGTGCTTTACCACAAATACAAACAGTCTAGACCACATACCACAGCATTAAATCTGCCTCCCCAGAGATATCAGCCTTCCACTTTCAGTCTGTTTTCCAGACGAGCACCTCCATTACAGCAACTTCTCCCATCGCTACTCGAGACGTGTTCAGTGCAGCAGCTTGATGAATCAGATGCTGGAAGGCTGGTAGTGTAGAAAAGAAGCCCAGTCACAAAAAGTCACTTGTGACTTCAGTCCCACTGCGGATGGAGTGGTGGTGATGCTCTTGAGATTATCTGAGAGTTTCTCTAAGGATTGGATGTACCTTTTTTTTTGCAAGGCCAGATAGCTTATTTTAAAGGTATCCTTATACAGGAAAGAAAGATACCCTACTAAATTTCATACACAATGTGATTACAAATGTGATGAGCAAACAAGTAATTTCTGATTTGTGTGAGGGTAGTTTCACGATGGGACCTTAATGAATGAGTTGCTAGCACCAAGTGATGTGCCAGCTCAGAGACATGTCTCCTGGCACTTGGGAAGACGTGGGAGATCACAACTGCTCAGGAAGTGTGGTTTTCCCTTCTGGAACAAGTCACAGGGAAAAAAAAGGAGTTTCATTTCTTTTTATAAAATAACCCAATTCCTTGGGGTTCAACTCCTCTTACAAAGGGGGCCGAATGATCACTGCAGTGAAGACAACCTACTTCCAGTTTTGCCTTAGGTAAAAAGAAACCATTATCTCTGTAATGGCAGTATCCCCTGAACTTGCTCACCCTCCAACAGCGCGCTTGCAGCTTCTCAGGCAACCTGAGGCTTTTAAACCCCACCACGACATGCTTGTTTTAATATAAGACATTGAAACATGGTCTGGAACCTCCTCTTTGCATCGTGGGTGGGCTCCATTTCACCTGCCTTTGATTGCCCCAGGAGCTCGGTGGTCCATCTCAGTCATCTGAGCTGCCTCCACTGTCAGCAGGCAGGTAGGATGAATCACTGTCTCCAGCAGACACTATCTCCTTCTGCCCATCAGCTGCAGAGCCCCGGGGCAAGCTTGGGCCAGGTGCTTCGGTGCAGAAGTTCAGCCAGATGAAAGGTGCCGTTGGTGTCAGTAACCATACAAGTATGCAAACTTTTCCTATCTTGTTTTAAAAGCCTGGCTTCACTGTTGTGACAAGAAGGGAAAACCTCTACTCTGAATCGGCGTGGTACGTGCCGTTCGTCATCACCCTTGGCAGTTTGCTGCTCCTCGGATTGCTGGGGTACCTGGGGGTCCTGCTGGCGACGTGGGTCCGCAGCCACTGCCCTCCAGCAGGCAGAGCAGGCGGCGCACCTTTGTGAGTCCTCCCAAATGTCACCCTGGGGAAGTGGCTGGCAACACCTGGCAATAACAGAGGGAACTCAGGCCTTTCAGCCACGATGAAATCTGTGCTTTGAATATTTTATAGCAGTGTGCTGTTTGCTGTAGTAAATGCTATTACAAGCTACAGGGATATTTGGTGTTAATGATATGAAATCAAGGAAAAATATCCATGGAATTTTGTTTCATGGATTTATTAACAGTTTAACAAAAGCATTAGCTGAAGGTATCAGTAGAATCAATTATGAACTCTAAAAGCAGCTATGCTCTTGAGGCATAGTAGGAGTCTGTGCCTGACTGTGCTCACCGAAAGTACAAATGTTTTTGGTTTGTATTTGGCTCACACACCAAGGGAGCCCCCATCGAGGTAGTTACTGGATAGATATTCCTCCCTCTCAGTGACAGACTCCAGAGTCCTTTCCTTGGTGCTCATGCCAAATTCTTTGTTCGGGCAAAACTTCTGCAGATTTCCTAGAGGTTTACCCAAGACCATCGCAATGCTCTGGCCCATAAAGCTTCATGGTACCTTTAAGCGCTTATGCTTGGCAAAAGCCACGGAAGCACCTGGGACCAGCTCTGGTTCATTGTGGGAAGCAGCAGAGATTGCTGCTGGCTGCCTTCTCAGTGCGCTGGAGCCAGACTGCCTCTAAATTGACTTTTTACTTCACAAAAGAAAGATAAGCAGCTCTTTAAATGGGCTGAGATTAAAAAAAAAAAAAAAAAAGGATTTCTCTAAGTATTCTCAGCATTTGGACTTAAATGTAGAAACTATAGTAGATGTAAATAGGTAATAGATGACTATGATTATAATTCAAATGGTGTGTGCAAGGAATTTAGCAATTTGCGATAAAAATGATGAATCTAGCAGCATATATCTTGGCTATTGTTATTATTTATTAATAGGGTCTGGTTCTCCCCTTAAAAAGCAATTACTTTATTTTCATAAACAATTACAACCTTTTGGATATTTTAAAAGGTATTATCTGAGCACATCAGATCCAAAAAATTTACCTTCCTCCAAGAATGGAACAACATGACAATGTTTGAAAATATATTTTTCCAGATAATATAAATCCATCATGCTATCATCAAAAAGACTTAATTTTTTTTAATATCATCCTTTCTTGGAGAGGTGTCAGAGCAGTGCTCAGAGCTGTTTTCCTGTTTGGGGGCAGCATCAGATGACGCAGGCCTTCAGTGAAAGCAAAACCAGAAACCAAACAAATCAAACAAATCCCAGAACTCTGGAAAACACATCCTTCTTGCCAAATGAAAGAGAATAAAGCATGATATTTTATGTAGATGAAAATATGACATTTGTTAACTACACTCTTAATCTTTTCTTCATTACAGGTTAAATGCTCCAGGTGTGTACCTATTTTTTATATTTTAATACTTCTCAACGAGACAATGTTTACGATTCAGTGTAAAATTTGTAAATCCACTTCTAGATAAATACAAGTACAAGAGCACTGAGATTTAAATAACCCTGGCTGATTATGGGAGGCCTACCTAAGTGGTATCACAGTCCTTTTGGTCTTCAGATCTATTAACTATTAGGTAAACACCAAATTCAGAGCAGCCTGATATTCTGGCATGGATGCTAAAGAATTACTGTATTTTTTCACATGATATTCATATGTTATCTGTTAAAAAATAATCCCATCCCTCTACAGCACCTTCAAGAGTCTTCTCCACTCTAATTCCCTGTTCTCTGATCCCTTCATTTGCTCCCTTGACACTGTTACTTCATGTGCCTGAAGACTTATTTTAAAGCATTGGTGCCTTTAAAGGGGTTTGTAGAACTTAGCAGGGGTTTAAGTTGCACATTAAAAAAAAGCGCTTTTTAAAGCAGTCTTGTTCCTTTTCTGTCCTGTTAGCTTTCTGCTAGCAAGCATGGCTCATACGGGCTCAGTAAGACCCTGCTTTTGTAACTCTCTCCTCAAGCAGTATCTCCCAGCTTGAAAAAAACAGGACTAACAAAACCCAACAAAATTAGCTGTTCTCTTGGTTGCCCGAGTTGAGACATTTCAGCATTGGCTGGTTTCCAAAAAATGGATGCTTGGTGCTTTCTGAGAAACTGGTTCCCAAATGCTGGGCAGCAAAGGCCAGACAGAACAGGTTTTCCATCAGTGCTCAGGTTGAGACCCATCTGCAGCACTTCAGAGTATTGCACACCCGGTTGTAAAGGCTGTTGGTGGCCAAGCATTCAGTTCTCCACAGAAAGGCCATTAAACAAATTGGCAAGGAGCAAGCAAGAAGAAATCATAGCAACCAGTTGGGTATCATCCACAAATCCATGCTGTTGAGATGCCCATGGCACTGCTGCTATATTTGTTTGCATGTGGGATGAGTTAATAGTGTGGTAAATTCACACATAACCAAACTGTTCTTCAATCTGAATTTTACTTGACTGGATCTGCAGCACTTCCCTGTTTTGTCTCCAAGCACATGTTTGAGTGTACAAGCTTTGCAACTACAAACATTCATGGCAAAAAAATAACCTACATTCGTAGTTCAAATATCCTCAAAGGTGAATTTCTATATTGGTCCATATTATTTAGAAATTGAAATTTCTTGCAGAAACCATTGTTATTTATTCATTACTGAAGGAGTAAGGCTTTTCAAGGCTAAAATTCGATTAGTCATTGGCAACTCATTGTGGATTCTCACTCCCAAATACTATGAAGGAGTTTGCTTTTCAAAGAGTATGAGGGATCATGCTTTGAAAATAAATAAGGCTCGTGTGAGATGCCTCAGAAATTTAGTACCAAAAATGTCTATTTGTTTGAGGAAATCTTGGCTTTCGTGTCTATAGTCACTGTCAGAAAAATCTGATTCTTTACAATATGTATTTCCTTTTCTGTAGAAAAGAAGAGACCTAAGAAAGAAGTGGTTGTGGTAAGTACAGCCAGCCTCAAAACAAAACCCAGTTTTGCCCAGCCCCATCATGCAGTATGATCATAGGACCCTTTCTACGAAAGGTGTCTGTTTTCCAAAGAGAATATCAAAATTATAGGCAAGGAAAAAAGGATTGCCCCCAAATGCAAAACACTTCAGTGCCCAACTTGGCCTCTGTATTTGAAAGCAACATTGGGTGTGAGGGGTGCTCACCCACGCTTTGGCCCCGTTGCTTCCAAATGCTGAATTCTCCAGCTGAATTCCCCTCCCCATACATGGGAGGCTGGAGAGGCTGTTGGCAGGAGCAGTGACAAGGAGATTTGCTGCAGCCTCGCAGAGGCAGGGTGACAAGTTGCCCGGCTTCGCTGATGGCAATGTCGCGCTGCTGAGACACCTCTGACTTGTGCAGCTAACCCTGATCCGTCTGAGTGCAACCAGTGAGGAACACAAGTGTACCCAAGCTGTAAAGAGTGCGGTCTCAATAATCTGCTTGCAGCAAAATGCCGTAGTTACTTCCACTGTAACAGATCTTTGCTTCTAGATCTTGGGGCTCCTTCCTTTTTCATAGCCATAAGAGCATAAAGGTTGCAGGGCACTTTCATTAGTGTACGCTCCCTCCCCAAATTCTTCAGAGAGGGGATTCCCAAGCCTCCTCTGGGTGGAGGTGACCCTCTTGTGGTTACACATGTGGAGGCATTTAGCATGTCAGACCTTATTAATTCTCCTTTGAACATCTAGTGGCAACACCCTATACCACAAATGGCTTTTGTTGCCAGTTTTGATTAAACCCAGCCTACAGGAATGCAATATGCAGGTTATACAAATCCGCCTCCATCCATGTAGGTCACTGTTTCCAAGTCACTGCTCCTCCTTCTTACTTAACTGATTCACGGGATTCATTTCACATTTCGTTTCTCTTCACAGACAATGACAAAGCTAAACACAGTCTTTGATGGAGAAGCCAGAGACCCAGGTAATAAAATGCAATTAACAGTGGATATGAATATTTGGCTGGAGACAAACTGGATTAGTTGATTTAAATATGGTTCGACATTTGCTTTTTATATTTCAGGTCTGCCGTTTCCAAGGAGAAAGGGAACTGTATTCACAGATAGTGAAAATCAAGAGAGTGCCCTAGTAACATTTCTAATGGTAGAATATACTTATGTCCCTTGAAAGCACACATCTGATGGCCAGATTATTCACTGATCCTCTGCTAAAGCTGAATGTATGGATCTGGTATTGGAAGGTGGGAGGGAAGGAGGAATTGCTGCAAGCCTCCTGCTCTGGTGCTGTCATGGCTACGTGGTTTCACCCTTCCCATGTCTGGGAAATGGCCAGCAGATTAATATAGCTGCAGATGTACTGACTTGGTCTCCAAAACCTCTCCCTGGCTTCAGGGTGGGTGGGTGAGTTACTCGCACCTGCACAAACCTCCTCCCCCGTAGCAAGAGTGCATCGCTGCTGTTTATCTAGAGCTCCAGCGTTCCTGCTTGAGGGGCAAAGGGAAGACCATTTGCTTTTAGATACAGTTGTGGTGGCATCGTCTACCAAGTGTGTCACCATTCTCACGCTATGCTAACTCTGAGCATAGCGTGAAATTAAGAGAAATTAAGGCTGGGAAAAGTGAAATTAAGGCAAAAGCTGGGAAAACCAGGATGACCCAGGAGGTGTAGTGCTTGTCCCCTTCCCCAAGGGATGGTTGCTCTGCTCTGCAGCAGGGCTCAGAACAGAAAAATGGGGGTTTTTTTCTAAGGGTAGATCCACCTTACCTCATCCCCCTGAACCACAGCCCCTGCCTGAGCCCACACCGTGATGCTTGGCCTGCCATTAGGGTGCTCAGCCCTGCGTCTAATGGCTGAGGGCCCCAGCACGGAGAGGGGGGGCTGGTAAAATGTGACAGTCAGTCAAAAGAAGTCTTTAACCAACAGATCCGAAAATAGGTCTGAAACAATAGGCCTAAAGATTATCCAGAAGAAGGCAGGCTTGTTTCAAGGCTTGGATTCATCTGGTGAAATTTCCACCCAAGTTCTTATACCTTGTGTTTCTTATTAGCTGGCTCAGTGCTGTCGGATGCCGTAAGCTAATGGGAAACACTAGGCATCGGGACTTCAGTAGAATTTGGGCAAGCAAATGGGACCCTACTGTGCAATTAAGCCCATCCGCAAGGCTGCTCAAGGCCAGCCTGGTCCAGAGCCAAGGCCACCTGCTATTTATAAAGAGATCCAGAGGGATGGACTCAAAAGTTACTGGTTTTTCCCTGTGTAACTGCATTTGTAATATATGAAACGTGAATGTTCTCTAGGCTGCTGCAAGAACTGCTTCCCAGAGTTTCTGCAGGACAGCTGGTGGCTCCCTTCCTCAGCAAACCTGACCACACCAGACAAGGATATCTGAGCTCATCCAAACTACCCCCCAGAGCCACGGCCTTTGTCATGCGTGACACAAACATTAAGCTATAATACAGCTTTGTGGTGTCAGCAGAGAAATGTGTGCTCCTCACTCCCCCCGCAACCCGCTGCCCCTCCATGGCTCTTCCCAAACCCTAGAGGATCAAGTGTTGGTGGTTTGGAAATGAGATTTAATAATTCCCAGGACATCATCAGTTGAATATGATTAGGAGGGATGGTCAGGAGCTGCTTCCTGATCTGGGCTGCTTTAACATGCCTGCCTTGTAAGCAGTCAGTAAAAATAACAAGTAAAGAGATCTAGTTTCATCTTTAATTGCTCAAATTGTGTTAATGTGTCAGAAACCATTAATTCTGATACAAACTGTAACATGTAGTAACACATAACCACTGTTGCTTTCCAGGCATTAATGGTCTTTCGTTTGTCTCATATTAATAATGTTTAATTACAAGAAGTGCCACAATAACTCCTGATTCTCCGTCTGTTTAGCAAGAGACTGTGAGCCAATCACACTGGACACGTGGCAATTTTTCACCTATCTCTAGGAAGTGAATGAACTGAAGGAGAAGATACATGTTTTTAATGTACGAGTAAAAATTACCCATAAAATCTGAAGGAGGGCAAAAATCTTTCTAACAAAGAAAGGTAGCCATGTGTGCTGAACAACCCAAATTTAACAATATTTTATATATGAGGGAAGCATGTACTTGCACAAACAGAAAATACATAGTATTTCACTCTATTAATGACAATGTGCTCAGCAAGCCTAGAGGAAAGAATTTTGCACAAATGGAGAAACAACGCGTGCAGCCAAAACTCACTGGGCATCCCAGATCTCCAAATTTTGGGTCAACCTAGATAGATGACCTGACATGGTCTGGAAAGATATATGTAGCACATCATGCTCCTAGCAGGTTTTCCTACCTCAGGTAGACAACTCTGCTTGAAAAAATAGGCACAGACATATACAATGGCCTTGGTCAGTATGGCCAAAGGCAAAAGTTTTGGGAGAGTTAGTCCTAACAACTAAGGACTATGGATGTGCTTGTTACACTGCCCATGTTAACCCATGGTACCCATAACTTGGATAAACTATAGATAAGTTATGAGGATGGATAAGGTATGGATAAGATATGGATAATAATAGGAATATTTTGCATATTCCTATTACCCAAACCACAGAGATAGCTTTTATACTGATAGGATAGCATCTCCCCTGAGCCGCTACCATGACACCCAGGTTCCCACTCTCACTTATGGAAGTGAGGTTTTCCCTCTCAGGGCTACCTCCCCAACTCAGCTGATTTTCCAGGTGCTTCACATTTCTCGTTTGGACCTCACCCCGAGGATAACTGTCATGCCTTAATCTGCTAAAGTAGGAATGATTTTAATCAGTTGTCTTTTCTCCCTTGCAAGTTACTGGCAAAATGTATGAATTCAATACACGGTCAGGAGCCCGGAGGTGGAAGAAGAACAATGAGCCCCTTCAGCTGGTGCCAGCCATGCAGGTAACATCCAGTGGCACAGATGGTACTGGCCAAAGGACAGACAGAGCTGAGGCACCAAGCAAAAAAGAGCCTTCAGAGAAGAGGAAAGAGCCAGCTGCAGAGACAAAACCAGGTGCTAAGCCCTCGGCAGGGCAATCAGAAACACCAGGCCAGGATGGGCTGAGATTGCAAAAGCAGAAAAAGGAGTCTGAGGACAGGGGGTTAGCCCTGCAAGGTACATACTGACCTCCTGTCCCAAAGTGAATGCTGCATTGCCATTAAGCCAGCCTTAAAACAGAGTGCATGAGACTCCAAGACACCTCCCAAATGATTCCTGCTCTGAACAGTCGAATAAGGTGTGATTTTCTATATTTGTATCTCAGCTGCAAAACATGAGGTGGCCATTGCTGCATAAACCAGACCTAAAGGTGGGATGAATCACAGAATTACAGAATGTTAAGGGTTGGAAGGGACCTCTGGAGATCATCTGGTCCAACCCCCCCTGCCAGAGCAGGTCCACCTACAGCAGGTTGCACAGGATGGCATCCAGGTGGGTTTGGAATGTCTCCAGAGTCGGAGACTCCACCACCTCTCTGGGCAGCCTGTGCCAGTGCTCTGCCACCCTCAAAGGAAAGAAGTTCCTCCTCATGTTCAGATGGAACTTCCTATGGTCAAGTTTGTGCCCATTGCCCCTTGTCCTGTCACTGGGTACCACTGAAATAGACTGGCCCCCTCCTCCTGGCACCCTCCCTTTAAGTGTTTTTAAACATCTGTGAGATCCCCCCTCAGTCTTCTCTTCTCTAGACTAAAAAGACCCAACTCCCTCAACCTTTCCTCATAAGAAAGATGCTCCAGCCCCCTAATCATCTTCGTGGCCCTTCGCTGCACCCTCTCCAGCAGTTCCCTGTCCTTCTTAAACTGGGGAACCCATTTAGCAGGTTGGGTAAAAGTGAGAGAGAAGGGAAGGATGGGAAAGGGGGAGAAGAGAAAATGAAAGCAGAGTCATGGACAAAAGTGTTTGCTGCCTGCTGCCCACTACCCTTGGGCTATAGCTGCTGGCAGTTTCCTCCTGGAACAGCTCTGTGCCCCCAGGCTGGCATAGCCACGTCCTCTGACTGCCTTTGGGGAGGGCAGCATACACGCAGACAAGCTTTTGGACTGGTGAATGGGATCTCCTTCCCTGCTGAGCAGCAGGATGGGTGAAAAGCACATCGGGGTTGAAAAGATTGCTGGTAAAAGCTAAAAATATTTTCTTTTCATTCAGTATTTTATCTCAGCGCTTCCTTGCCCTCCCGTCTTGCTGTAAAAAAGATCATGAATTGAAAGCAGTTTTGGAGTGGAGAAAACCCACAGCTTGTTATGGTATCTCAGGCTGTCATGTCAATGCTTTCAGCTTATTAATCTTTTGCAACACTAGAAACATTCAATATCTTCACCTTTGGTTTTTTCCTCTGGCATATTTAATGTTTTACAGAATCAAGTGGAACACACTCAGAAGAATAATGACAGTAAACACATGGGGTGAGATAATCTTTTCCAAGTGTGGGCATGTATAATGTTAAGTGCTGTCTAAGAACCTGATATAAAACAAGCAAACCCTACACGATTTTAGAAAATTATTTTAATCTGAAGAAAACTAATTATAAATGATGACTTAATACTCCATGTCTTGGCTTCTTTACTTTCTGACTACAAAAAGGTTTTTTGGTGGCAACGGATTGGTATCAGGTGGTAAAAGAAAATACTCAGTTTAAGCTGGGTAGGGACAGTCAATGAAGATTTTATCCGATCTATCACATACACTGTTTTTTGTTGTACAATGGAGGACCTAGATGGAGAGGCCCAGGATAATTTCACCAGGGATCCTACGCTTCACAGAACCACCCGTCACAGTGCTGCGACTCTTTCCTGCGCTCCAAAGGAGTGATTTGGCTCAGGAACAACTTCTCTTACAAACACCAAATGTCTTCAGTCAGATGCCATTTCATTGCGCAATCGGAACCCCAGTGTGTCACGAACACCACAATGACAGGGATAGGAAAGGGTGACTTACACTCTGAGCATGTTATCAGTTTACCGTGTCTGTGGCGGTTGTTATAGTGCTGTTTGACCCTCCAGCACCGGCAGGGCTAACCACACGTTCAGAGCTCCAGCCCACCATTGTTTGCATTTGTTTGCTGTAAATACGATGTATTCAATTTCCATGCAGGTGGTTCTCCAGTGACATAGAGAAATTCTGTGGTAACTGGTAGTACTGCTGTAACTCTGATCTTTCTATCGCTCTCACACCAAGCTACCCACAGGCATGCCTGGCACCTACAAACGTTAAATCTTTGTTACCCGAAGAAGTTACCTGCATTATTTTCATGACAGGAAGACACACAGGCTTTTGTATTTATTTTTTCTGTGCATTTCTCTAGGGCAGCCACTCTGCTTCCTCAATTCCTCTCATTCTACTTTTGTGATTAAGTGATAATTACCTTTTTTTAAGGGGAGGCAGAGACAGGCTGTAGCTTCAGCCAGGAAACCTGGAAAGAGATGGATGAAAACTCATCTTTCTTTACTACTGCTTCTGCTGCTGAACTGCACAAACTCCTTTCCTTCCTTCTCAGGGAAAAAAAAAATAAATCCCAACAGCAGCGTAACATGATATTACAACGTGCTCTGAACATCCATGTATGCAAACACATTGTCACAGCCAGCACTGCTGGTGCTGTAGTCTCCTACAGCTGGCCAACAGCTGGGCGAAAAGCAACTAGCCTCGTCATGATGCTCACATACTCTGACCTCTGAACGACTGACAGCTCTACAAAGAGGCATTGTGGGTCTAAGAGCGGCCAGATCTAAGAGCTAATGCTGCCCAGGATGCCTCTGTCCAGTTGAGGTGAGTTTAGCTGATGTACTCAGGCTTTTGGGGGCAGGTTCAGACAAGATAAGCTGTCTTGCGAGTCCCACGCAACTTGCTGCGTGAAGAAACAAGTGTGCTGACCCTAAAACATAGCTACGTGGTTTCTCACTCACACTCTTAGTTCAATATGGGCAATGCTGATCTCCAGCTCCCACTAATTCTCCCTCCTGGCCTTCACTGTAAGGTCTGATTTTAGCCAACTACTTTCCTCACTTGGGATCTACAAAATCAAGGAATAACAAGGCTTTATCAGAGCATCGGCTTTACGCAACAGCAGCACAATTTTCCTATCAGTTGCCCCTACTACTATTGACTTTCCTCCATGTGAAGGAATCAGGAATGAATTCAGGTCTCGCTGAGCTGAAGCACAGACATTTCATTTCTTTGGCCTGTCTTTGGCAGAGCAAAAACAGAGAAGACAGAACTGACTGACCTAGACATACGCTTATTGTGTATTACATGGAACAATGTATGAAAAGATACTTTGAATATATGTAAGAGAAACATATATTGTTTCGTAAAATACAGATTATAATACTTACACTGTGCAGTACAACTTTAAATGTTAGAAACCTATTGCTAAACCAGCTTTGTGCTTTTTTCATTCAGAAGTATCTTTGGGAACAGAGATTCAGTGTTAAAAACTGCCACTAGATGGACTGAGAGCAAGGATTAAGTGCAGGCTCTAGACAATAAAAGCATTTAATTATTGGAACAATTAGCTAAGACTGTGATGCCTTTGCATCATTTGAAGACTTCAGAAGTCAAGAATGGATACTGTGTGCTGTAGAGGGTCAGACTAGAGGATCGGAACAGCCTCTCTAGTCTTCAGCAGCTCTGTCAGTCTCTGTGCATATAGTTACAAGGTGTGAACTTTGGTGCCATTTATTTTTGAGTGATGACACCGATAAGCTGAGACGAGAAGAGGAAGAAAGGCGCCTGGTGGTTCAAGCAGAGTGGCTGGGGGCAGCAGTTCCTGACCTCCAGCTGCCTGTTACATGTTACGCATTAATTTTATCCAAAGTCTACAAAAATCAGTGTGAGTTCTGCCACAGCTTTTGATTGCTGTGACTCCACCTATTACACATGTCTGAAGTGCTTAGAGACCTTTGGATTAATGTTGCCCTGAAAGTTGCAAGAGCGATTACGAAAGAGCACAGGTCACTTTTCCTGACTGGGTGTAGTTCCCTCAGTAGTTTATGTGTGATCATATTATTACTGGTTTTTGGTGCGTTTCTCCAAAGCCAATGTACTTCTAATGCATAAATACTCTGCTTTCATGTTGGTATTATAAATAGCACTTGCAATAAACATCAAAAGTCTCAGCTTCCGGCCATGTAACTTCATCTATATCAAGGAATGCAAAAGTGCTGATACTGTATTTGTTCATGGTCTCCAAGAGACCTACACAGGAGAACAGTTTCAGCTGCAGAGATGGAGAACGTCTGCCCAGGAGGTTGCCACTTCGTGTCTGCTCACTGGGAGCAGATGATGGGGCTTGGACCACCTCAGAGAAGAAGGGTCAGACAAGGGGAATGATCCTCCTCCTCCTGAGCGAAGAATCCAGCTGCTAGGTTATTTTATGAGACCCAGATTGCAACACCATAATGGAACTGACATTTGAACAGCAAGCAGGCACGGCTGCGTATTCCGCATGCCCCGATTGATCAGTTTTCCGAGATCCCCAAGCCGTAACAGGCCCTTTGCAAGGCTCTGGCTGAACACAGGCTCAGCACCTGTGAGCTTCACCCACACATGCCTCGTCTGCGCTAGTTGCTGCAAGCTCCCTGTGTAGTCACTGGGCATGGAGAGACACCTGGGGGGTGACTTAGTGCAAAGCAGACATCTGTCTAGAATAGATCAGACGAACAGTGCCCTAAAAGCAGCCCTTTCTGGCTGACTAGATCAGATATCGATGTCTACGCACCACACACGCAGAGGTAGATCAGCCCAGGTAGTTCAGGTGAGGGCAGGTCTGTGCTGCTGCACCAGTGCCCGAGGAAGCTGCAAATCGTCAGGAAGCTGAGCACGGAGGTCAGCCTGGCTCTGCTGCCGCCTGCTCAGGTCTCAGGAGGAGATGAGGCACCATCTGTGCCTTTGTTAGTGCTCCGAGGTCTGCAGGCTGCTTTCTGGGAACTGAAGAATGACCCTTTGGGGGTCATTCTGCATTTGGAAGCATGTTAGATGTGCTTCAGTCCAGCCAGGTAGAAGACCACAGGCCTGGCCAGGAGATTGAAGATGATGAATACAAGCTTCAGTGAGTTTCTGCAGCAAGCTCCATACTGTTGAGGGAAAGACATACTTGCAAACAAAATAGATTGATACAGCTTACTCTGAATGTCATTCAAGGGTGTCGCTGCTCTGCAGTTTTCTGGTACCAAACTCCAGCAGCTGCAGGTCAACAGACTCCCTCGGACTTGATTTGGAAGAGACATCCTTGCTTAACTTCCAGGGCTTGAAAAAGGCAGATGGTGAACGGCATGGGCAAGGCAGGGCTTGGTCTAGCCACATAGTCACATCGGATTTTCAGTTCCTTCCCGTGGATACTGGCTGGGCCATGCAGACAGGAGCAGCAGTGCCCTCTTTGTGCAGGACCCGCTCGGATTCGCCCCACTGCGCCCAGCGCAGCCTGCCCTGCCGGGGCGTCCGCGCCAGGCTCACCCCACGGCACCCTGCCTGCCAGCGAGCCACGACAGCCGATCCTTTCCAGAGGGGCTGTGCATATCCCGGTGCCAGCCAGCCTCCAGGAGGGCTTGTGGGCTGGTGCCTGCCCACGTAGGCAGCAGAGCTGGCAGGCCCGCCAGCTGATGGATGCGTACGCTTGGCAGAGCTCTGGGCATGGCATCCGTCAAGGGCCAGGCAGGCTGCCAGGACAACGCGTGCACGTCTGGCCACACATGCCCCAGGGAAAAGAGAAGCATCAGCATCCCTTTTGTCGGCCCGATCCCAGCTTGCCCTCGCCATCTCTCCCCTCCGGTAATTACTAAAAGCGATGGCAGAGAAGGGGTTTCTGCCATCTGGTCAGTGACAGCCAGCTGGGGGCTCTCACCAGGCCTCGGGCGCTGCTGCGGCAGGGGAGGAAAGCGGGTGAGTCCCCTGCGCTGCGTTCCAGAGAGGGAAACGGCGGCGCGGCGTTTCCCTAGGGAAGCAGGGGTCGGAAGGTGGCAGCCCGGGCCCCGCTGGCACAGGCCCGCCTGCCCCGCTCCCGCAGCGCCGCCCGCCGCATCCCGCCCCGCTCCCCCCCGGGCGGCCCCGGCGCGGCCGCAGCTTCGGCGGAGCAACACTGACCTCCAGTGGCTCCACCGCCGGGGAAGCAGGACGGGAAGCTTTTCATTTTTTCTTCCTCCGGACACACGAATTCGCGTGTCTGCTCCGACCCACGCAGCGGGGCAGCGCGGCGCCCCGGGGACCCCAGCCCGGCGGCAGGAGGGGGGAAAGGGGTCGGCGGGTGCAGGGGCCCGGCGGGAAAGAACGAGTAAATTTGAGAAACACAAAGGGAAAGAAGGCAGATCATTCATGCCCTGTAACACGGTAGACATGTCGTGAAAGAGATGGTCCTGTTATGGGCTTAATTTTCTTGCGGGGCACACTGGGCCATTTCTGGAATGATCAAGTGCCTTATTTTCCGTTTTCTTTGAGCTTTTCCCTTCGCCACACTGAATTGAACCCTTCCTGACTGCCTAGGTAAGCCACAGGATGGACACTCCTGTACTCCATCGACCACTCTTTTATATCCGTGCAGACTGGGTGCAACTTGCAGGGGGGGAAGGATGCTCTGGTGTGTCTCTGCATGGCCATAGACAGCCAGGCCATAAGGAATTGGAGCCAATCAATTTTCACACTGAATTTCTTGAACGCTCCTCCCTGCAATATCCCACTTCACGCAAGCTGTATTACCATGCTGTTGTCAGAGGACGCTGAGCTTTCCCCGTTAACTGCCAGCAAGCATGGCTAACGTCTGATGTACTTGCTTTGGAACAGCCATACTGACACGAGACCACATGGCGTGGGGCAGAAGCATCTACAACATCAGACACCCCCAAAATTCCAGAAAAAAAAAAAAGGCAGTTCAGAAAAGGGACAGCATTCAGAGAGATCAATAAGGACACCAGTTTCTGCCAGTCATCTTCTGTCAGAACGTATTTGCTATTCCCTACACTGAGAGCAGTATTTACTTGCTCTCAAAGCTTAAAAGGCAAAGATCAAAATCTAGATATGCAACTGCCTAGTCAGCTGCTACCCAGCTCCGACAGTGTCTGAAGACATTGGACGCTGCCCCAAAAGCCTCCTCAGGTGCCTGAGCATGCGCTTCTGAGCCTGTCTGGAGAGATCAGAGCCCTGACAGTGTCCAACAGCAACATATCAAGCTCACTGAGGAATTTCCCCAACTACTTTGCCTGATACCAGGTGGTGTTTTGAGGTCCTAGCTACCCCACTGGCCCTGGAGGGGAGGAGAGGGCAGGGGGAAGCCCATTGGTGTGACTCTCCCTGGCTGTCTGCACCAGGTAGATAGTCTCTGTGGGACAGCTGACATCTAACTGGCTTTAATGTACTCTCCAGGACCAGAAAAGCTGCAGCTGGTACTTTACACCACCTTACCCTCTCTCTCCCCATCGCTGTTGTGTTTGGCATGAGAGCACCAGCTCAGATGATCAAGGAAGAACTAAAGTGAAGACAGTTCAGACCAATATTCAGTGGTGTTCTGACAGGTAAGTCAGGACAGAGGTGGATGCTCCCAGGGATTTCCTCACACACAGCCAGGGCTGAATCCATACTGTGTTCTTAGATGCTGCTAAAGAGATCCTGTCCCATCACTGAACCAGAAGCTTTTTCCCCTGAGTTAAGAGAGCATGAACTTACCCACTTAATGAAATAGAGCAACAGCCAGCCCCAGGGTGCCTCCAGCCAGAACTCCTCTGTAATCACTCTGCAGGCTCTTCTCACCTGGAAGATTCACTGTCCTTTCAGCTTTACCAGCTGCAGGTCATGGCATGTGGTTGCAACTGAATGGGGACCCACTGGGGACCCCAAGGGATTAATCCTGAAGGCACTGATCCTTCAGGGTCCTGCCCATTTTGAGTAAAACTGCGTCACTCCAGACTTAAGGCCTTGCTGTAGAACCATACAAGTAACTGCACAGCACATAGGAGAATAAGTTCATGGTCTCTTGAAGAAGAAAGCAGAGATCTTCCAAGTTCCAAGCTGCTTCCAGCAGCTCTGCCGTATTCCCAGCAAGTCTGAAAGCTTGGGAGTACCCACATTGGCCGCAGGTATAAACAGCCAATCAGTAAAGTTTAAAACTAAATTGCTTCCTTAAGAGCTTTCGGGGCCTCAGGACAAGATGGGAATATGGGCCTTCTGGGTTTTTTTTATTTAGTAATACATCTCTCGAGTTCATTTCTCAGTCTAGCTTCATCCTAGAGATGCTCTTCATGGAGCTAAGAGCAAACCTCACAGTGTCCTGCTCCTGCCAGTCCTTTCTCATTACTTTTGATGCACAGTCTCTGTGGAAACTAAAGCTAAAAATAATTACCCTCATCTCCTCTATTGGCACATACTGTTTTCTTCTCTAACCGTAACCGCTTAGTCTACCTGCGTTTATGATCTTCTGGGAAGAGACCCTACCAGTACCATGAGTCCGCTCCAGGGGTCCCGCTGGTGCTGTGCCTGGGGTCATTGCTTGTATGCTGTTGTGAAGATTCCGCATAGGCTGCAGCCATTACTGGGAACCTCTGATAACCCTGAGTTCAGCTCTGAGCTTTTCCATCTTCGAGAACTGTATCTCTCTCTCTCTGCTTTGGACCCATATATCATGACCTCTTCTGATAAGGGAGTTGTGGCAGAGCACTGGAACAGGCTGCCCAGAGAGGTGGTGGAGTCTCCGACTCTGGAGACATTCCAAATCCACCTGGACGCCATCCTCTGCCACCTGCTGTAGGTGGACCTGCTCTGGCAGGGGGGGTTGGACCAGATGATCTCCAGAGGTCCCTTCCAACCCCTGTAATTCTGTGATCTCTTCTTTGCTGGCCAGGTCAACAACCAAAGTAAAATGTTCGGTTGGATTTCAGGCTGTTTCCAGAGTGTAAACATGACTTGTTTCAGAAGCACTGGAAGGGCACCGTTTCAATGAAGAGTCCAAAGACAATGCTGGCCCCTTTGATGCAATACTCCACAGAACCCTTGTGTAAGAACAGTGCAATTTCAGTCCAAAGGTATCATAGCTTTCTTTTGCTGTGTTCGGACTAGGACATTCTACAGCCAGAAAAAAAAAAAGTTTTTTCATTATCTACCCAACACATCCTTTATAGTTTGCCCAGTCTTTTGTTTCTTTGCTGGACACCAAGCTTTATATCACTGCAGAAAGTGACATCAACAAACCAGTAATGCCACCCAAACGATGCTAACCAATCCAGGTGAAGATCAGAGCAATATAAGAGAATCAACAAAAAACCACCAAGATGTTCCAAGCTACAGGCACCTCTCTATGGAAGAAGGGATGTTTCATTTTAGCCCATAGGACCAGGGGTGATATAGGACAAGCGTTCTCTAGTTATGAAGTGAAACTTGAGGTTACAATTCTGGTATCGCTGTGACTGTGGTGGGAAGCAGCAAAAACATTTTGTGCTGACAGAACCAGAGTAAGAACAGAAAATAACAGCTTTGATCTGAAAACTATGTTTTAAAAGAAAATGCTAAGAAACTGGAAAAAGAGTACAGTCTAGTGGCTCAAAAAAAGTAATAATGAAATATAGTATTTTCAATTCAGAAAATGGGAAAGAAAAGCTGCATAAGCAGAAAACGGCAGAATCCAGTAGATGGATTAACATGCACAGTGAAGCCATTTGCCCTAGAGCAAAGGAGAGCTCCAAGGGAACCTGATCATATTAAACGTGAAGCTAAAATTAGATGCTTGCAAAAGCAGATCAGGATACAAAAATTAAAAATAGCTTCTGTATCTGCAGAAAGTGGTGGAGAATTAGATTTGAAATCACCAGAGGGAGATGATTTAGGGGATGATATGTGTAAATGGGAATAGAAAAAGGAGCTGGAAATTGCAGCATGTATAACAACAGATAGATTACCACCCCAGCGCAGGTAAAACTGCTGCTGCTTTACAAGACAAGAAATGACACCGGGGACTTAGGACAGATAGCTGCTGGTCTTGGGCCACAGAAAGCAAGCACAGCTGTGGACTAGAGTGTGATCCATTTAGAAACTACTTCAAACTTTGAACCAAATGGAAATTAAAAGGGCAAATTGATTACAGCTTGTGTGAAGACTGGGTTTTACTCAGACTGCGAGTACAGGATCAGTATACAGCCTCCTTGACAACTGCATTAAGTCCAATTGCTGAGCAGACAGGTAAGAAGAAAATGCAGCTGGCAGCACTAATGTTAAGCCACAAGTCAAAAAAAAAGATAGAGTGCATTTTATGAATAAGGGAGGAATTGCTCAAATACTGGCAGAATGTAATACCAAGCACAAACCACCTGTTGCTGATGGGGCACAGACACCTTCAGCCATCTTAGCAGCAACAGCAATCAATCAGGTTCCCTGAACTTGAAATTGATTGTGAGAACTGGCTGCCCAAATACACCCCCGCTAGTGCTGGTGTAGCAGAATAAGAGGGAACCTACCTAGAATCAGCTAGAGAAATAATTTGAAATGTTACTGAGTATTATGGATTTGGTCCAGGAGGAAAAAAAAGGGGGAAGGTTCCTGTGTTGGCCAAGCAGGATCCATGGTGAAGAAATGACTGAAGGCATGGATAGTAGACAAAAGGATTTGGTTGAGGCAGATTCTCTTAAGGAAAGAATGCAAGAAAAACATGATCAGGGTTAGCACAGATTTCTGTAGGCCCTAGAGTGCTTGCTCTGAAATGGAGGACAAAACCTTTTCCTCTGTCCATAGGGGCACAAATTTTAAGGATGTCATGACCCAGCTCTGTACTGCTGCCTTCTGTACTCAAGATGAAGAATGAAACATGCAGGCAAGAAGAGTGCTACTGAGCACAGGCAAGGTTTTGGAAGTTACAAGTGAAAACTACAAAGAAAGCTTCTAAAAACACAAGTCAGAAATTTTGGTGGAGGGCAGTGTTGTTAAGGGCACACCTGGATTCACCTGACATGCCAGAAGAATCCCACATTTGAGTCTGGCTGTAAAATACAACTCTGAGTAGCTGTTGCTAGCATACCTGGACTTAACCTTGAAAGAAACTTCCTCATTCATCAGTATTCAAGATGGGAGGATGCACTTCTACCCTGTAGCATTCTTTTCAACAATTTCATTATACAGGTTAGTATTTAAAGGTGACTAAACAGCAAAAACTGTCCTCTGACTTCATGACAACAACTTTGACTTGGGCTATCCCACAAATCTTCTAGGAACAACACATCCTAAATACTGTCACAAGAATAAAAGTAGATGATCCGGGATGATCCAGAATGCCTGATGTACAGTCATGACTTGCTCAACAGTCAAGCATTTGTGAAAGCATCAGGGCTTATCTTAGGAGAGCTTCTGAGAGTGAGATACCTTACCAGCTCCTCAGGAGTTTGCAGCAGGGCAGACAGCCAAACCAGCATGGTGCAGCACAGCATGGCCAAGCTCCACAGCTTTATGGTCTGATCAGTTGTAGGGGATAGGGAAAAACAAAAAGGCTTCAGCTACCCTGCATCCTCAAGCGGTGGTGAGCCCATAGTCTTACATCTCTTCCCATCAAGAAGGTGCCCATCCTCTTTCTTGCCTTCACCAAGAGCTGCACACCTACACCATCTTCTGCTAGCAATAGGAGGTGTGCCAGCACAGACAGAGCCCCAATAAATTCACTGGATTGTACTAGAGCTACCACAACACAGCTCTGCTCTAGTACAATATAAGCTACTAATGCTGCTGGCCTGTCAGCTGGCATTTCAATGTCCTGGCTCCAGCCTGTGTTTGAGATGGGTTTGCTCACTGGTGTGATAGTGACCATAGTGCTGCAGGTCCCAGAGCAACTCCGTTCAGCACAGTCTGCATTGGCTGCTGCAGATTTGACCTTGTCAGACCTCTCTAAGGCTTGAGTTCCTGTGGCTTATCCCCCAGGCTGGTAGCAAAGCTCAGTGACACCACTCTAGCTCCCCTGGCAGGGACTCTTCTGGGAGTTAACACACACAGTATGCACTTTTCTCAGCATTGTCACACAGGCCTGACTCTCAGATCACTGGTCACAGCACCCTAAAACACAAGTTACTTGATTCCTTAAACACCCCCTAACGCTGATGGGATTCTATTCTCTGCCATGGGGTTCCCTATTGCTATCCCCTCAGCTTTATTTTCCTTTCACTGCCACCATCCAGCCTTTCTTCCTGCTGTGGGTTTCTGACCCCTGTTCCTCTCTCTAGTGTCACACCATGCATCCATCATACTTCACTTGGCTTGCTGGAGCTGTGTAACTATAGCCTGCTACCAGAAGAATTCACGTGGTGCAAGAGGATTTTCATGAGCTTGCTCCGCTGATAACCGCAAGAGAGATTGCTGCCGGCTGAGGACACCTTACCTATAGAGACCTGGCAGATTTCCAAGTCCTTTGTTCCCTCAATACAGAGGGATCATGCGCGCTGTATCTCCTGATAGCAATGGTGATTCTCATGCAGTCAAGATAAAGCTGGTAAATCAGTCAGAGACTCCCCCCCACCCCAGCTCTCACGAGTAAATAAGATGCTGGGTATTTCGGTGCTGCCAGCATGAATGAGATGTTAATTCAAAGGGAAAAGCTGCTCAGCCCTTTGTGGGTGTCCAGGGTAAGTGAGAGCAGCTGCTTGCTCCTGCTGCACAATGCTTTCCATTGCATCTCAGCTGCAGGACTCTGGCAGACATCAAAGCCAGCAGTATTCTGCATCAGTCCCTCCCCCTTGTAAAGGAAAACAAGTCCCCTTCTGGGTCATTAGGATAAGACATGTGGTTATTTTTCCTTTTAAAAATCTTGCTTGCTCTGGACTACATGTCACCCTCACCTTCGCCTGCAGAGCCGGGATGCTGTTAACACTTAGCTGTGTAGAACACGCACACATGCAGCTTGAATTTCTACAAAACATAACCACATATCTGTCGGTCTATATTTTACTAGCCCTACTCCTGCCTGCTATGTTTGGTCTCCTTGTCTTCTGGAGGAAAGCACTCTGGGGATGGGACACACTTGCTTCATCTACGGAAAGTGTAAGGGAAAGCTTCAACCCTATGGAAAACAGGGATGTCTCTTTGAGTGCATGTGAAATTTAAGCTTTTCTTGAAACAATCATAGTGTGCTAAGCTTTCCAACTCTGTTTTGGTTGTTGGCTAGACCTTAGCCATCAATAAGGCATATACTGATCTAATCCATTCCTGCTTTCAGGTGTGCAAAAATACATACAATTACCATTTTAGGACTAAGCCATTCCAATGACTCTTAACAGGGCTATTTGTGACAGTCAGTTTGTTGTAGAACTGGAGCTTCAGTTATCTACTGTGTAGATAAGCACATACTACATTAACAGGAATGTAGTTTTGTTAAAAATATTATTAAAGGTTAAAAAAAGAGTGTTTTAGCCACATCATGTGTAACCTTAAGTCTCAAAGAATTATGAGATGGAAAAGCTTAATTAATCTATAGTTAACAAGGTGGGGTGTTATTCTCCTTAGACAATACAAAAATTCATAGAACTTTTAGATTTTATGATGAATTATGTATTAATAAGTACGTAAACAGGGAGCCTTTGGCTAAAAGACAAAAAAAACCAGGGGGTAAAGACAAACAATGGCCTCTCAGGTGTTAGAAAAAAAAAAAGAACATTACAAAGAAGGGACCTCTGAAAAAAAAAAACAAAAACAAAACCACCACCCCAAACCCAAAACAAAACCAAAAAACAACCCCACTTGATTAAACATCGTGCTCAAAGCAGTGCTAATTTTCATCAGGTGACAAATACTAATTTGCCTCAGGTCTAGCTCTGAAATTTAAAATACAGTAATAGAATTAACAAAACATCTAAATATCAATCTTTGTGGTAACCCCCGCGCCAGTGATCCTATCACAGCTCACCCTGAAACAGCACGGAGCTTTTTATCCCAGGTGTCTGTATTTCTGTTAGGAAGAGAGCAACAGGGGAGTACTGGGCAGCGCCAGGCAGCTTTAGTCTGCAGGAGCAATAGACAGTCCTCTCTACAAAAAACCTCAAGACAGCACTGTAAAAAAAAAAACAACACCAAAACCTGTGTAGCACAGATAACTCATTCAGCTACCAAGGTCAGCAATAGCTGAAGCCGTGTCCCAGAAGCTACAAAGCTAATACATTTGCATTGCTGCTACAGCAGAAAGGACTCAAGGCACATTCTTTCAGCCACAGCCATACTTATTTTATTATGCTCTTTGGACTGGCAGTTTATTATTAGAAAGTCAGCAGCTCAGGCACACTGAACAATTAGGATTTGTGTTATATACACAGTATTATGTCCATTTTCATCCTAAACAGTTTAAATAAAAGGCACCGAACAACTGCTTATTAGACTTGTCAAAACAAATATTTTCTGAGCAATTCACAGAGCACCAGATATCTTAAGAAGTCCGTATGAGAAGAACTAAGTATTGCTTCTGACGAATAACCTGAACATCGATGAAGACTTAGTCTTATTCAGACATCTCCAGCTATGTCCTTTCACACACAAGCGTTGTTCACACACCTCAAAAAGAATTCATAGAAGCCCAGACGCTAGCAGTTAGAATATATCTGCTTTGATTTCTACAGTGTTTGTAAGAATTTGTAAAATGCCACGGTTTGCCTTTTTTTTTTTAAGTGTTTATGTCATCTATTGCACACGTATATGCTCTCTCATCTTTGTTAAATGAGTTTATAGTGAAACTATAAGCTATCTTCTTGTTCAGAGCTCGTCCTGAGGCATTGACTAGTAACAAGATAATCAAGACAGAAGTAATGTCCTTCCAGACAGGCCTGTCAGCAGATTTGATACAGTAATCTGAATGCAATATCTGGAAACCAACATGCCATGGCTGCAGCGCTACCAGAGCTATGAGTTTTACACAGATGGCTTTTGCAAGGTATCACTGACAGCAAGAAGCTGAACTGCATTTTCACATGCCCTACTTGCATTAGATTTCATTTTTCAGCCAAGGCTTGTCAGAACTAAAGAAGTGGCAGCAATAACCCAAATGCAGCTGCTTCTCACCCATTCCTCCTAATTTAAGAACCTGAAATGGTCAGCATCCAGATAACCTCAATATTTTGCCCTTCAAAAACCGTAATAAAAAGCTGCACAGCTTCAAAAGACATATTTCAAGATAATTAAACACTTCAATTGGAGTATCCAAGACCTTATGTCAAACCATAGTACAAACCAGAAGTTTGTACAAAGTATTGTCAGTTATTATTGATGTAAATCCTAATGGCCTCATGCTCTTGGCAGTGGGATGTGAAAGTGGAACCATTTCAAAGTACCACCTTGTTTTTATATTCCTCTCTGAGTTGAATATATTCCCGGACTTTGAGAAAATCTCCTTGATTGGTTGTGTAGATTGGTGTCCTTATATACAAACCAAATATTTCCTCCCCATAAAACCATGTTAAGCAAGCCAAACACCTGTAGGTTTAGAAAAAAAGGTGAGATTCAGTTGTGGGGGTTTTTTTTGTTGGTTTTTTTTTTAAAAAAAACAACACACAACCCAACATTAGAATATGACTTCAAGGCAAGTCAGAAACAACAACTATCTTTGACACCCCTGAAGACATTTCCACATACTTTAAGGTATTACAAGTTATTTTAACAGACCTCTTTAGAAGTCAGAGAGTCAACTTATTCTATCCTTTGCATGGAATGAGACAAAATACTTTTCAGTCACTCAGCACCTCTGCACATGCATATCCCGAGCATACGATTAACTATTAGTGGGCCAATGAATAACAGCTAGAGTTTTGAAAAGCAGGATTCACTAGGAAGATCACAGTAAGCCTCATTTGCCCTGCTGTAAAGAGTTCTTTCTATGAACGTGAGCTTTTTATCGCTGTATTACAAGGAACCTCTATTTGATGTGTAGAAATGCTCACAGTTGATTAAAAAGCTAGGTTCAGCACCAAAACCCAGCAGAAATCCCAGTGTTTCTTCCTTGCTTATATCAGTCAACAAACCACTTCAGTGGCTCAGTAAGATATTGTAAGGTGCTCTTGGCTACAGACAAATAGTAGAGACTCAAACGTGTCTGGAAATGCTGCATATAGTAGCTCTAGGGAGAGATTCTACAAGTTGTTTCTCTTAATTTCTTCGAAGAAACAAGTTTCATTCTAAAGAAAAACTTTGGTCAGTGTTTTACCACAGTATTAGTGGGTCTGAATGACCGATAACCCATAAAGCAACACAAGCAGTCAGTGGAACAGGGTTCTCAGGTGCTACTGGCTATTTTCTAACACACTTGTTGTACTCATGTGGTGGAAGGCATACATACCACAGACACATTCAGAGTTCCCATGCTGGTCACAGAAACAAAATGACAAGTTGTTCCTGGTGCTTTGCAAGACTCAATTCCTGGAATAATGCTGGCCCCTGTCGACATTTTGATGGTAGCAAGTGCCTTTGCCCAAGTAGAAGTACTGACCAGCCACAGAAAGGCTATTATGACAGTGATAGCCAAGTCCTACAGAATAGAAGTGCTCATTATTAGGTTAAAAAAAAAAAAAGAAAGCATGAGTGTTCTTAAGAGAGCAAGTATTAATGATATCACCAAAATAACTGCATCAGTGCTAGCATTCACAAGCAAGTTTAGCTGTTAACAATGTTATATTCTGTGCTGGTAATCAGCTAGAAAACTGCATGCCTTTTGCATCTATCAAGCATAAGCAATCTTATCCTTCGTAAGAAATTTGTTTCTAAAATCAGATGCCTAGCAGTTATAAAAAATTAAGTCAAAGTTTAGTAAAGTGGGAGTGGCAGGGGAGAAGAAGAGGATTTAAAACTATGTGGCTGATATGCTAAAATTTGGCTTGAAAGGTCACTGGGTCTGTTTCTGGGCACATTCTGAAGTTTCTCACTCTGAAGATCAGGGCTTAGGTATTTAAGGTAACTAAAATTCACAGGATAACTATTTCCCTCTGCCAATTGCATCCGCACAGCAGGTGCTCTACACAGGGAAAATTCCCAGAGACCAAAAGAGGACATTCCACCTATGGAACAATTGTAAACTCAAATCATGACACAAAAGAAAAGTTGTGGTGAAGACACTGTCTGCCTGAGAAGGTGGAACTTCATTCCACTCTGCTTCAATAACTGCAGAAGGTATGATGCTGTGGACATTCAAGGGCTTTGGGTTCCCTTTTCTCCTTGAGTGCTGTAGTGACTAATTTGAGATATTTGTGTTCATGCACCATCTAACTTTTGGAACTACTGAATATTCATAAATCATTCGGATATTCTTGTATTAGCAGTATTTCTCATCTCTCTGTGGTTTCAAAGGTGAAACATTAAAATGTCTCGGTATTACTTACAGTTAGTGGAAACTTCGTATTTTGCCGATACACGTGATTATATCCAATATATACCACAAGGGCTGCAATGCAGTAGAGGAATACTAACACCGCAAGCGTAACAAAGAACTGTGCGGAAGAGGAGAAGTTGCCCACAAGATAGATGTCAGTCCAAGTACCACCACAGCGTTCCGGGTCTGGTGCACTAAACGCAACAGTATTCAGCCTGCAAATATTGTGTCCTTTGTGTAGTTAGAATTTACCATACAGTGGAAACTTCATACAGTCATGTTTCACAATAACAGTGCTTCAGCATTCTGGTTGTATAAGTTTACTTTAAAAGACAATTTATGTTTGCATAATATACCAGTTATACAACACAAAGATTTGTCAAGAATTCCAAAGATTGATCCCCATCCTACACTGAGATACACAATAGCAACTTCAGGAGAAGAATCTTAGTCTTATCTTTAGAGCAACTGAAGAAAGAAACCCCAATTTGGATGCAGACTTAGGGACATTATTTTAGAGACTGGCAGTTAAACGAGGGGATCGGGACGTAAAAGCCACCAAGTTGCATTACAACTACAGGAAAATGCAAGCACAGGAAGTTCAATAAAACCTGTGTAACCCAGCAGCAACGACTCAGTGACCAGCACAGGATTATCTCAAATTCCCACTCTCCCCACTAGGTGCTGTTACAATTGGGTTTGTGACCAAATTCTATACTCTTGTAGTAGCTTTTACTAGCTGGCCTCCAAATCCACTGCCATGCTTATTGAAGACATACGGAACACTGACTCCACGCTTGTTTTAACTGTGTGGCTGTAAGAATAGAGGAAGCCTTCCTCCTCGTGCTCTGGGAAGGGAGCTCACCTCTACAAGAACACGACAATGACACTGAGTATTTAGCTTTTACACACTCAACACCCTCACCAAGGCCACAGGGGAGTAAACTGAAAAGTAAGTATTTTCCTTTCAGCCTTTAAACAAAAATATGATAATGGCACACCAAAAATAATTTTATCTGGGCCTCCAAATCAACTACAAATTGATGAAAAATGAGGCTGTTAAAGTTAATTGTATTGTTTTGCTTCTTAATTATCTTCTGTAGCATTTACACACTGCTAGAATAGAGCTTAAGGTAGAGTGACACAAAACAGTAATACAGCCTATCACCCTGTCTACCTGCTTCTTTCTATAGGGCACTAACAACAACAGTGCTTGCAACAGTTACAACTAAGTATTTATTTATTGCTATCATACAGCAAGCCAGAGGTTTCACATGTTCATTCAGATATATATAGTAAGTATATATTCCTAGAGAGACAAACAGAGGAAAAAAGTCAATAATAACAACCACTGTATGAGTGACAACTGAAGAACTAATACTCACCTGAATGGATAAGCAAAAGCAGCTGTAACTGTTTTGTTTACCACACCTTTGCAGGAAACTAGAAGGGTAGTTTCACCTTGAAAGCCTCCACACGTGGCAAAAACAAAGATGGAAAAAATCTGTCGGAATTGATACATAGACATATTAGCATACACACCACTAGAGCTCAAAGGAAATAACAGCTGAAATAGGAAATAAGGAAGGAAATAAGTAGCTGAAACAGCTTGTGAAGGCAAGAAATAGGAACAAAGTTAGCAATGGTAAAGTATGAAGTGATATCAAGAGGTGATGAAAGTATTGAGTTTCTACAATCAAAAAACACTAACAAAATCCCATTTGAAAGTTCTTTTTGTTTGTGTTTTTCTTAGCTCTACAGCAAAAGTGTTTTCTTTCACTTTTTTTTTAAATTCTAAAAGCCAGCACAGTACCTCTTGCAGGTGGTAAGGGAAGTATTTTTTAGGAGTCTCAGACTTCCACAACTATAGGTTAGAGTAGCTAGAAGGTGTGCGCTCAGAGTATTGCACATCAGCTTCCCTCTCCAAGTAGCTCTTGTTTTCCCTTTCTTTACTACAACACCCTAACCCCCCTACAGTCAGAAGGCACAATACACAGCAGCACAAGTTACCATGACAAACTTATAATTAACACATAGATTTTATGTATCTGCAGAACTCTTTTCTTCCCTCCCAGCCAGACAACCTGGCTGAAGAGCAGCCTTTTATTGAACATCCACCATGAGCAGCCCATTAGCACACACCTCTTCAAGCCTACCCAGCTAGGACACAGGAGCAAACCCAGACCTGGGAAAGGGGAAAAACAGCCCCACGAGGAGAACAAGGCTCCTCCCTGTGCCTCCCCAGCCCCACTCACCCACTCGAGGACCTTAATGAAGCCCAGGGGCTCCAGGAGCAAGCCCAAGTCCACCCTTAAGCCATCCATTCTGGGAAACACCAGAACAGGAAGCAGGAGCACCAGAGACCACCACCTACCCACAACCACAGCCCCCACCAGTACCTCCCTATAGGGCCAGCCCCTGTGCTCCTCCCTGCCACGCCCCTGCCACACCCACTCACAGGATCACAGGATCACAGAACATTAGGGATTGAAGGGACCTCTGGAGATCATCTGGTCCAACCCCTTGCCAGAGCAGGTCCACCTACAGCAGGTTGCACAGGATGGCATCCAGGTGGGTTTGGAATGTCTCCAGAGTCGGAGACTCCACCACCTCTCTGGGCAACCTGTGCCAGTGCTCTGCCACCCTCAAAGGAAAGAAGTTCCTCCTCATGTTCAGATGGAACTTCCTATGGTCAAGTTTGTGCCCGTTACCTCTTGCCCTGTCACTGGGCACCGCTGAAAAAAGACTGGTATCATCCTCCTGGCCCCCTCCTTTTAAGTATTTGTAAACATTGATGAGATGGGATTTACCTCACGCGGGGGCTGGTGTCACCCCTGTCAACTCACGCCAGGGCTGGTCCCACTCACACTCATTCCAGCCCCAAATCAGAGGCCAGGGGAGGTCAGGCCCCAGTGGGAGGGGAGAGCTGCGCTGTGTGGGCTGGGTGCTACTGCCATGGAGGACCCTGCCTGCGGGATGGGGACACGGCGCAGTAACTGTCGCGGGAAGGAACGGCCCCGGCCATCGTGTGGGTCGAGGCAGCGGCGCCGTCCTTCCTGCCTGCCCCAGGGGGCTGAAGGGGCTGCGGTCAGCTGCAGCTGGAAGAGTTTTATTTATTAAAATAAAATTATGTTTAATAATTTTATTAGCAAACAAGGTGGAGGCTGTTGGCCATTGATGTGCAGCAGCAGCTTGCTGAAATCTCATCAATGAAGTTTGATTTTTGTTGTGATTGTGATCCGTTGTTGACGCATTAACCTTCAGTGAAACCGAAGAGCTAAAACTCATGCTGACGGAGAGCTGGGGCCTGCGAGAGGGGCTGCCCCCTGCCCTCCTCCAGGACCGGCCAAGTTGGCCAGTGGACATGGCCCTTGCTGCAGCAGTCTCCTGGCCCTGCTTCAAGATCTTCTAACAAGAATCTTCTTCTAGGATTGCTGGGGGTCTCCTGGGAACCCTCTGAGGAACACCAGGGTGTCTGGTGCTGCTCTTGGGAAGGGATAGCCATGGCAGGTTGTGGCTGCTTCTAGCAATACCCAGCTGATCTAGCGGCTTCTTGCAAGCTCTGTGAGCTGCTGGTGGGAGGTTGTGTCCCAGCTGAGCCTTGGTACGGCTGCGGGGCAGGAGGTGCTGAAGAGATGCCAGTGGAAGAATTGGCTTGGAGTGCAGCTCCTGGGCATGGCTAGTGGGTCCAGCAGTTTGTGCAGAAGGGGTCCAGCAGCCTTCGCAGAGCAGCGTATGTGTGCTCAGCCGTGGTGGCGTTGGTGTGCTGCAGGTCATGGTCCCCAGCACAGTCTGGATCAACCATCCCTGGTGCGTCAGGGGCCTCGGCTCCACCTGAGCTGCTGCGGGATGGTGCAGCTCTCCTGCCCTAGGGCTGGGGAAGGGTGCCTGGGGCAGGCTCCTTGCCTGTGGATGTGCATAGGTGGAAAGCGTGTGTCACCAGGAGCTGTGGGAGGAGGTCAGCAGCCTACACAACATCAGAGATGATGAGAAACGGATCAAACAGATCTCCTCTGAGACCTTGCAGCTTCAGGAACCGGAATCTACTTCATTCCTATAGGAGGGGCAGGCAGAGTCTGTGCTCATCATGTCAGGAAACGTGTCACCATGATGGTGAAGGCTGAAAGCTTGTCACTCCTGGCAGTGGAGGATGCCTGCAGCTGCAGAACAGTCAGTACTGTGGCAGCACACAAGGGGTTGGGAGCTTCCTCCAATGAAGCCTCTGTGCTGGATGAGCCTGAGCCATGCAGGAGCATCAGGAGGAAGAGGCGACTGACAGTGGGGGGAAAGTCCCTGCTGCATGGGATGGTGACCCCTACCTGCAGATGTAACCTGATGTCTAGGGAGGTTTGCTGCTCACCCAGGGCTTGGATACAGGATGTTGTGGAGCGACAAGCTTCAAACTATTCATCACTGCTGCTCTTCTACATGGGCACCCACAATACTGCTAGGGGAGATGTGGAGCATTTCAAGCATGACTACTACATTATTCTGGGGAGGCACTCAACATCTTGGGAGCTTAGATGGTTTTATCCTTGTTTTTTCTAGTGAGGAAGAAGTGCTTGAGGAGAAGTAGTGAACAGATCCTGCAGGTCAACAATTGCTTGCGCAGCTGGTGTTGATAAAGGGAACTCAGCTTTTATGACCATGGAACCTTCTCTGAGGATTGTGGGACTCTTAAGAAAAGATGGGATCCACCTGACTAAATAGGGCAAAAGCATCTTTTCAATAGGCTGGCCAGTCTGTTGAGGAGAGCTTTAAAGGAGGAGTGGTAGATGTGGCACTAGGGGAAGAGATGATCACTTGCTATTAAATGAGGAAGTGGTGGATTGCTCTGGTAAGCAAAGGGTGTGGGGTCAAATGATTTCAAGGAGAGATTTTGAAAAGAAGAAAACAGGGCAGAAGCTTCTCCCCACAAGTGTCTGTATGTGTGCATATAAGGAGGTGCTAACAGAACAGCATTATAGGGAAGCTCTCATAACTTTTGTGGGAAGTCAGTGTGAGTGTGTGCGTGCCTGTATGCTAATGCATGCAGTATGGGAAACAGGAGGTATGGGAGCTCTGTGTGTGCTTGCGTGTCTATGATCTCATTTTGATCATGGAGACAGGGTGGGTGGGATAGCTCACATGATGGGTGTGCTGCTGTGGATGGATACAAGCCCTTAGGAAGGGCAAACCAGGATGGTGAGGAGGTGGAGGTGCCCTTTATGTGACAGAGCAGAAAGCAGGCATGGAGCTCTGCCTTGGGGTGGATGATGAGTTAGCTAAGAGTTTATGGGCTAGGATTAGGGAGAGCACAGACCAACATGGGTAATGCTACCATGGCTGTCTGCTACTAACTACCTAATCAGGAAGAAGTAGAGGAGACTTTCTTCTGATAACCAGGAGGTGGCCCTGGTCCTCAGGGGGGATGTCAAGTACCTGCTGGAAGGGCAAAAGGGCAGGGCACAAAAAATCCAGGTGGTTTCTGGAGTGCAGTGATTAAAAGCTCACTCATGCAGGTGGTGGAGGAGCTGCTGAGATGAGGTGCTCTATGGACTTGATACTTACAGGTAAGGAAGGACTGGTCAGCGATATGGAGGCTGGGAGCAGCCTTGGCTGGGTTTGCTCTGTGACAGATAATACTACTGTGACTAAGTTGTGGGAGGCCAGCCAAGGGTGGGAATACATAAGGAAGCTGCCAGGTTGGGGAATATGTGTGGGAATGGTAACAAAGAGTCAGTCTTTCAACTGGCCTGGGGCTGCGCTGCTGCAAAACATTGGCAACGGAGTGGGATGTTCTCTCACTGTCTGCATCTCTGTTCTAGAAGGATTTTTGACCTTAGCTTTCTGCTCAACAAGCAAGAGAGGTGCTGAGATTTGCCTGCTGTCACAGGCTCCTGGAGGCTGCCCAAGTTTAAAGGTGTGGAAAGTATGGCTATTCCCTTTCTTTCACTGCTACGTTACAAATACAGCTGGTGTCCAGCCTGGCAGCCTCCTTCCTGACTGGTGACTTCTGCTTTGTTCTCATTTCTTTGCTTGTGAGCATAACATGGACCACGCACACAAAATATGGTCAAACCCCAGTTGTCAAATTTTGATGTGCCTGTCCTTGAGGGTTATAGAAACTCTTAAAATTAATAGAATAGGCTCCTTTATTACATGAAAATGATATTGTCGATACCTCAAAATAGAATAAATTAGTATCACTGATTCTATTAATTCCAGTATCTCTAAACAGCTTTTAAATCTGATGTAACCGTAGACTTGTTAGCATCACTACTAAGCTCGTATTTAATGTATGAGCTTGCTGTTAAGATTAACTTACAGATTAATAACTAATTAATTACAAATGATGACTAGTTGGCCTATATATTGGAAATCTCAAGAATATGTGTTTGTGGGTAAGAACCACAGCTGGTGCAGAGCGCACTGAAGGGTGAGAACACCCGCATGGCAAGGGCTACCTGTGGAGCTTTCCTTGGCAGAGAGAGGTCATTCTGGAAGCTGGGAACAGGGTGTTATGCTTCCCAGGACTGTAGCAGAATGTATAGATGTCATCAAGCATATGTTAAAATTAATTTTTAAAATGTTGCATTGTATAACTTTGTCATGGGAGTAGAGCATTTCCAGGCATGTGCAGGTTTTTGAAGTACAAAGATGATCAGCTGCTCCTTGGAGCAGGCTACTAAAACACTCTTTATACTGTTAGAAGTCACAGCAGGGTATCGCAGGAATGGGAACCCCTGGGGTAAGAGGGGCCTAACTCAGCAGTCTGTAGAATGGCACCTTGCATTTCCAAATGAAGGTGACAAGATATGTGAGGGCCTGGACCTCCTGTGTGGGGTCTGGTGTGGTCTTGGGCACAGCTCCATCTCCTGCAAATGTGCTGCTTTTGCAGTGCCATCAGCCTTCTGGTACCACAGGGCCAGAGCCATCTGCCTGAGCCTTCATCCTGCATTTTCAGGGGTGTTTTTGATAGGGTCAGCAAATGCTGTCCGAGATGAGGTCTAAGGCAATAAAACTAGTTATTTCATTAGTTATAATGAACTTCCAATTTGTTGTCTTAAGATACACCATTGACTGCTGTTGCAAGGGGAGAACTGTAATCTGATTTTTGGTGCTGAAATAAATCCCTCTTGAAGTCAATGGAGTTGAACAGTGAGTGAGTTGAACAGTGAGTGCAAATTAGGGAATAAGACCATCGCAGAGCTGTCTAAGTCTCCCAGGATCTCTCTCATGGGAATATTGCAATGGCACAACTAAAATCTGCCTTAGTTTGGGCTGTGGAGGTCTTGTAGGATCAAAGTCCAATGGGGGAGTGTCTGTGGAACTGACAGTGCTTTCTGTGTATTTCATGGTGGTGTTTGCAAAGCAGCTGGTGAAATGCCCTCTGATCTTGTAAGGGTCTGTCGTAGTTTAATGCTACTTCCCCCACATTAAAAAAGCTGTGGCTGAACCAGGAAAACGTAGCCTGTGAGAGACCATTTATGCGTCCTACTCTCCATATAGCACAGGAATCTCACAAACCTCCCCACATGATCCAGACAAGCAGTGCTGAGGGTTCAAGCCACCTTGATTAGCTTAGCTGCCTGAATAGCCAGTGCCTTTAAGGAGTAAAATAAGAATATAAAAAACCCAAATGGGACAGACCAGGATAAAAGATGGAATATCTGTTTGCTCATCATCTCCATATCCCTCATGACTAAGAAAAACTGTTCCATATATGTGGCATATAAAGTCTCGGTTTAGTCCAAATGAACCAAGCACCTCCCTACCCCCCATCCAATATGTCTCAGTATTTTTTTTCTCTGTCTTCCTTCTTCCCCATCTTCTAGTTAAACCCTGTAAGCAATATATCTCCCTAAAAATACATATAGTCACTTGTTTGATTCCTCTCCCTTTCCCCTTGTCAGTTAGCAGTTAGTTAAAAGTATTTTATTATTTAAAACATTCTTCGAAAGTGTTTTCACCTCTAATTGATATTTCTGCTCCCCCCCCCCCCCCCCNTGTCAGAAGTCTGGTATGGATGTGCTGTGAACTATATTCAATGTTCTAGCTCTGGCTCATTAATTCAAAATTGGAAAAGGCTCTTAATTTTTCACTCCATATAACTTATCTCCCTGCTGGGGTTAAAAGTATTTTGGAACATTTGTGCTTTTGGATCGCATTAAAAAGTGATATCAAACAATTTAAATATAGATAGTACTTCCACAGGACCAATTTCATAAGCTGAAACCAATTCTGAATCAAATCTCTGCAAGGGAGAATTTAAGCAGGTAGACTGTATACTGTTTAAGAGCACCAAAAAAGCCCACTACAAAAAAAGAGAGTTATTTTACTTGGAAAAATCAGTTTGGCTTAGAAAGTGACAGAAATATAAAAAATTATATAGCGAATGGGAGAAAAGAGAAGTTGGTAATAATGAATATAAATTAGAAGTCAGCCTATTGCAGAAAAGTGATAAGAAAGCAAATGAACTGAGGGACCAGTATATGGTCTGCAGACTTGCGGACAACAGCAATGCATTTCTGAAACACAGGAGGAAGAAAAAAGATTATACCAAAGTGAATAGACAAAAATCATGCAAATCAACTTTAAAAGAAAAGAAAAAAAAAAAGGCAGGAATGACCAATATTCTGTATTTGGGAAAAAGCAGGAAAGTATTAATATGCTAATTGTGTAATAAATCCTTTCCACTCCAGCAGGCCTCAAGGGAGTGTGAGTCACATCTGCTGAAGCTCTTATATCAGTTGTCAATACCCAGCAGCCCCAGTTTGGACAGGGCTGATAAAGGAGCTCTTATAAAATGAACAATGATTGCTGGTCATTTTTGAAACACTGGTCAAGATCCAGATATCTGCTGTTGTGGCAAAATGGGCCTATCCATTTATCACTGTTCCTAAGAAAAAAGGTGGAGTAACTGATGCAGAACCCTCTTAATAGAGAATTAAATTAGAACAATACAGTTAATGTCCAGCTACACAGTCATTTGGGAGTTAGTTTTTGCTGATTAGCCTATGTTTAAGCCTGTGCTTAAGCAGTGATGATCAAAAGATGCAGTTAATTGTTGCCACAGTAGCATATTGGATATTTGATGTGGTACTTGATGAATCTAGGAGGATATAACACTGATGGGAAACACTGATTTACTTTGAAACTAGGCAACTGATCAGTCTTAAACGGAAAAGCAATATGATTAGTGGGGAAAAAAAAAAAAGAATTCTCAGTATACTGGGTCCCATTCTTTGGTAAATAAAAAGCAGGACAAAACTGTGGGGTTTATGTAGCTAATCTCATGATGTCTGGCTAGTCTGTCGGAGAGACCACCAGGATTCCCGTCTGCCCTGGGGAGACACGTCTTGTGCCCCCGTGCAAGGAGCGAGTGAGCTTCCTCTGGAGCATCGTTGAGCAGTCTCATTTGCTAGTGCTTGCGGAAGATTAATTCAACTACCTGGATGATTAAGGGTCACGGAGAGCTCCTTTTCTTAGACTGAAAGAACTTGGGTGGTTTAGCTTAGCAAAATGAAGGGTAACTGAAGGTATTACTGCTGGCTTGGAGTACACCAGGGAGCAGGTGCAGGGAAGGCAGAGATTTGTACTAAAAGACAGTTTTACCACAGGGATCACTGCATATAATCAAAGAATATAATTTATGCTGAACGTAAAGCGTGAGTGTGAGATTCTAGAAATTACTTACGACAGAAGGCAAACACTGGAGGTTGTTTGAAGAGGGAATTCAGAATAGTTGTGGTGTTGCTTGTGATAGCAGTGGGAAAAAACTTGATGATTCATGATGTTCTTTTCGCATCCTAATTCCCTACGCAGTCCAAACAAGGATTAATTCAGGGAAGCCCTGAGCTCTGTGTTTGTAGATAAAGCAAGAGTGGGTGATTAAGTTAATACTTATCTGGCCGGGGAGACACCATTGCACGGGACCACTCTGCCCACAATACTGTCTATTCAGCAGCTCTGCTGGAGCTTTGAAAATTCCAGGTGGGGAAAGTGCTTTTCTTCCTCCCATACTAAATAAATAGCACCTGCCAAATAGCTGTCTACAGGTAGTTTCTGTCATGTAATAAGCTACATTTTTCTGCCTATTTTGTTACCATCTGTCTCTCTTTTTAGTATCTTTGCATCATTTTATTCGCTTGTGCACTCTGATGTTTTAAACCTTTCTTCTTTAGGCCTGTTAGTTAGTATATTTATTATTCCATTTATTTATCTTTTGTCTCTCTAATAACAATGCTGAGTTACGTTGTTCTTTTTTCCCTGATTTCTGTGGCACCCCCATTGCCTTTTCTCCAAGACTTTGGAAATCAATGTTTAGTGTCTCTTCCTACAAGTCCTTGAGACACTTTTCACGGCATGTGCCATTCATCTGTCATACCCCAGCAGGTTTTAAGTCCTGTGGTTAACACAAGTTAGATTTTCTGAGACACTGTATCACAATTTTTAAAATACATTCTAGGCTTTATAAACTGACGGCCTTATTTCATTTAGTCATAGCAGCTTAGTTACTTCTGAACTATTATGTTGCTTATTAGTACACTTGCTGCCTTGAATTTCAATTTTCTACTGCTGCATATGTAAAAATTTTTGTTATTCTCTTTGATGCCCATGGAAGCCATTGAAGGGCAGGCAGTCATGTCGTGTGTGTGCCCGCCCTCCCTACCCCCTGGCTCTCCAAATTCTGTGTATGTTTCCAAAGGGCAGCCCTTCCCAGAGAGGTGGTAGCTCCTCTGGAGGATGCTTCAGAGCAGAAGTTCCTTGTAGTTGCTCTTGCCTCCCAGGCAGTGTGATTTCCATGTGGAATCACAACCTACAAACGAATCTTGTGGCTGAATTTTCATAGCTCATCATTTAGTAGGTGTTAACTAGGTAGCCATGAGATTCCTGCACAGCATGCTGATGTGTTCGGTAAATACACCTTGGAAAGTCATCGCTGAAGACAGAGCTCTGGAATATAACAATTAACTGTAAATGACGAAGGATATGATGTATGCACTCGGAATAAAAATTCTAAATTACACGGAAGATGTACAAATCTTCCGCCAGGATTAATTTAGTTGCTCGCTGGGACTGCTGAGCGGCGGCAGAATTGTGCAGACAGAATCGTGTTCTACCATCTAGTGGCGTGTTGGGACAGTGCACACTGTGAAAATTACCCCTTTTTGGGGTAAGGAGGTTATTATTGAATTAATAAATAATTATTAATTTATGTTTGTCATCTGTGAAACCCAGTAGAATTTCTTGGTTGAAGGGAAGACATAAGAATATCACAGATGCCAATTTAAAGTGGAAAGCACGGAAAAAAGGAGGTAGAACATATTCCCTGCTTCAGCCAGTCCAATTAAGCTTGGTGTGGGCATCAGTAGCATCCCTTATATATTAAGGGACTAATGTATATCATTAGTCTCACTAAAGCCTAGTGTTTACCACTACACAGCAAAGCACACCTTGGTAGTGCTGTTATTAATTTACTTTTAGATGAGTCTGGAAATCAGAAAACCCCTTCCCTCTCCCTTCTCTTTATTTTCTGACCGCAATCTCTGAAAACTAACTCAGTAAGTTCGGTTTTGACCATATCGTGCCGCTTTCAGGTGGTATCTGTCTGTCGCACTTAAATCTACTGCTGTGATTTCTGGTGCTTTATACACTGCTTGGTTGGCACTGCCAGTGAAACAAACACACTTGTCCTGGTTTTGGCTGAGATAGAGTTAATATTCTTCCTTGTAGCTGGTATAATGCTGTGGTTTGGATTTAGGATGAGAATAATGTTGGTAACACACCGATGTTTTAGTTGTTGCTGAGCAGTGCTCGCACTAAGTCAAGGCCTTTTTGGCTTCTCGTACTGTCCTGCCAGGGAGGAGGCGGGGGGTGCACAAGAAACTGGGAGGGCACACGGCCAGGACAGCAGACCCCCCTGGCCAAAGGGATATTCCAGACTGTATGACGTAATGCTCAGTGGATAAAGCTGGGGAAATTGGCTGGGTTGTGGCAGCCGCTGCTCAGGTACCGGCTGGGCATCAGTCAGTGGGTGGTGAGCAGTTGCATTGTGCATCGCTTGTTTTGTATATTCTTTTATCATTATTATTATTGTTTGCTCTTCCTTTTCCGTCCTATGAAGCTGTTTTTATCTCAACTCGTGAGTTTTTACCTTTTTTTTTTCCCCAGTTCTCTCCCCTATCCCACTATGAGGGAGCGAACGAAGGGCTGTGTGGTGTTTAGTTGCCCACTGGGTTAAACCAAACAATACTGCATCCATAGCTGCACTGCTCTCTGCGGAGGTTTATACTGTCACGTGTTTGAACTGATCAGGACGAAACCCAAACCTGTGAATAGGTTCTTTTTTTCGGTACCAAATGGATGCGCAAAGGCTTGTGCTGGCGCAAAGCAAGAGGTAGTTTGGGGCAAGATCCCAGGAGCGTTCAGAATGCAAAAAGCAGCAGAAATTTGGCTCCCAGCAGAAAATGTTGGGTAGGACGAAATCCCTTGGGAGCTCCCAAATGTACTGAATAGGTCTCTTGAATTGGACCTGGGATCAGCTCAGGTTTCTATACCAGTTGCAAGGGGCCCGTTGCAGCATGCTGACTCCAAAGAAGCTTTAGAATGTGTCCGTTTATCTGATGGATGAGTAAAATGCAGCATCCACTCCACAAGCTGAACTACTGCTGCTATGCTGCTGCTGCACAGCTAATGCTGCTATAAAAATTGTTTGCATTGCTAACCAAATGTCATTAGAAGTTTATGTATAATTAATTATACAACTAAGCTGAATGCATTACTTCTTTTTCTCCTCTATTTTTCTTGAAGGTTCTGGATTTCCCAACTGTTGACAAAGGATGTGTTAATGACATCATTACGAAGTTCTGTTGTTTACTGTTTTCTTCAACAAATAGTAATTTTATTGACTTTGGCAGAGAGATTGGTGTTTTGCAGGATTTCAATAGATTTTGTGACACAGAGGCATAATATAAACCAAGATGTTCCAGAATAAACAGGACTATTACTACCAGATGGAAATAGTCCTGAAGCATTATTGGACTTGCAAAAACAAAAACATTTTAGGAGAAACATTTTAGGAGTCAGTTTAATCATCTTGAAAACAATATCTAAGTATAAAATATTGTTTTTTGAGAAAACAACGGAAGGATATAAATAGTAATTGTTTCAGATCTCGCTACTTTATTGTCTAGGCACATATTTAGAATATGCTAGTCTTTGAAAGCCATGTCGACACACTTGAGTTAGTGAGCTAACTATACAAAGTAATTTGAGTCTGAAATGAGATATTTCTGATTATAACACAAATCAAGGCAGCTAAAACTCAGAAGATATTCTGGCAAACTTCAATATACATGAATTTAGAGACGGTAGATGTTGGCTGACCTTATTCGTAGAGCTGGTCAAGTGATTAATTGTAATTTTCAGACGAATTCTGAATTTATCCTGGTAACAATAGCTTATGCAATCAGTGGATAATGAGCCCTGACACATGACAGGTTTATAACTCAGATACAGGTCATGGACATTAGGCCACAAAAGAAAAATTAATCTATTCAACAGTACAAGTATTTCTTATTCTAAATGGTGAGAAAGGAAGTCTTTTGTACTTGGGTGGGATAAATGTACACAAATACAGATGGCCAAGCAGGTATTACTTGTCTGCCAAATGAGACACAATAGATATCCTTGAAGAATCTGTTAAGAATTTGGAAGCAATGAAACGCACTGGGTGGATTATATCTTTTTGATCACAAATTGCAAAAATACATACTGATTAAATAAAATGCAAACAGCAATGATAAGTAAAGTGAAAACTGAAATAAAGGGCATAATGACATTAAAGCGTTGCTATGTTATTCAGTTATTATCTGAGTGGATTAAATGTTCTAGAAAACAAACTAAACCAGTCTCAAGCAGCCTATGTAAATAAAAAAAGCCTTTCTTAATGTCATTAAATGCAAATGCTACTCAGAGAAAATAATTCATAAATCCTTAGTCCAAAAGCTTATAGCCTTCCAAACACAAGCATGAACTCTCTTTTTTTTCATGCAAACTAAGAGTTTGGCCAAGTTCAACTTCACAGAGAAAAAGCAAACTATACTCTTGGCACTGTAATTTGGTAGCTACATGTTTAACATCTTTCCTCCAAGACTTGACGTTTAGCAGAAACAAACTGAGTAGGCTTATGGTGACCCCTGGCCTTTTCTTGCTGCATCCAGAGTCAGGGAATAAATTCAGCTACTGCTGATACCTGCCTTCATGCTGCAGGCTTCAAGAGGAGCACATTTTTTTGGCAGAAAAGGGACTAAATGAGGATACCAGTTGAGAAAGAAGATGTTGCAATGTCACCAAATTGTCCTAGGAAAACAATATCACAGACAAAACAGAAGAAAAGGACCTTCTATAAGCTACCTGACAAGTCTGGACCTTCAAATACTTGGGCTGTAAAAAAACTGGCCCTCAGAGAAAGACTTCTACAAATTAGATTTAAGATTTTCTTTAAGAATACTTCCAGTTTAATTTTTAAAATTGTTCTTGTCTTTCCAGAGCCTTATCAATGTGGTGAGTGGCAGTATAAATGCAGTGTAAAATGTAGTATAAAATACAGCAGAAAACCTTAGTTTCCCAGGATGCTTCAGTAAATGAAATTTGGCTGTGGACATTCCTGGAGATGGAGGCCAGCTGAGATGATATTATCTGCCTCGCTGCTCATAAAGCCTCAACCATGGTGTCTGTATGACCCAGTGAGAACCATCTCTGGACCATCCTTGCTCCTGAACTGTGCCTGGGAATTATTTGGGAGCATGTCCATGTGTCCAGTTCCTGCCCCAGAGTGCATCACCAGTTTGCTGACCGACAGTGCTCCAGGGCCAGTGGCTTTCCTTGCCACTCTTGAATTTTCTCATTTAGAAGCAGCATTTTTGTGGGAGAGCTGGAGCACCTGTAGAGAGAAAATAAGTTGCCTGGGATCTCCTTCTTGTTCCCTGTTGCAGTGACTCTCATTACTCTCTCACCTCTGTAGGCACTTAACTGCTTCTATCAGTCCCTGCAAGCCTGATTTCTCCCTTCAGCCATCACCTCCCTCTTTCGTACCACCTCCCTTTTTCACAGGATCTCTCTCATGTTCATCAATCCTGGGGGAATTTTTCCAGCCTCCTGTGATGGGAGATAGAAGGCGGCAGGAGGCTGGCAAGAAGCCAGGCAGGCAGGGGAATAATGCTGCTGCCTTGCCTGCTCCAAACCCATTTTATTGCAAGCATCCTGCTGTACAAGCCATTTCATGAGCCATTCATCATATTCACAAATGAGCCCTTTACTCGGAGAAAATTTTGAAGCATAAAAAGCTTAGAAGGAAAGTCTAGGTGGCCTAATTATGTGGTTGCTCTGGGGTCATTTATATGTAGTGGTGCCCCTGTCATTGCAAGGTGTCCTTCAGCAAATATCTGCACGTCAGTAGGTCGCAGCCAGTAACATGTGCCTTACCTGTGTACAGCACTTTAAAGCCTCCGGCTGTGAGAGATGCGCGTTGTGCTGTCATCTCACGGTCATGGGCTGCTGTGCGTGCGTCTGTACGAACGTATAATTTAAAACAACCAAACCCAGGAGTCGGTTCTAGGAACTAATACAGCTCATGTTTCAGTGCTGCAAAATGCTATGTTTTGACTGGCTTCCTGGGGATTTTTCCAGTAGTTGGCTTAATCAGTCTTGCTGGTAGTCTGTCAGCCCCAGGCGGCATTTCGGTAGCGCATATTAGGGAAACATAAAGCTGGAAAAACCTCTTGAGGGCCATGGGCAGCAAACTGTGAGGCTGTCCCAGCTTGGCTGGTTCTGCAAAGGCATAAATCCTCTGTTATTTCCTCCCTTCATCCTTTCTGCACTGAGTACACACCAAATTCTGTGCTATACATAGTGCCTAAATACGCTACCTTCTCCATGCTTTCCTGTTAACATCCAAGGGAGAAGAGCTGGGGTTTTTTTAAGCTTCCTCAAACAGGTATATATAGACTTGGCACATAACATATGTGCACATAATTTACATTAAACTATAAATTTCAAGCACCTGATTAAAATGCATATTGTTAATGGAAGGCAGAATTTAGGACCTAAGTGTTTTGACAAAACCTTCTGCAACGTGGAGCTCTATTTGATTTTTTCATTAAGATGATATAAATCAAGAATAGCTCCTTGGAAGTCATATCCTAAAAAATGGATTCCATTGAACATCTCTCAGGGAAATAGATAGCTTTAATTGAAGAATTTGGCTTGAGTGCAAAAGCGTGAAGGTAGAAATCAACCCAAACAAGAGCAGTCGTATACAGAGGTGTGTGTTACTGTGGGAATATTCTGCTCTTCTCTGTATATGTAACACGAGGTTCTCACCTGGACAGATACTACCAAAATTTGGTATAAGAAAAACATTTTTTAAAACGATGGTGGTGAGACACCGGAGCGGGCTGCCCAGAGAGGTTGTGGATGTCTCATCATTGGAAGTGTTCAAGGTCATGTTGGACGGGGCTTTGAGCAACCTGATCTAGTGAAATATATCCCTGCCCATGGCAGGGGAGGTTGGACTAGGCGACCTTTAAAAGTCCCTTCTAACCCAAGCCATTCTACGATTCTATGAAAAATTATGATCTCTCCCAGTTACATGGATTCAGCCTTTCCCACCAGCTTTTGTCTGGATGAGACATTATGACAGTCATGGGATCCACTGGGTTGTACAAGAGATCTCCTTTTTTGCTATAGTTCTACTGGTGGGTGGAGCCCTTGACCACAGCCCATGTGTCACAACTCATTTGAGGCTGGGAGAAGCAATTCCATAGTTTTAGGTATCTTTTCCCTGGTTTTGTGCACTGCCAGAGAACAGACTGCATGGTAAGACAGGCCCCAGGTCTGATCTAGTATGGGCGTTGCTCTGATTGATTTCTGCCCATGTCTTTTAAATGTATATAAATGTATATGCAGTATAAATGCAAAATTCCCCATCTTACACTGGTGATGCTCCTCTTCACATGCTCACAGTAGACTAATTCCTCAGTAGCTTTCCTTTTAGCCTCTTTTTGGCAAATGCCCATTGCCAATTGAGAGGGGTTTAACGGCTTGGCACAAGCTTCAAGGGGTTCTGGAGGTGTCCCTGCTGATTGAACGTCAGCAAGCCATTAGCTGAGACTGTTTATGCCACGCTGACCACTTTACTTCCACCTAAACTGCTCCATTAAAAATAAATGTGCTCTTCTGACTGCAGGCGGACAGTCCTCGCGCAAGGCTTGCTTGCCGTGGAGCCCGGCAGCTCGCCGTGTGGATCTGCGGGCAGCGCCTGGCTCAGCCTCAGCCCTCCTGGCTGGGAACGAAGTCGTGGGCTGTCACATTCCTGAGGCCAGCCGGGAGCGCTGCCTTGCCAGCTCAGACACGGCAATGTCCTTTCCCACTCACAAGACCCTGACATGCCTCTGTCCAAAGAGATCTGCATACTTGGCAGCCGGCCCGCTTGTGATTTTCCAGTGGCACGTGTTCAGTGACGGCTGCCGTTAGCTTTGGCAGATGCAAGGAAAACATTTTGTAACCCTGGAAAATTCCCAGTGCTCACACTCCATCTGACTGGTTAACAGCATCCTCCTCCAATGGCATTTCCGGACTGAGAAGCATCAAGGAGCGTAAGCAACAGGCTAGAGCCTTAGAAAAGAAGGAAGAAGGGCAGGGAAGGAGAAGGAAAGAGAAAGGAACAATTGTTTTCTTTTATCAAGAATTTAATGGTATTATTCCTCATTCCGAGTATTCAAAAGTTAATAGCTGGTCCTAAAACCCCTGCCATTTTTAAGCCATGCAGTTAGTTTCAAAATCAGGCTCTTGATACAGCTGAGATTCCTTTTCATTTGTCTTCTGATCCTTTACCTTTAGGAGGTGACATTTGCCAGCTTTTCTCTGCAGCCTCACTAACTGGAAACCTACTTTTCCTTGTTGTGAAAGCCGAGATCCTCACATAATCATATGACTCCAGAAGCTGGGGATAGAAGTACATTGCGTCCCACGGGACCGGCCATCAGCGTGCTGGCAGCTCTCTGCCATGCTTAATGTCCTAAGGATAATGTACAAAGTCTCAGATGAGCTGAAGGAGCGATCTAAAGGTCACATTCAGCCCCGTGCAAAGAACCAGCACAAGTCTGTAGCTCATGTCCCTCTCCAGTAGGACCTCTCCATCTGGGCAATGCTGACATTCATACTGACTGGATTGAATTTCACTCAAGGTGCATTCAGAAGAGTCAACAGCTCTACTGGTGACTGCAAAAGTGAATGGAAGCAAAATCTCAGAATGAGAAAAGAGTTTGGGGTTTGAGTCTTCTTTTCTTTTTTTTTTTTTTTTTGTATTCTTTCTGAGAGATGGTTTATTCCCCCTAAACCTCTCCTACGTTGACCAAAAATTGTATCTAATTCAGAAAGTATTTTTTTGATTAAGGTAATGGTACAATGTATGCAGAGAAGAAAAAGATAGGAACTGTTTTGGTCAATCTATGTTACCTATGTAATATATATGTATAGGAAAAAAATATTTCATTTTTACGTGTTTTCATTTAAAATGCTGTAGTTTTTCATTTTGAAAGCCTGTTTCTTCTGAAATTTGCCTTATTTCATAATGAGAATAACCAAATCTTTCAGCTGTGTGTGAATAAAATGTATTGAATTTCAACTGCCATATTAAAAAAATCCGTCTTCGGCATGAGACTGATCTTGGGCATGCTGACAATGCAGAAGATTGTCCAGGAGCCTGCGGGGAGCCAGGGCTGGAGGCAGCAGGGACCCCACAACTGCCCCACTTCTATGCTGGGGAGTCATTAATGACTTCGTCGCGGCAAAACCTGCTTTGGGCAGAGGAGGTCACATCGCACCCAGCTGCTGCCTCCTGCTCCACCTGGTGCAAGGACACATTGGTTTGAGCCTGCGCCTGTGCAAAAGCTTGAGAGGGAGCAGGGGTGCCTATGAATTTTGCAATCAGCTGGCAGCGAGTTTTCAGTATTTCTGTGAGGGTAAAACACCCAAGTGCCTTTGCCAATAGCCCTCTCATGGACATCAGCAGCACTGCACCCAAGAAGAACCTACTTCCCTTAGGATGCAAGTTAGCTCTGTTGTCGTATTGCAAGAATTATTATTAAGGAAAGGAAAAGCAATAAGAGGCTTGTCAATGCTTGGGGTTTTTCTCTATTATTTGCACAGCCGGGTAGAGTGTTTCGTTATCTTCTGGGTTCTGGAGCAAGTTCGGGCTGAAGGTTGTGCCCAGGATTGGGTTTCTTGTCCCCATTTAGGATAACAGCTCTGGGAGGAAAGGGCATATGCTGCAAGAAGAGCCCTTGGCTGCTCCAAGAGTCCAGAAAACTCTGCCTTAGCAGCACGTTTCTGCGGAAGGCATTTGGCACAAGTACTGAGCAGGCATTTTGTGACAGGTTTTTCCTCCCCGATGTTTCCCCAGCGCCTTTCCCATGCCAGGGGATGGGGTAGAGTGCCCCAGCACAGAGTGGGGTGACATGCCTGGTTGGGGTTTAGCACAGAAAAAAAACGCAGAGCGGTGGAACACGTTCGGACAGGAAATCACTTTATTTCCTTGTGCAGCTGCTATGACAGCAATGTTGATGTTGGATCTTCCGTAGCAGAAAGAAAAAAAGTAAGTAAGTGTAATGGAAATACGGCCCAGTTCCTGTATGGATAAGTCGTCACTTCACTCTGGGAGGTGGTTTTCTGCAGCCCCTGTGTGCAGAGCATCAGCCATGCAAGCTGTCAGAGGTGGACGGTTGTACATTTATCGTCCGTTATCTACAAGATGTACAGCTCTGAGTAAGGAAAAAATAGTGATTTAATTCTGTTTGCTTGAGCACATTAAGAAACAAGGAGGGATTTTTCCAATTGCACTTGAGGCAGTTTCATTTCCATTGCCCTTGAGACAGAGATTTATAGTCCTGTCACCCGAGGGCAGCTGCTTGCACTCTTAACTCCTGTGCTGCCTTTGGGGAAGAGGGTAATAGTCTTCAGTGAAAAAAAATCTTCTCTGGTCATTTCATGTGGGAAAACTTAGGATTTCCTGGCACCAGAGGTGGCTTAGTTGTAGTTTTCACTGCAGTTGTCATGCTGCTTCTGAGAAAGATGCTATGCTCTATGCTCAGCCTACTGGCAAAAAGGACCAACATAATTTTGGCAGATGCGTGTTTGTTTGTTTGTTTTCCCTCACAATTTGCTCTCCCTGTGTTGCCGAGAAAAGAAAAGACAAAAAGGGCTATTGTTTGGTCAACCCTTTCTCCAGCACTGCAGGCCATTTTTAACTTTTGCACAAAGTGGGAGCAGGGAGTATTTGTGAAGTTGTGTGGCAGCAATTGACTGTGGAGGAAAATCGATGCTCCCCATCAAACCAGCTCAATAGCCTTGTGTGCCTCCCCAGCGGTTTTGTTTCCAGATGCTACGTTTTGCCCTAGTAACATTTTCAGTTGTCGTTATCAACCTGAGCTCTATGTTTTACCCACAAAGGTTTCAAATTGGTCGGGGTATTAACAGGCTCAGGGTAATTCACCTTCTTTAAAATGTGTAGAAAAGGAGACATATGCTAAAGAGTATGGGGTTCCTTGTGAAATGGCATACAAAAGACTGAGTGTGAGGTCTAGACAGCAGCAGTGTACAACTACTGACTCGAAAGGACACGTATCTGATTTATAGTGATCTGTATGAGACCAGAGTCAGGCACAGCCAACCTTGGGGGTTTTCAGGCCCAGGAGGATGCCTGGTCTGATGTCCCAGCTGATACTGGTTAGAGCAGGAGCTTGGCTTTAGCCTTCCAGTCCCAATGATGGGGTGATTATTGGTCTCTTACGCTGGGTTCCCCAAAAAGAAACAGCACCATCTCAAAATCACGAGGGTGATTTAAAAATCGATGTGGCAAGCAAAACAGATTTGTCTTTATTCGTTGTTGTTTCTTGAACATCCATTTTTAACCTTTGCTTTTAACCTCGAGGGGTAAGACATTTTTTAGAAGTGAAGGCTGAGGTTTTCACATGATCCCAGGGCTCCAGCAAATGCAGTAATCAAGGCTGGGACACCCACTCATGCTCACCTGCCTCACACCCTGGGGCCAGGCCGATGACTCTGTAGCTGCCATGTTCCCTGGACTCACGCTCCCTGGGGTTTTTTTGGCAACTGCTTTGCAGTTTCCTGTCTTGCTCATGGAAGCAAAGGACGAAGCAGCAGCAGCATCCCCACCTCCTCCAGGGTTTCCTATTCTCTTTTAAAAAGTAGGTCTTTCCATGAAAAAAGTCAAATTTGTTCCTGTTTGTCTACATGTTATCTCCTTCTCTTTTCCTTGAATCTCTCCCACCCGTACCTCCCCTCCCACATTAAGCCTGTACATGCCACAGTGGCCTTCTTGGATTTATGGACAGTGGTCAACCCGTTCTGGCTTGTTTTCCAGGAGGCTGCCACAAAGCCCGGACTTGGCCTGGTGTTTCCCTGCCAGCACTGGGAGCTTCATGAAATCCCTCCCTGCGACTGTGCCCATGACAAGCGTGCATCCTGACACTCAGTCCATCCATGGAAAATTTGCTTGCATCCCCTTGCAAGCAGGGTAGGTTGTAGCCAACGACTGCCTGGGTTGGTGGACGTGTCTCCTGGAGCAAAAGCACATGCACACCTTTCTGACTGACCACTGTTCAACTCAGCTCAGCCTCAAGAGCATGGAGCTGCCCAGCAAGACCAAGCCATGCACTGACCCTGCCTGAAATCACTCCTCTGGGGCTTTGAAGTCCATCTACTTGCATTAAAAAGAAACGCCATCAGTGAGAGACCAGTGGTCGCACTGCAGCAGCAGTGGCGAATGACATGGTGACCTGCATGGCACAGCGACTGTTGTGCACTTGCTGTGCCGTCGTTTGGTGGTGCCACACGCTGTCCAGGGGAACACCATGGTGAGAACGGTGATGGCCGTGTCCCTGCCAGCCGGCTGTTGGCTGGGGACTGAGTACCCAGCCTGGGAACACAGAAGGTGGGAGATACCTTCCCTACCCTCTCACCCACAAGTGCCCCAGCACAGGAGTAAGGAGGCAGGTTAGAAATCTGCTTGGACCACGATGGGATGTGGGGAACGTGCTCACAGAATGAGATGGCCCTTCACATAACCAAGGCTGGAGCTAAAAATACTGAGATTGATTGATACCAGCTTCTCCCACAGTGCACAATCCCATCCCATAATGCCAAGTCAGACAAGCAACCTAGCTCCAACGTACTGCTCAAGCCAGCTGGGAACGCCCTTGGTTGTCACCTGAGTGTCAAAAGACATGTATGTGCTTTGTGCCCATGGGATTACTCCAACAGGTCCCAGCCTCCAGGAATCAACGCCAGCCTGAATGCAAACTCACTACTGAGCGTGAAGGCTCCGCTACAGAGGTGCAACACAGACTCAGGATTGCACTGGTGGGGACACCCTCATATTTTGTTGTCCTTTGAGGAGGACAAACCCCGACTTTTGCTCCAGGAGATGTCAACCCTGATTCTTGGCAAGACACATTTCTAGATCCTAACTAGAGGGTTCCTATACGGGTTTCTACCTAATTTCTTCTATGATTAGCAGAGGTTATGAAGTATTTCCCCATAGAAGACCTCATAGACCTACCAAGAGAAAATGCCCCAAAAAACAAGCAGGCAGAGAGAGGGCATAGCAAAGCTAGGTGTGATACACTGTGCCTGTGCCACTGGGCTACAGCTGAGCACCCTCTGCAAGCCCAGAACTGGTTTCCAGTCTCAGAAACCTAAAGCAGATCAGTCTCAGAGCTGCTAGGTTGCGTCTGGAGCCAAGGCAGCATTTTTTTATACTAGTTTGGTTGTCAAAATAAGTATTTGAAATAAACAGTCAAAATAAAGATAGTCCTCAAAAGAAACCCATTCCATTTTACAACAGAGGAGTTCAGAAAGCTGGATGGGCACAGTTATTTAATGGATTCCCCCAGTTTAGTTGCTGAAATAAACATTCTTAACATGTTTTTATGGAAAGCAAAACCAAATTTAAAAAAATACAATTTCGTAGTATTGCCGTTTGAACTGGGGGTATAGCTCAGGCAGGACTGCGCTGGACATGCCAGGAGGCAGTCGATGCTCCACAGAGCTGGGGTCAGGCTCATCTCCCAGGCTGGGTGCCATGGTGGCCACTGGGCAGGAGCCGTGCTGGGCTTCCCGCTGAGCACAGCAACGCCTGTGCCTGCCTGCAGGAACCGCGCCAGCCTCGTGTACAACTATTATTATTTCCTTCGCACCAGAGGTGAGCAGGACAGCTCACAAACACATAGAACACAAGTTGACATTGACTGGCCTTCAATGGCAGTATTTTGGGCCACAAAATTACATTTTCCGGGCTGCTCTGCTCCTCCAGGCTCCTGCCAGCATGTTGCAGGGGGTTGGGAGAACTCCAGGCACAAGCTGGAGTGCCTGTGGTCCAGGTGCCACCCCTCCCACCACCCCACTGCCTGCCTTGGGAGCTTTGTGCCTCCTGGAGGGTGAGGATAAGTGTCTAGCAGCCTGGCTGAATCCCACCCCCGTGACTCCTAAGGACAGTGCCAGCAGGAGCTGTGAGACAGAGACTCCCCAGGCATGACTATGAGCTACAGCTGCCCGTCCCCACTGAAATCCCAGAGCGATGGAAGCTGGGGCAGCCCCAGCATCACCACAGGTCTTGGTGGGAGGACATGTCCCTCCTTGCCTGCTGCGGGGGACATTGGAGCCCCAGCTGCACCTCGAGCCCTGGGCACAGGTACAGGCACCCATCTGGTCTGGCGGTTTGGACACCAAGTTTGTGGGTGGCTCTGCTGAGCGACAGCCCTGGGCGCCCCAGGGGCTATGGAGACCACTGGTGAGCATCTACCAACGGTACCGCCCAGCAGGAGGCGGGCACTGGGATATGGTGTGAGCTTAATGCATAAGCTAATTAACCAAGTAAAATGCCTGCTAGAAGAGAATTAGGAACCGCATGATCCAGTGATTGATTAGTTAAATGTAGATTAAAGGGAACCCCGGTTGATGCTCTTTGGTTTTGGCCTGGATTTACTCCAAGAGCTCTAGGGACTTAGAGTTTTTGTGGTGGTGAGGTTTTTTATGACCATTGAATTATCTGATTCAGATGCAGAAAAGCCTTCAGACCACTCTCTCTGTCTTCATTATATTTATTAGACATGTTTAAGCATAATGCCTTTGATTTTTGGCTCCTGTTAATCACGCACAGCTCTGTGAACTTAAAAAACCCCACAATACCACTTTATTCCTGGCTATTCAGGAAAATGTTAGGCTAAGCTACAGGGAAGCAAAAAAATAAACGATGGGTGATTTTTTTGAAAAGCAGACATTAATTGCAGATGATGGTGCCTCATGCACAGCTGCCAGGGAACGCAGTTCAGAGATGATCAACCGAGGGAGGGAATGGTTTTGTCTTTCTGAGTTTCAAGCTGATACATCTCTTGCTCCAGCTGGCGACCTGAACGAGGGCAGGTTTGCACTGGTTGCACACTGACTGGTGTTAAAATGTCATTTCAGCCCCAGAAGGGTAAAAATCAACAGCAGCATCTCTCAGGAAGACTTGCAGCAAGGAGGAGGAAAGACAGGCCATTCGGTGTCATCTCTAACAACCACAAACCAGCACATTAATTTGGTACTTAGGAACTTGAATGAGAAGGGCACAGCTGTGCACAACCTGCTTCGTTGCAACCCCAGAGGATTATGAAACACGCTGGGCAAATATAAGTCATTATTGTTGCTTTTTTGGCCCTAAGCCACAATAAAAGATATCTGTGATGAGGCATAGTTTCATGTATTAGTGTGCCATGGGGCTTAAGGCCAAAGGCAGCATCATTTCACTCCGCTGGGAAGTGCATTAGCACCTTGCCAGTGCAGGTTTTGGACAGTGTTATTCCAGGATGAAGTCTTCCTTTTTTGTTTTGGTCTTTAAAATTCCACTTTTTCCAAAATTAGAATGAATGCAATTGGTTTTGTGCGCTTTCTCTGGTGCAGAAAGTGGGGGTGGGGGGGAGGGGATGAGAAAAAAAGGACAGTTTACTCACCTATTTTTAATTATTTCCTTTGGTTTCCCCCACCCACCAATTATTCCCAACATATTCCCTGGGCAAAAATACCTTTAACAGTGGAAGGATCTTGACCGGACTTCTACCTTGCTCTAAATGTGCCTCACAGTAGTTCCAGCCCAGAATACTTCCCTTTGGGGGTAGAAAGCAGCAGCAAAATAGTAACGAGCCTTCTAAGGTTAGTGTTCGTTAGCAAGACCAGCATGTGCCTTTAGTTTAATGTTTGCTTTTTTTTTATTAGATGTCTTGCACTGCCTTTGGTGAAGAAAGAGCAAGCCAGAAGTGCCTCACCTGTTGCTTTGAATCTGTGCTATTCTGAAAACTGAAAACAAAGGGCAGATGAGTAAAACAAGTAAAAATAAGGGCAACTCAACATGGCCCCAGCCCTCCCCACGCCGTACGCGGGTTCAGGCAAACCACGCGGTGGCTGTGTCCTACCTCCGAGCTGCTGGGAGAAAACAGATATGAGGCAGAAAGGGCTTCCTGATTTCTACCTGACGATTTTTGCATCAGTGTACTAGATGTATTTATTTTGTGTGCAGCTCTCCGGAGGAGGTAATGGCTGCATACTAACCTGTCCAAACGTGGAGTTCATGCTTTGCGTGACCGTGGTCATAGCCACCGGTCAGGGAGTTATTCGCACCCATTTTGGAAGAGATACCTGTAAATGCTGCCATTGCACAAGGTTGGCAGTTTATTCTAGAGCACAGGCGTGACGCCTCGGCCCCTGGTCCAGCTTTCCTGCCAGGGCTGCTTACCAGTCTCCTCCTGGGAAAGGGTGAACTTTCCACGCCCCAGAAATCCAACTTTCAAATCTCTTGCGAACTCATGATTACAACGTGTTTTGGATTAGGTCAGTTTAAACATTTTTGCTTTAAACAATGCAAAAATACCTTATTTTTATTTCAATCATATTTTTTTACTATTAGTATTTATTTTTTATCATTTTAAAAAAAATTCTAATTATGTTTTTTAACTCCCAACCGTAGATACACTTCATATTTGAAGAGTTATGCTGACAAACTCAGCATTTCAGCAGTTCCAAAACTTTTCTAACCAGCTATCAAATGGGCAGATTCATTGAAACAAAGCCTTTCTGCAAAGTGTTCTGGTTTTAGCAAACTGGCATTTTTAAAGGAAAAATGTGCTTCACAGGAGAAATTCCAGTTCTCTTTGCCCAAATTATTGTATAAAGGCTTTCATAACACTCAAAGGTCAGTTTGTTTTCTTGGAGAAAGCAAGTTCATATTTTTCTTCCACTTTCCTTCTCTAACTTGAAAGGAAATAAAAGCAGATAAACATTCCCCTTTTAGTAGCAAAAGTGCCATTTTGTACTTCTATAAGCACTTCATACATTTGAAGCACCATCAAAAAAGCAATTAAGTAGCTTAAAACTTCTGTGGCTGAGCTGGTGAACCTGAAGCTGTGGAACACTGAAGTCCCGAGGCTGAGACATCTCAGGCTCGCTGGCTTCTGGAGCTTGCTGTTGGCCATCAGGATGCAAGGAGGTCCAGCGTCCCATGGCTCCGCGCGGAGTCACTGGGTCGGTGGCTGTGCTTTGGTCAGCGGAGCCCTGCCAAGGCTCCCGACGTGCGAAAATCCCAAAGCTTGACCCCCCACCTTGAACGTGGGGGTCTGTTCAGGCAAAATCGAGCTCCTCTGGCTCCAGATTTACCCTTATTTTTCCAGAGCCAGAAATTTCATCCTGGCTGGAAAACCTGCTGTTCTGCCAACTCCTAAAGGCCGGCAGCGCTTGCCCACCCGGCCGCCCCGTGTCCCAGCCCCTGCGCTGCCGGGGCCACCCCACTTACAGACAGCCCAAGTAACTCATCTCGTCTGAGCCTTGCCCTGGTTGCAGGAGGTTGTCTCTGTTTAACGAACGTTAAATTTAATGAACGTGTAGATGAAGAAGCCGTAGTTTTAGCACAGCGCGGGCGGCATAAGGAATCCTGCAGGCAGCTCTGCAGTCTTGATGTGAAGTTACAACTGTAGTTTACCACTTGGTCAATTAATTATTGTTTCTTTACTCATTTATGAGGGGTCAGGGCCTCTGTACTTCGCAAGAAGAGATGATGAAAGTCACCTTGCGTGTAATGCAGCAGGGCAAGCAGGAGAGGAGCAGGCCAGAGGGATATGATTGAGCTGCCCCTTTCGGAGCGCCGTGCCTGCTAATGGTACCCAGCTGCCAGGCGGAGGTGTTCGCAGCAAGCACCCTGTTAAGGTTGGGAATGGTGTGGGATACGCAGCATACATCATCTGCTGTGAGACCCTTCACACTGGAACCACAGAGCCGCGGAAAGGCACGTGTGGGAATTTCATTTCTCTCTTTAAGCTGCTTTAAGGTGTTTGCTTGTGAATGGGGCACAGGAGATGACATCCAGGCTTACGGACTCTGCCTGCTTAACCAAGTGGTCAGGTCCGTTTAATGAAGACTGTCTGGACTTTTCCTGGGTACATGCTTATTCTCCTGCATCCTGGAGGAACAACCTAGAGGGCATTTCCAAAACTGTTGTTGATGCCCTGGATTGCTGATGCCCCAGGGAGGTAAGCTGCTCAGAAAATGAGTATAATTTACTGGGTAGGTAAGGTCTGCTCAGCCCCTCACTGGAAGTTCAGGGTATGTGCTCCTTCCCACTCAGCATGTTCCCAGCAGAAAAATCCCAAGTCACAAACAACTGAAAATAGCAAAATGATCTCATAGATCAGTTGCTAAAAATATGGATAAGAGTCTAGTTACAAACACTGTGGCCGAGTGGTTTGTTATTCGCCCGGCAGAGGAAGGCATCAGAGAATCTTGGATTCTTCCACTTTCAAAATAATTTTTCCTTTCTGGTGTTGCCTGCTGCCCTTTCTTGACCAGCACTGAGCTGTCACCAAGCCCGTTAGAGAGGATCTCAGAAGGAAGCGCCGGCGAATGAGGCAGGAGTACAGCGCATCTCCTGTGGGCCACCGGCTGTGCCACCACCTGCCCATCACCCAGGGGTGCCCTGTCCCCAGCCTGCACCAACAGGAGGAAAAACCTCACACCCTGTCCTGAGACGGCAGACATCTCCCCAGGGGAAACGATCCCTATACAGACATAAGGCGGCTGCTGTGGTTTTGACGAGGAGCCTGATGCTGCCTGAAGACCTGACATAGTTTTGACCCGAGGCTGCTCGCTCACCTTCAGGACTTACCTGGAGCCGGGAGTGGAGTTGCTCCAGGGCCAGCTCCTTGCCCGTGCACATTGCTGGGCTGCGGGGACAGAGAGGTCCCTCCTGAGAGCAGCATCCAGGCAGCAACTGCTGATGGAGAGGACTCGTGGAAGGGCCCAGGACAGCCCAGAAATGTGGCTTGGCATCTTCAGGGATGCAGCATGCTCTAAATGTGCTCAGACGGCTCCACCTCAGTTCCTTCTCTCCCACCTCTGCTTGGGCAGGTGTGATTGTAAAGGCAAAGTGTGCTTTAGCAAGCTACAGCCAAGATTTTGGCAGCTGAAAGGTCACTAGTGAAAGCTATACAGTCCTCGCCCATGCTTAACAGGACGCCCACAGCAGTGCCCATCCCTCTGGCTTTTCTTAGATTCAGACAGAGGGATCTGGTGTCCTTGGAGCAGCCGTCTCCCTGCAGACTCCCTTGGTCTGTATGACTCTGCTCTCCCCCAGCTTGCAGCTAGGCTGACCTGGAACTCAGTTTTGAAACACAAGTGCACCTCACATGGACAGCTCGGCCTGGTGGGAATGCTAGATCCACGATTGCCCATCCCTGCTCACACCTAACTGAGCAGGAGCGATATGGAAGAGGATAACGCACTTCATACAAAATGCCTTTTTTTTCCCGAGGGCATACTGGGCATTTGAGGGGAGTTTGCTCTTTGCCCTTGGTTGGTTTGCTTGCTGGTTACTCCCCATCTTCTTCTTGACGTTATAATCCAGGCCTGTGCTGTATCTAACTCAGCAGTTGAAATTTCATCCTGCCATCAACCATTTGTTCACTCTGGAAATACTAACACCACAGTGGCTGCTCTGGCCCCAGCTTTGGATGCTGTTGCCCAGGGCCACTGTCCCTGGGGGCTGGGAGGACCGTGTGGCAGCTCCACCAGAGGGTAGAGGAGGAGGAAGGAGACTGCAGGGTTGCTCCGTGTCAGTGGCTGTCCTGCGCAGGTGGAAACCACACAGGCAGAGCCTTCTGCTACCCCACGGGCAATCTCACAGCCCCCGGGGAACTGCACGTTGAAGCTGCAGTGGGCGTGTGAATATTTCTGCAGAAGATGAAAACTCCTGGCTCCCAGTGAGCAAGCAGGGCTGGAGAAAACCAGGAGGGCAACCAGGGCAGGCTCTGGGAGGTGTATCAGGATGCATTATCTCTGTGGCACTACAGATAATACCAAAATACGGCAGGTATTTATGTCTGAGCTGCTCTAAAAATGCACAGGTTCCTCTCCCAAAGACGTCTGTTGAGTTGTCAAGTGGGTTGTCAAGTCCTGGCTGAAGCAGTTCAGTCTTTGAGCTCCTCCCTTCGCAGAAGACCTGCTCTCTGTGCAGTTAGTTACCTGGCACCTGCAAACCTAGGAAAGGCTGGGACTTTCTTCTCCAGATCCTTTTGGAGACCTGTTCTACAGGAAAGCCCAGTGTCGGCCAGATGCACACCACCACCTCACCTGCTGGGTGGTCCCATTACTGAGAGTGGTTATCCCACCCCTGTGCCCACAGCATCCCAACACCCCAGAGTCCTGCATTTTCAAACAAAATTCCTAAGTTGGATGATGGCATTGCTGGCTTTCCTTGAAATGCAAGCAGACCCCAGACTCATTCTCCTCTGGCCATGTGTGCATGGCTGCCCTTCCCACTGGAGAGAGTGTCACTGGTTTGCCCTGGGCCACGTGTATCTCAAGAAGTTGTGCTTTCCCTTAAAAATGTTGTTCCTTTACTGTCTTTTCTTACCTCATCGGCATTGCTCACTGTTTTGTGGTGATTTTTGGGACATAAACATGGGTGAACACTACATTTACATTAATTTCAGAAGCTTTTAACTGTTGCTGGAGCAGCATGTTGGGGACATATTCTCAATTAGATTTATATCCACCACAGCTATCTTCCACCTTCTCTATCACCAAAGTACGTGGGTTTTAGTTTCATAGGGACATAGCTGCAAGCTGCACGATTGTCTGCTGGTCGTGCCCAGGGGCTGAGTGCCTCCAAACGCCCTGGCCTGCCTCACCTGGGATCTCCCCTCGCCCGCAGCCCACGGCCGAGGAGCCCCATGGCAGCTCAGTTGTAGCCCCGGTCTTGCGGCTCAGGAAGTTTGGTCCAACCACAATACAAATGCGTGGGGGTGGAGGAGCTGCCGGGTCCGGGCTGTGCCAGGCAGGACAGTCCCCAGGGTCTCTGCCTCTCGCATGACTTTACCTCACACACAGGTCCCACCTCTCCCCGAGGGCTGTGTTTTCTCCAGGCAAATATTCCCAGCACATTCCTTGCCTAAAGGCACTTCCTTTTGCCATTAGGAATTGCAGTAGAACTCAGACTTTGGCTGGCAGAACTTTCTGCTCAAAGCTAAAGGGAGAAGGAGATCCTAAATGGAGTAGTTCACCTCTAACCTTTCAGTTCAGAGCACTTTACTGGCTACTAGTGACAAAGGGAGCTGAAGAGAGATGGTGTCTTTTTAATGATGGGATAGCAGGTCTGTTGAATAACAAAAACTGTCATAATGCAATGTTAATTCCTCCAAGGCGTTAGTACAGCACTGTATTTGCTTTTAAAAACTTGTGCAATATGGAATTACCAGGCAATTAACTACATGGGTTAAAAACTGGTTCTTTCACTGATCTCAAAATCCTCATCATTGGGAGTCACCAATAAGCATGGCCACGTTTAGCAGCGATGCCAAAGGGCTGGGGTCTTTTTGCCACAATTCAGTTTGTTCATTGGTGAACTAGACAATGACATAAAACTTCTGCTGATATAATTTATGGAAGATATGTAAATAGGAGCGTAATAAAGAGGGACAAAGACAGTTTCCTGTTAGGCAAACCTGACTTGCCTGGTCACGGTGCCATGACATCCACTGGCAGGTAGCTAAATACCAACTTACACAACGCCAGAGACAGACGCGCAGACTGTCTTGGCAAGTGATAATTCAGAGAGATTTAGGAGTAATCATAGCTGACCATTTCAGCATAAGCTGCCAGTCAGGTGGTAGCTGAAAAGGCTGCTTACACAAGCCTTTCACGTATAAAATGAAGCTATCGGGAAGAAACAGAGCAAGGATCTCTGTACACAGAGTTTGTGAAAGATGACTATTAGAATGTCTTTAGTGACATTTACTTCTACAGATAGAATACATACACATCTATATACATTTGTCTGTTCATACACAGATAGATTGCATATTTGTGGGTATAAAATATACATGTGTATATACTTATATTTATGTAATCCCTGTACAGCCAGTGTATGTAAAAGACCAACTACCAGTGCTCACTTCATGCCCAGCAAATATGCCAGAGGCACCTCAGTAGTTTCAATACACCCTTGTTTCAGGTATAGGGATGAGCACAATTTATACATCCGTTTTTCAGGACAATGAGACATGTCCACAGAGCCTTGAATAGGAGTCTAAAACAAATGGCTCTTTACTTAGATCGTGTTAGATAGATATTTAGGCAAAATAATCAACAGGCCTATATGATTTTCTAGCCTCAATTTCCAAATTACTCTGGAGTCTGGTTTAGTCCAGAGTCCCTTGTTGAATACAAAATTTTTTGGAGTCCGAGGACAAGCATAGTGCAAATTGGGTTTTCCCTGTCTCTAGTGAGTGAAGGGGCTGGTAAGGCTGTTTCTTTTGGAACGTCCACCTTTCCTGTTCATGCGTCCCTGAGAAGCATCACCAGGTGACAAGCCTCCCACAAGTTGGTCTGTCACTTGGTAACTGTCCCTCTTTAATTCAAAACTGAAGAATAGATTTGTCCTAATGGCCAGCTGTTTTTCTTATCCCAAAGTACTCCACTGATAGAGGTGACTGTCAACACATGAATAAAACTGCAGGATCTTGTCAGCATTGTGCTGTTTGCAACCCAGAACCGCAACATTCCAAAGACAGCAGGAGAACAAGGATCAGGTTCACAAATTCCCTGAGTTGTCTGGAGTCAAGTGTTCCAAATTTTCAAAAGACTTTTGATCGTTCAGACAAAGACATAGAAAAACCCAGGGACTGGATGCTGAAGGTGGACAAACTTAACTTTGAAATTACAGTGGTAGGAATGAATTTAAGCTCCTGGGAAAGACTCTGCATGACACGTACAAGAGCACATTTGGTTTGTGTGAGAAGGTTTTGGCAGCAGGGGGGCTACAGGGGTGGATTCTGTGAGAAGCTGCTAGAAGCTTCGCCTGTGTCTGATAGGGCCAACGCCAGTTGGCTCCAAGACGGAGCCACTGCTGGCCAAGGCTGAGCCCATCAGCGATGGTGGTAGCACCTCTGGGATAACATAGTTAAGAAGGGGGGAAAACTTTTGCACAACAGCAACCACAGGCAGAGGGAGGAGTGACAATATGTGGGGGCAACAGCCCTGCAGACACCAAGGTCAGTGAAGGAGGGGGAGGAGGAGATGCTCCAGCCGCTGGAACAGAGATTCCTCTGCAGGCCCTGGTGAAGACCATGGCATGGCAGGCTGTCCCCTTGCAGCCCATGGAGGTCCACACAGGAGCAGATATCCACCTGCAGCTCATGGAGGACCCCACACCAGAGCAGGTGAATGCCTGAAGGAGGCTGTGACCCCATGGAGAGCCTGTGCTGGAGCAGGCTCCTGGCAGGACCTGTGACCCCGTGGAGAGAGGAGCCCATGCAGGAGGAGGTTTGCTGGCAGGACTTGTGACCCCTTGAGGGACCCACACTGGAGCAGTCTGCTCCTCAAGGGCTGCACCGCGTGGAAGGGACCCACGCTGGACCAGTTTGTGAAGAACCGCAATCTGTGGGAAGGATCCGCACTGGACACATTCATGGAGAACTGTCTCCCATGGAAGGACCCCACGCTGGAGCAGGGGAAGAGTGTGAGGAGTCCTCCCCCTGAGGAGGAGGGAGCAGCAGAGACAACGTGTGATGAACTGACCACAACCCCCATTCTGGGAAGAAGGGAGGGGTGAGGGAAAGGTGTTTTAAGATTTGTCTTTGTTTTCTCACTATCCAACTGATTTGATTGACAATAAATTAAATTAATTTCCCCAAGTTAAGTCTGTTTTGCCTGTGATAATAATTGGCGAGTGATCTCTCCCTGCCCTCATCTCGACCCACCAGCCTTTTTGTTGTATTTTCTCCCCTCTGTCCAGCTGAGGAGGGCAGTGATAGAGCGGCTTTGGTGGGCACCCAGTGTCCAGCTAGGGTCAACCCACAAAGAGAAACTCACTTTCTTTGAAGTCCTTTGATGGAGTCAATGGGTGTGTGGATAAGGGAGGCCCTTTTTATATAATCTAATATCAAAAAGGCATTCAATAAGGTTTCTAATGAAGTCTTGAAGGAAGCTAAGAAGTTTTGAGACATGAAGGGAGGTCCTCACATGGATATAATGTTGATCAAAGGACAGAAAACAGAGTAGGAAAATACTCAATTTTCACAGAGAGTGTGAAACTCCACTCAGTGATCTGTGCTGGAACTCACGCTGCTGAACATGTTATTAAACAATCCAGAGAAAGATGAGTAAGTAGGTGACAGTTTGCTGGAGGTGCTGAGTTATTCTGGGTAATAAAGATGGGAGCTGTTTGTGAAGAATTGCAAAAGGACCTTATGAAACTTAGCAACTGCAAATTAAAATGGGAGATGAAATTCAGCATGAACATAAACTGACATGTATAGGAAAAAATAATCCTAACCACACACATGAAATGATGTGTTATGATTCATCTACTACCACTTAAATAAAAAATCCCGGGGTTATAAAAAATGGCTCAATAAAAATGTCAGTACAAAGCTCAATAGCACTAAAAATCAACCAACCAACCAACAATACCCCAGGCAATTCAAATGTTAGGCAAGAACAGAGACTGCAATACAGAGCTTTACCCCGTTGTAGGAAAACTACACGTGGCTGCTTGGTGAGAGTGGTGCTTTCCAAATTCCATGTGTTCTGAGAAAGCAGCAGATAAAGAATGTCAGCTGGAGGAGAACCGGAGACAGCCTTTGCCAACAGGCACCTCGATACCCTCGCCTTTGCTGCAGTGCCGTAACAACCATGGCAGTGACAGCGTTGGTGTCTGACCAGTTGACTTGGGAGGGACTTCTTACTTACTGCCGTACCACAACCAGCAAAGTCACTCCTGCTTCTCGTGCTGCTTTACAGCACGCCGCATATTCAACACACATACAGGTTCTGGTCTCGAAACACCTTTGGGCTGGACCCTGTTGTGACGTGCAAGACGCTAATGAAACTGTCCAGGTCTTGCCTAATCTAGTATGGGCTGTAAAAGGTCGACCAGGGATACCTGCTTTCCTATGACAAAACAGCCATGGGAACAGTCTCCATGGCTATAAGCAGAGCCGGAGCTGAATTAAGACTCACCAAACCCACCAAAAATGCTTTTTTAACTCCAGGGTTCAGGATGGCAGCAGGACGCGTTATTTCATATAGCATTGGACTTTCCCAGCAGGCACAAGACCCGGCTCTGTGGTCTCTATATACTTGAGGACTTTGCCTCACTATTCCATGCGCCAGTGCAGGCTCTGCCTGATGGGATGAACTGTGCGTTACGCACGTGGAATCTGGCACAGACTGGCAAGTCAAGCAGCACCTGCAGAAACCCAGCTGAAGTGTCTGAATATTCAGTTGTTTTATTAATTACTAGAAAAATTACACGTGTATGTTTTAGTAGATGGCATTTATAAGAAAACCAATTAAGAGATGAAATCCCCTTAATTTTGCGAGCTCCCACGTGTCTATTAACATTCCCATAGTCACAACTCAAGACATGAAAGGCAGCAAAGGGACAGCTTTCTCTTTTGGTTTTACTACGAGAATCTCTTTGCTTTTATCTGAAGGTGTAAAGTTTGCAAAACCTCGTACAGAGGCGCAATCTTCCTTTTTACCTTCTGAAGATTTATAGTTGCAATAAAAACAAATAATGGTCCTCAAGCAGCCGTGCTGGAGGTGAGGCTGCAAAACCCCCAGCGTGTGGGAAGAACAGTAGCTTTAATGAAGTTTGTCACTGGCATTTGGCTTAACGAGTGGCTACAAGCCTTGAAAAATGGATTAAGGTTAGACTGGGGCACATTAACAGCCCAGTGCTTTGTTATCACAGGGACAGGGCAACACTGTTTTGGTTGAACAGCCTCAATGTTTTCACAGCAGATTATAGGATAGACTTGAACCTGCTCAGCTGACAGAAACGAGAGGGAGGCACCCTCACCAGAGGGAGATTAGTTGTCATGCTCTGACCTTTCTGTGACTTACAGACATATCTCTACCCAATTCGCCCAGAGATTATCCTCTTAAATTGCTGGGGTATGTCATCCTTCTGACACATCCAACAACGAGCTGCAATTCCTTATGCTAAAAATAGGGTAGCATCATTTGGAATAGGGAAAACTTCCTTGAACGGGAAGAGCATGCCAGCCTTGTTCAGGCAGCTGAGGAAATCCCATCCCAAACACTCTGCAAAAACAGCTTTTTTCTTCTCTTTCATGGGAAAGGGAAGGACTTTTGAAACTAATGTTCATTTTTCCTTAGAAGATAAAAAGTTTATACAGTCCATAGAGTTCACCTGATGTGACAGCGTGTTACTTTTGTTAATCTCTTAGTGATATGAAAACTCAGCTGTTATAAATTTCCTCATCTCCTTTCGAACTGTTGTGAAAGCTTTCAATAGCTACACTAATAACCTTAACTAGTGACAAAGTTGTAAAAACATCCAGCCCTCAAATCCTTCCACGCATTACAAAAAATTCTGAAGTAATTTTCAATAATTTATGATTACCTGGCTACATACAGTATGTTTACTTAACACAAGCGTAGGAACAACCACCAAAAATCGGATCTTCAAAGCTCATAGAACAATATTAATCAATGAAGCATAAGGTAAATAGTTACATATACTAATAAACTAGAGTATGCTTATGTAAATATATCTAGTAATCTAGAAACAGCTTGAACTGATTTAGATACAATCTAAATTGCTGGGGAAAAAGAAAAAAAAAAGGAGTTATGCAACCCAAATTTTCTGATTTTTTGGCTCAAAGGTAAACACACAATAAACTTGTCCTTCTACTCAGAAGAGTTGTATAAGAGGGAAGTAAAAACATTGCTGGAAGCATGATGGCTCCTTGTCCGTCCTTAAGAGACCTCTCTGCTCCGGCCAGGAGCAAGAGAGAGGACTGCAATCCTGACTCCAGGAAATTTCACCATAAATTGAAAATTCTAGAAGTTCTACTAAAAAAGCAGTCAGAAGTACTCAGACAAAGATTATTAAGGAACTAATAATGATATGGAAGAAAATATGTTACTCGAGAAGAATCCTGCAGACTTCACTTTCATATCCATTGATTTGCTCTACATTATATTATGTCAGAAATCAGAGTACCTTTCAACAAAATACTGCACCACGGGAAAAGTTATTGGAAATGCTCTATTGCCAAGTGCTTTTCATCCCTAACCATGAGCTGAACCCAAACATCTTTAGGTAACTGTGAAGAGTGTTTTAAAATCATTAACAGGGTTAGCTGTACTATTACTAGTAAAACAGGGAAAAAGTGAACATAACATCCATTGTACAAGTGTGATTTCAGTAAGTGTGACTTTACAGAGCATCTTTAATGTCAGTATTTCCATATTTCTAATCACCAGGTTATTTAGAAGGCATGCAGCTCTTCACATAAGGTACCTCTGTCCACCAGGTTTACGACAAGAACATCATCTTTCACTCAAGTGTTTACGAATTCCAGAAAGAAGGTGCACACCTACAGGACCCTGATGGGGCTCTCATGGACAAAATAATAATAATAAAAAAAAAAACATGTAGACCAGGTAGAGATGTAATTACCATTGCTCAAATGCAGCCTCACAGTTCCTGCCTTGAGCAAGCAGCTCAGCACAGACCCCATTTTATTTATTACAATAGGAAGAGACATATTTGTGAGTCCCTTGCCTTCTCCTGCACAGTCCGAGCCCTGGAATTCCCTTGTCAGACTCTTCGCGTGATGACCCATGAGCCCACCACCACACACTCACCATTAATAATCATTTTTAACTTGCACAAAGGCCAATTAGAGTGAGAAAAGCTGGAGCGTTGCAGCTAGAGGTTTTTAGCAGCACGGAGAGGAGGAGGAAGCAGCCTGCCTAACTTAGCCTGTGCATGTTCTCCATAAAGCTAATCTAACAGACATTAAATTCAAGTGCTAAAAGGCCATTATTGTAGACTGCAGGAGCCCCTTTTCAGATTACAGTACAACTTGAAGGGACCAGCAACAAATGATGGTAAATCTTTACACCAGGTGCCTTATGCAGCCATTCTAACAGTGTTTGTAAGGTACCCTCTGCAACTTTAAGCTATGTAGGAGTTAAAAGCGTAACTTCTTCCAGTTACGAAAATCCTGTCCAGAGAGACATGAGACGTTCTCTCTGTTGGAGAGACATTTTACTGAAGTGAACTGAAAGCTGCAACATCTTTGGTTAATTTGCTTTTAAACAAGCATTTTTTTTAAGTAGCTTTAGAGGTAAAGTTTAAATAATGAATCCTTGAGAAAGGAGTATGTGAAATTTAAATAGAGAGTACTTTCTTCTATCAAATTCAATTACAAGTGCTTGATTTCTAAGCACAAACACGCGAGACGCTAAAGCGCAGACGTGCTCACACCCTAAAAAACGCCCTCTTCTCTAGGATTGAGCCCACTGTAAATTCAATCACTTAACCACAAACCGCGTGCAAGCCAGCGGAGCGGCTCTCCTCCAGAGGACTGGAACGGCAGCACAGCTATGCTCCAGTCTGTGTTTGGCAACAAAAGCACAGGAATGAAATCTGATGCCCAACATCACAACTTTAAGACACAGTCAAATGGCTATTATTTTCACTGCCAGAACTAAACTTTATTTCCATGTGTATTACATACTGGTATTTGATGCCAAGTACATTAAAATTACTTTAACAGAGGATTTAAGTGAGGAATAGTTATTCTTCACTAAACAGGTTAAGAAGGAATGTAAAAACCTATAAGAAAAAACTGTTCAAGCTTTGTTTTGATTTTGGCAAACCAAACAGTTAAGTACTCTTCTGTTCTCTCCTCGGATCTTTCAAAGTACCAAAAAAGCATCTTACCATAATCATGCAGCTCAAGAAAAAAAGTAGTCTTATAAAACCCATTTCTTATGCTAAATATGGTTACAAATAAGAGTATTAACACAAAACTCCCAACTTCTATTTTTAAATACAAATACTGTATTATATTATGAAATGGGGATAATTAAAATATATCAATGACTACAAATCTAGTAATTTAAAGCAAACTTAAACATGCTGTTTGCTTTCATGTGGAAGAATTAGGATATTGTATGGTTCAAGCACTGCAGTAATTTCTGTCAACTCCTTGATGCCCAGAATGTCAAACCGCTAAACACAAAGAGACATGTATTCAGGTCTGAATAGCACCAGGTGTTTTTCTTTTTCTCCCCCCCCCCCCTTTAAAGATATTAACATTTAATCAAATGAGTGACATGACAACTGCCTGAAAGTGACATGCACAAGTAGACAATTTGCTTCAAGTCTCCAACTACTAAGCTAGAAGGTTTGGACAATACTGAACAATTACTAATGTATTTCATGGTACACAAGAAAACAGTGCTTCCACAGTATATCCTCAGTTCTCAAGTACAAAAATATCAGTTATGGGTAGTCAATAGTTATCAAAATTTTTATTGGTACAGAATGAAAGCAGCATTTACTTTATTGTTTTTTAAACCATACATCATAAAATTCCCTAGTACACATGTGGAGGAGTGAAATAGGCTCTGTACTATTTACCTGCTACTGATCCTAGGTCCAGATTTAAAACCTTTTGTGGCCAAATACAAACAAAATCACTAATATAGCAAAGGGAAGGCAGTTCCTCAGTGTGAAAGGTCAGCATTTAATCTTACTAAAGCACTATTTTTGAAACAATACATCACTTAAATGTATAATTACATACACTACAAGTGGAAAACAAGTTTTTATTAACAAGATCTATTGAGACTGGGCATAAATGTCTTAACCACAAACTCTAGGAATATTATGGGTGCTTTGACGTGGCCCTTTTTGGCGAGAGAATAAGAACAGTGAAGTATGGCTTTTCAATCTTCCTTTAAAAGTACTTTTTATAAAATTTTGCAGGCTTAAATTATTTTAAAGGATCTCTAATGTGTTTCTGTAACATCATTTACTAATTAAAAGCATCAATTACATCAGTATATTAAGCCATTGGCTGATAGTTGATCATCAGCATAACACAGGAGGCATTTACTTTTGCTGTTTGTTGTCTTTTGTTTTTAAGGGAGGTACTTTTCTAGTGAGAGCCATCCTACAGTAGTATCAAACATCTCAGAGGTTGCTACATAGCTTCTCAAATAAAATCCTCAACAGTTTTGTTTTCCAGCAGATATTCAAATCAAGCATACGCAGAGAGCAAATACAATCAAGTGCAGACAGTTCGAAAGTATCTCTCAAACATATCGTTTTACAGTTACCCTCTGCAAAAGAAAAGCCCCTCCTCACCCCAACGAGGCAAGGCGAGAAGGGGAAACAGGTCTGCCATTCATGTAGGAATTTGGCTAGCATAAAGTTTTATTAAAGTTGTTAACAAAAATAGTTAAACATTTTTACAATTTAACATCCAGTCTGACAAAAGGCAAATCAATGAAAAAAATACAAAAAAGTAAAAAAGTGCACTACCCAGTCCAGTATTCTGCTTTAAAGTCATGTCACTTACAGTATATGAAAAATAAACCCAGAAGTGTAATTACTTTAAAATACACCGCTTCCATATTTCAGTATTTTACACATATATTCTATAGTGGAAGAGGAGATCTCTTAAAAACTTTACTCTTAAAATATTGAGGTGCATATGCCAAGTGGGATAGACTTGGCAAGTTAGGTTGCAGTAGAGAATCCTTTCAAATTTGGCATTTTGTTTACATACCTTACCGTGCCAGCAAGGTCTGTAGTACCTAAACCTTCTAGAAAGAACAGTAATTTTCTGTAATGCAGATTTACTAATACAGACAGCTACAATAAACGGTGAGGTCAGCAATTCTATGGGATCTTAAGGAGATACGAGTCCTCATTTAGTCGTCAAATGGTACAATGTCACAACAAACTTTAAGGCCATGTTTTATTTGCTGATTAATGGACAAAAGGCAATGGATTTCCCCCCCACCAAATATTTTCTTGAAAGTCTGTGCTCATAAAAATCATGAAAAGTTGGAAAGACTTAATTATTGAAACTTTAAATATATTTTACACAATCTTGTTTGTACAAAAATACAAGTTAAATATAAACATAAAGCAATCATGATAATTTTATGTAAATCCATTTTGTGATATTCTGTTATATATAAAAAAGTTTCTCAGCTCTGTCTCATTTGTGAAAAGATCAATACCAGATTGAATCACTACTGGCAAAGGGCCCTAAAAAGCACACTTTAGCATTAAATATGTTTTACAATGTAAGTACCATTTTCTGATTTCATCTTTTCTAAAGACTGGCAAAAGATAGGGCAGTATGTCCATAAACCAACAAATAATTTGGCTAGAATGTCATAAAACACAAACACACAAATCTGTACAATAAACCCAGTAGCTATGCAGTACGTACTTGTTACACACACACATACACAGACGTGGAATGGAACTTAGTGAGACGCCACTTCTAGTTCACTGTTCTTCAGCCTGGCATTTTGTCTTACTTCATCAAACGAATATGACTTCGTTACCTTTCCATTCCTAAATACTGTATGAAGGAGGTCCTGCAAGAAACACCACTGTTTTAAGCAAGAGGAATTTGGCAAATGAACCAACAACATAGGTTACACAAACTCAAAAGCGAGCGCCCAGATCAAGCCTGGTAAGGCTACAGCTTTAGACTGTCACGACGCTAAATCTTTGCAGCTTCTTCTTCAGCCTTTTACAAATGGTTAGACAGAAGAGAAAGGATTTAGGCCATCTTGTCCACAGATAAGCTCTGTACAGAAGCTTTATGCCGAGGAGTCCCTAAAGCAAGCTGTCCACATCCAGCCAAAGCCAAAACCACACATGCTAAATCTGCCCCGATAGAGCAGCTAGTAAGAAAGGAGATGCTTAACCAATTAAATACAATTCAATTACAGAGGTTTAAACAAAGTCTTTTTTCCTCTAGAGCAATTATGAAAAAAAAAAAATCTCTTCACAGTCCTCTTCGCTCTTATATTCTGTAAAACAGCATATCAAGAAGTGCTTGCAAACAGCACACTGGGAGAGCCATAAGCACAACTTTGTATAGAAAAGTGAGCACAAAAGCGACCTTGCGCAGTTGCTATACTCTATGAGCTGCTGCAAGGACCTGTGGTCTTAGGGAAATGGGCTCACAAAAAGAGTACATTTCCCTGTCCTTTCCCAGCGAGCCCCAGAACCTGTACCACACAAATAACCCTCTCTAATATTCCAGGACAGAAAATTCCTTAATGAATTATTTCACTTGCCAAAAATGAAAGAACTATGTATTGCCTAATTTCAGTGCCAAAGTCTTGAGATTTGTTTTGAAGAGGTTTCTCACCATTAGGTCCCTCTCTCCCTACATAGACATGAATGTTCATCACAAACATACATACGTATGTGTATATATAACTTTGAAAGCCTTTTTTTCTTAGATCTTTGCATTTAGAGGCCATTATCTACAGTATATGTAACCGTTTGCTTCCTGTCTTGAAATTTCTCAGAGAGGTCTCAGTGTTACGCTTTGCTGTTGCATGAAACAACACACCACACCTAGTGGCACCCCTCTGCCTAGTAGCACAGAAATGTGCTTCTGTATACCAGAAAAAAAAAAACCCAAGAAAACTCAGCTTCTAAAGTCCGAAGTACAATTTGATAACTTATTTTCAATCCTCTATATATAATTCAGGATGAGACTCAACATGCAGTTAAACATTTCATTGCTTGCACACTGAAAACGTAAGATATATCAAACTGAAAGCCTGAGACTGGCAAAAAGTTTGTACTTATTTTAGTGAAATAACATTTCATTGTGCAATTGTAAAGAATTCACAGGGAAATTGAATTCCTGGTTTAAATTTACATCTTTGAAAACTGGGCAACTACTCCACACACAGAACAATAACACCTGAAGGAACTATTTACAAATCTCAATGGGGAAGTAGAAACAAATTTTAGTTGCCTCTATCCCTCTCCCACCTCCAGCTGAGGTGACTACTCAAATTATACAATATAGCCCATGCAGGACTACTTGGCTAGCAAATATTCTGCAACACTGAGACACTAGTTTTGGGAAAAAGCAGCAATGTTCTATCATTGCTGAAGACAAACAAAAGTGAAAGATCTCCAGTTGTAAAGCCTGAATGTTCTACTGGCATTCTAACGATCTGCTCTTACTGAATTTGTCACTGGGGGTACTTCTGGGGTAATAAGACAGGAGTTGAACAGAAAGACAATGAAAAATAAATTCTGAAATTAAATTATAACATTTTTATCAGTTTATTTTTGCATGAATAATGACGTAATAAATTTTGAAAATTCATACCTGTCCATACTCTTCAAGATCTCCCTTGCCTTCTTCAAGCGTCACATAATCTCCAGCAGGTGTCCTATGCAACGACAGTCTGCCTTTCTTTGACCTTTTGTTTGGATCGGCAACCGGATCCTTGAAGACGTTTACCTAAAATGAAAAAAAAGCATTTTTTTTAAAGAGAAAAGGGATTTGTGGGGCTTGAGTACCTAATGCTGATGGCGGTAATGCTACAGGAAACGTCAAGCGGGTTTTCAAGCAGGGTGGACCCTTTGAAAACACAATGGTAGAAGTAAGTACAAAGACATACCCCGAGACCGTTGGTCACCACGTAACTACATTTGAATGAACAGTTTAAGAGATCTCTGGTTAGTTTCTGCAGCAAAGCTCCACCAGATCCAAAGGCAATATTCTCAATACTCCATTTATTCTTCTTCATCCCCTCCACAATCTAACAAGAAAAAGAAAATTATGATGGACCATACTTTTACGCTATGCCATTTTTCCATAAAAATATTATACTACTTAAACAAGATGCTTTTACAGACAATTAAACCAACTAACATTCAGTTTCCAGGACATATATGTAACAAGTCTGTCAATACTTGGCATGCTGTTTGCATTTTTATTAGTGATTCCAGCATGGACTAACTATAGAAAGTTTTTGTTGTAAAACTATCACCATGCCAGTACGTATACTTCCCAAACCAGGGTAGCACAGTAATGCAATGCCCAGACAATCAGACTTCCAAACAAAATAAAAGACTTCATGGTAGTATTTCAGAGCCTTCTGATTTCTCAGAATTATGGGAAGACCTCAAAGCACAGCATGTACCCTGAAACAAAGCAGTTATCTTGCTCACCAACTCCAGAAACTTATTACCCACTTTGACCAATGACTTCAACAGAGCAGTTCTCCTGTAGATTAGCAATTTTGAAGACGGGAAATGGAAATATGTAAAGCTGCTGAAAAAGTTTGCTTTGCCACCTTCTCAGGCAGGTACAGATCAATGTGGACTGCACTGCCGAAATAGTCAAGTTAAAACTTGCTACGTATTATTTCCCCCACCTTCATTCTATCCAGACAAACATGACATCCTCTAGCCTGGAGTAATGAGTGCTAGTTTAGTCATGCTCATAAATGGCCACCATTTGCCTCCCTGACCTGTTAGCCTTATGACAGCCTGAAAAGGTAGTTATAGCCCGAATAAGAGTGTGTTTGAACTATCTCCTAACCATTTTACTAACAAAAGCGGGTAAGAAAAGTTTAGAGTGGGTGAAATAGCAAAATCCCATCCATCCAGAAAAAAAGAAGGTGAGAAGCAGAAGGGAAGGAGGTAATCTATAAGGTAACAGTGCAGAGTTTCAAAAATCTACATAGTCAGAAATCTGGTAAACTTTTGTGCAGTCTTAGCCTCTCATATCAAAAAAATGCCAGACTAACACTGAACAGAGCTATTTCAGGAGCCACTGATGTCAAGCCACTTCTTTTAAGGGACAGCTAAGGCAAAATTTAAGTTTTACACGAAAAAGGACAATTTCAACTTCAGGCAGTGGCAAATGGGCAGCTAATGTAAACAAAAGAGCACACTAGTATTTGGTTTATCCATTTAGCCACATGCAGAGTGTCTCTTCACAGATACTCTCAAAGTCTGACTGCCTGACAGAAGCCAACCAACAGCAGAGGTGGACTGCAGAGCCATAACCTTTGGAGAGGATGCTGTGAACATGTTCCGACTACGTTCTTGGCTGAGATTTCCCTAGTAGAGATCTCATCAGTGAGTTTCCATCATTCTAGAGGTACCAGCTTACTCTGCCTCATCCAAGAAGCCAAGCGAAACAAATCTCGGGCCCTACCACCATGACCTTCATTTAAGGGAACCCTCTGGAAGCTCTGTATCCTGAACAAATACCCCCTCAATATGTGACAGTCCTGTGTATTTTAGTAGTAGTCATCATATCCTTTCAGAAAGTGACTGTGCATAAAAGGATTCCCTATTTTCAGGTGACGAGGTTCTCTTGGAAGCAGTTAAGTGGGATACCCACGGAGGATAAAGGACTGAAATGAATGAAACTCTCCCTTAAGCATCTCAGAAGTAACTGAAAACGACAAAGAAAGAGTAAAAGGCATTTTGTATACCTTCTCCTTAAGCATAAGGCCCAATAGTACCATAAGAAGTTGGCCTCTACTGGGCCTGGATACGGAGTCTGCTTATCTACACTGTCTTTTGAAAAGGCAAATGCAGGTAAACACCTGGACTCTGATGAAGTTCTGTCCAGAGGCTGACCAAGCCTGAAGCCATTTGAACTGTTGGCCAAGCCTGAGCCAACATATTCTACTCCTTTCCTGACCGAGTTTTACAGATCACGGCTGACACTGAACTTGCTTGAACATGCCTCCAAGATGTAGCACAAACTACCAAGGCACAGGATGCTTAGACTTCATGTGCACTGATGCTCGTACAAGTATAGCATAGCCGGGCCATGGCTGCTTAACCTCCTTGACTGGGTGAGAAGAAATGCGAACCTCCCTTTCAACTAGTGTTCCTGCTCTCATTTACAGGCACAACTCCTCACTTACCTTGGGTGAAGAACTGGCTTCCACCTTTCCACACTCTTCCAAAGGATTTCCTTACTCAAACTGATCTTTGGCTGGTGAGGGGTGGAAGGGAAGGGAAATCAAGACCAAGTTGAGAGACAGCTCTGACTCTACCAGTGACCCGCAGCAGTGGCCCAGATAACAGCTTCCTTAGGTATGGGGAAGGGATGGCAAGCAGCAGCAGTAGTAGGGAAGAAGAAAAGGGGGAGATCTAAAACAACAGAAGCCTTCCCCAGAGGAAAACAATACAGAAAAATTTTTTTGCCTCGCCCTTTCAAACCTATACAGGGAGAACAGTTCAGGTGTCAAGGCTTTGACCAGCTTCCTTTGACAATTACGAGCATGATTAATCTATCAACTGTGACTCCAGATTAGAGTATTTTCTTTGTACAAAAATTTTAAAGACATCTGGAAATTGAATGTTCAAAGAAAATCCTTTGAAAGTGTAGTATATTGTGGAGTTAGCAGATTGGAATGATTTTAAAAAGTGAAAATGCTAGAAGAAAGTCAGAAAAGATTCCTTACCTGTTCTACCAGCATCCCCTATTAAAACAAAGAATTTTAAAATCCAGTTTATACTTTGAGTTGTTTTCTATATTGTTTTTTCAGCTAGTTTGGATAGTTAAATGAGACTGATCGGTCATTACTCGTTCTAGATTTTCCTATTGTGCCCATTATCTTTCATCTGATTTATAACAATAAATTATGCCTAGAATCTAAGACTGATATGGAATAATTAGATTAATCAGTTGCATAGGCTTTAGGAGGGGGTGGGGGGGAAAGATAGCCAGAACAATACAGTCATACTTGTTCATGTAAACTCCTTTCTGAAAAGGTTAGGTTGGTTTTGGGGTGAGGTTTTTTTGGGTTGTGGGTGGTTGTTTTGTTGGGTCCTCCCCCACCTCCCAAATGGCAAGCTATTACCCAAACTTCCAATAACCTTGGCTTTGCCAACATAAGAGGATAAAGATAACCATTAAATTTAAACATGAGTAAAATTAGGCTGCAAGTTCATGGGGGTTTTTGCTCCAACATAACTTGCTGCTGTCAAATTAGAAGTGCCTCTTTCCTTCCTTCCTGCTTCTCCAGGTCAAAACAACAGTTTTCTTTCCTGTATTGTGCTGGTGAGTACTCGCTCCTTTTTGGGACCAATTTAATTCACTAAAGCAAAAAATTGGTCACTTTTGTCTGAGTTAGTTTGCGGCTACATGTGTGGGCTACATTAGTTCAATGACCAAAGCTGAGATGAGGTGCACAGCAAGATTAGAGTCAGGAAGAGGTAAGGCAGCGGCCCCTGGGCAGCAGCGAGTTATGTCTGCTCTGTAAGTCTTGGGGAAACGGACCTTCAACTCCCTTGTACTACACAGAAGTAGACTTTTCCTCATAATCAATTACAGTTTGATGAGCAAAATACATAAACAAGCAGATCATCTGAACAAAGAATTGCTTTCTGCTTCTTACCCTCTCCCATTAGCTGCTGCAATTATTTTCCTGCTCTACTTAGAACTCAGAGCAGTGCATTTTTTCCTCTAATGTAAATATTTTTAATACTAGCTTTAATATTTTAATTGATGCTATATGAGCATACTTGAATTTTGTCCAGTACAACTTAGAGAAAGCAACCTTTGCATTCCTTACAAGAAAGAACAGTCCAGTTTCTTCCCGGTCATGATTCATGAAAATCTCAACCACAACACATTTTGACAACACAGGCACCAGTCCTGTTAAATGGTTATTGAGGACAAGCAGAAGTTTATCTTAAAAAAAAAAAAAGAAAAAAAATAAAAAAGAGATAGTCTATTCCCCTAGTATCTAATGATAAGGCTTTCTTTCCAGCTATTAACCTCTCCCACTTGTGTCCTGTTAAGCACAGTGGCACAGTTGTATATTTTCAAAAAGCCACTTGGGACAAAAGAAAAAAAGTAAAATAAAGTCTGCTTCAAAGGCTATTGGAGGAGGAGCAAAACTGTAGTGCATGACTGCACTACAGTTGGCATAGGTAACAATCTCAATACTAACTGCTCACTGAAGATCTGAGTGACAAATTTGAACTCTGTCATTGAGGTTTACGTTGTGTGCCCATGTTAGATACTCAGATAGTTTCAGAGTAGCTAAGAAACAAGCCTGATGCCTCTCTTACTCCTAATTTTGAGGAGCAGCAGAAGTGGACTTCGATTAAGAAAAATCTAAGGATGTCTCAATCTAGAAAGCTAAGACAAGCATAAATAAAAATGAAGTAAAATTAATCTTAAATTTATTCAACTTATTTCTGGTTTTGAACTCTTAATACAGCTGAAGATGAATTATCCAGGACAAACCTGGTAAAGCCAACTCTTCCTCCTTTTACATGCACCTCATCACCTGTAGTTACTGCAGTCTTGTACCTTTGTAACCATGTTATATTGCCTAGTATCGCCATCTAGTCAATAGTGCTGAATTTATAACCAGTTTCAAGCATGCAGTATCTACTAAATAACTAATTTCTGTCTTGATGAAATTATACTTTTGACTCAGAATACAGACTAATCCGTTAAACATATTTTCTGAGCTTTCAACAGTCCTTATTCCACTAGTTGCCAAATCAATGAACTCGCTTCCCTTACCCTTGTTTTTAAAACGCCTCCTTCAAAACGACACCTTCAATATTTGAGTGCAAGCACAGTTCAGATGGTACATAACTAATGAGCCAAGCCAGTTAATTACTACTTTGCTATAGCACAGCCATCACGCAGTGTGCCTTAGACGTCAATGAAAGGAACAAACACTGCCAGATTTTGATCTGAATGAGACTGGACAAGCAGGATGAAAGCAAACAAAAGGACAGACAGTGAGAGGAGAAGGGTTACAACAGGAGGATTGGGAAATGCCTTTTGGGGTTTTTTAATGCATCTTAATAATTCCCTGTGGCGTTTCAATGGATTTGTTTTACACGTTAGGATACCACTGCCAGTGTCTGGAATGAAGGACAGGGAGGGTGGGGTCAGCAGAGAAGCTGGGACATCTGACTAGTCCTAACAGAGTCCAGATCAACTATCAACATTGCCGGTGTCACCCTGACACCCAAACAGGATCTCCCACCTCTTGCAACGTGTTGATATCCACACCATCTCCTTGAATAACTCTGAGATATGGTGGCAGCAGCTTGTAGCCTTTTGAGTTCTCTGTAATGGGGAACTTCTTCCCTAAAATCTCCAAGACCTATTGAAAAAGAGAACGGAGACAGTTCAAAATAAAATAAAAACCTGCCAGCCCAACAAAGAAATACAATTTCCCCATTTGAGTCATGCTCTGGAAAAAAATAATTCCATAAATATATCCACATACCCTGCTCTAAATCTATCCACATAGGCACACAAACAAAAAGCATGCCAGCCATTGTGGTGGAAGTCATTAGATTAAAGCAGCCGCAGACCATATGGCCTTTATGAACTTGTACCTGAGAGCTAACCAGAACCACGCTTCCCTCCTTCCTCTTTGGTTGCTGCAAGCTTTTGCTACTAAACATGTCAACTGAAGATTCTGCTTTTCTTTTAACCCCCCTGTTAAGACGGTGGATGACGCCTCCAGTTTTCTGCAATTTTGTTGGCCACCAATAATTAAAATGAAACACTTCAGCCAGGAGTTCTTCTAATCACCTCTGATAAAGATTATTCAAAGTTCCTATTTGTCATGTCACTTCTCCCAAAGGTAGAAAAAGTGTTAAAGCTGTATGGATCTAATCTGACAGAATACCAACGTAACTAAAATCTCCCCTGCTTCCTTGCTAAAACAGTGCTGACAGTTACCCAAACTCAGAGGCATCAACAGCTTTTATTACAGAACTGCAACAATCATTACACTCTCTAAAGAGAGGCAAAAAGCACTTTTCGACTTGGAGGTCACGTGCCACTCACTTAAATGCACATCTTAGAAAAGGGAGAAGAGTGCTAAACTTTTATTTGTATCATAAACCAGTGAATTACATTAATACAGGACATCAAGATACCTAAGCTTGGTGGCAAGATGTCTTACTGACTTGGCATTTATTAATGCTCAAGTTGTTTCCCATTTTATTTGTTATTAAGTGATGAAAGACTTCTCTTTATAGAATCACTGCAGCATCATTAGACCAACAAAACTGGTAGCTGTTGTAAGCACTTCAGGAGTAGTACACAAGAATGGGTTTGATGGAAAAGGTTAAGCTATTCAGACTACAACAGAGTTCCCATATCTATACTGAAAGGTGGTAAATGTTTACATTTTTCATGGGTCCAAATCATCCAGCATCAACTATATACTATGCATACCAAGCTACAGCATTATGCTTCCTATGCTTATTGGCCGGTCGTTACAATAATAACAAACAATTGCCCTTCCCAATCTTGTAAACAAATGACTTCAAGAAAGGATTACCTTTAAAACAGTGTCAAGGGGATTCCCAGAATCGGGTCTAATAATAAGTGGTGCCTCTGGACTTCGGGCTTCAATTATATGCCTTAAGTCATCACCCCATATTTTTTCACACGCATTGTAAATGTCGTAGCTGTCACTAACCACAGATACAGGCACTGAAGAAAACTGTGTCACTATGTGTTCAAAAGCGTCTTTTTCATGATCTTTCCCCCACGCTGTTATGGTACTGTAAAGTCAATTGAAAAATCCACATTAGAGCAGCAATTATATGTTAAATCATACATTCTGTATTTCCTGCCAGTAACAGTTCAAGGTGATAGTAGGCAATATTACCACAAGACAGCATAAACTATGCGCTTCTCAGCTCTATGTTACATGGATAGTAAATATACTATATACTAAATAAACAGCACCCTGGATTCATCTTTGGCAACTCAGACAAACACTTGACACATGAAACTTCTTTCACATGTAAAAAAATATGATTTTGTTTATTTAACATTTGTGAGAGAGTTTCTCTTAAATCTGAAATTCAGACAGTTAGGGAACTACAGATGCAAGAACAGAACATCTGCTCTGGCAACGTCAGACTACAGGATGGGAATTAGAGAACTAGCAGCGTACGTTAGAAAAACCTTACAAGAAAACACAACTTTTCTTTTTTTAACAGTGATTTGAAACCATTATGCTCACTCATACATTCTTCTAGAGGAACCTTAGGGCATTAACCTTGGTACAAGGGTACAGGCAAGCACATAAAACAGAGTTGCTGAGAGAGGTAATAAGTTATTGAATGCCAGCTGATCAGCAGTGGCTGTCTGTCCATGGCTGTCACAGACCAGCTGACAGAATTGACTTTAGTAACTTGTGTGTGTGAATGCCTAAAAATGCTCACATGCACAGCACGGGTGTGCAGCAAGAGCTAGAGGGCAGGGAATTTTTACCATAAAATGCTAGCATTAACTTCTGTGTGGACAAGCCCCAGATCACACCAGTGAAGAGACAAAACAAAATTTGTTTCAAAGAGTTTGGGACAGTCCAACCCCGGTTTCATGCCAGAGGGAAGCACCACACTCACAACGCCACCTCACATGGGAGGTTGTGGAACCGTAGTGCAATTCTGGAAAAATTTAGGTCTCTTGCATGAGACCCTTTTTGTGTATCAACTTGGACAGGGTGACTGCAGTCTGCATTTGGCCATGTAAACTTTATTTAACTAGAACAGTTTAAGCTGTCTGCTCTCATGCCACCATTTCAATATGCTGGGAAAATATGCTGCTTGCTTGTTCTTTGACTCCGTGTGTTTGCCTTTATTGCAAAGAATTTTATAGTTGCTCGGTCCACCATTTTGGGATTTAACTGGAATATTAAGCTAAGCTAAGAGAAGACACTTCAGAAAAAATATGCCACTTCTACTGATCAAGCAGGTGTTCTAGACCAGCACTACAGCAATGGTCCAAGAAGTTCTTTGAAGCAGTGTTCATTCAAAGACAATCACCACCCTATTAGGACTATTCACGTAGGCCTTTCCATTGTCCATTTTGCAATTCTAAGTGAAAATATTCACTATTCAAAAGCACTAGGTTTTGTAGTCTATAAGAAAAAAGCAACTGTCCCTTCCTTTATAGTCAACGTATTTCAGTATGCAGACACAAAAGTGAAATCCAGGGATTTGCATTCACTCCTGACTTTATAGAGGATTATGATATTAAAAATGAGAGCTATTCAAATCAAATGCCTGTTTGAGACCAGTGCCTTATTCTCAAAAACTCATTCACATTTCTTAGTGAGATATCAAGGATTTACCATTGGCTGAATTAGTTGCGCTGATGAGAAGCTTTAGAGCAACTGCTTCTTCTGGCAGGAGAACATGATCTGGGAGAGTCCAGAATTGCAACTTACATACTTTTTCATTTTAGGATTTTATGTTTAAAACTAAATTTAAAGTTCATAGCGTGAATCCTCGATATCTACTTTTACCTGTAAGCCTTCAAGTCCATTCTGAAAGGAGCCATCCAAATTTACTTTGATGCTGATAAGAAGGTTATAGTTGAAAAACATTTAAAACACACTTATAGTTAAGAACAACCATGATGCTGTTGTGTCCCTAGAACATAAAGGCATCAGTATTGAACTTCAGCCTCAACAGCTGAATCAGCCATAGCTAATACTGTAGAATATAAGTGAAATAGCTTAATATTTCTGGATACAAAGATGGATAAGAAAAAGTTACATTTGTTAAGCTATTTTTAATAAGGCTTTAATAGCCGAATATCTTACCTATGTTCAGCAGCTGGAACAGAATATCCTGGAACCGGATCTTTTGTACCGTAGTACTTTTTAATTAATGCAATTCCTGCTACAGTGTCTGTTCCTTTGAAGTTCACCAAATGAGCTGAAGCTCCTATTCCTGCAGTCTGAAAAAGATGCAACTTTCAGTTGCCACACCAGATATAGAAGCCTAAACTCTGTCAGTGCCTAGCATTAGTTTGTAACAGCAAAATTCTGACTCAGTTCCTGTTTCACCAATACCTTCTTCATGCTTTTACACAGGAAAGACAGCTTCCGTATATAAAAAGGCTCTCCCAGTCTACTGTTCACAGTTCAGACACGTACCCACCCCCCACCCCATCAGTCCACACACAGTGCTCTATGCATTCACAACTTCACTGCTGAACAGGGACACGATTGTTAACTGATCACGGAATCACCGGGGTTGGAAGGGACTCCTGTAGATCATCTGGTCCAACGCACCTGCCAGAGCAGGTCCACCTACAGCAGGTGGCACAGGATGGCGTCCAGGCACGTTTGGAATGTCTCCAGAGTTGGAGACTCCACCACCTCTCTGGCAGCCTGTTCCAGTGCTCTGCCACCCTCAAAGGAAAGATGTTCCTCCTCATGTTCAGGTGGAACTTCCTATATTCAAGTTTGTGCCCGTTACCTCTTGCCCTGTCACTGGGCACCACTGAAGAGAGACTGGTCCCATCCTCCCAGCACCTTCCCTTTAAGCACTGATGAGATCCCCCCTCAGTCTGCTCTTCTCCAAACTAAAAAGACCCAACTCCCTGTGCCTTTCCTCATAAGAAAGATGTTCCAGCCCCCTAATCACGCTACATGATACGTGCTATAATCCTGTATAGGTAAGAACAATTAGACTTCTCAAATTATTAGACAAATAGTATTACCTCTTGTGAAGAGACTCCTCTGTAGCCGAAGTCATGCAGTTTATATTCCAGTCCTTCTAAGCTGCCAGAAGTCTCTAGCAAATATTTGGCCAAAATCTTTTTCTGCTCTCTAGAGTTTGTAGCCACTGTGATTGGATACCATGACTGCACAAGAATAGTCTAAAACAAACCCCATCATATTATTAGGTTAATGTTTGGTTAGGACTTAAAAATCCCCAACTGGCATTTAATCAGGCACAAAAAGGTCCATTTGTTGTCATCACCCATTCATAAAATTACTGATACCTCTGATAGTTTGCTTTAGTGCTAAAGTTAGTCAGCCTTTATAATGCCTTTACATAAGGTAGTCTAGGTATCGACCATCTCAGGAGTCACCACTCCCAAGCTACAGACACACAATTCCCCCCATCCTCCTTTCCTTGTGGGTAACAGTACTGTTGTGAATTTCCTGTAAAATTAACACAATCTCTTGACAGGTAGGGGAAAAAAAGTCTGTGTAAGAGCACTGAAAAAAGAATCCAGGCCTACTTAGTGCAGAAGATTAAAGCTGCCAGAGATTCCCCTTAAACAAATAAGGGATTCAGCCTTTAATTTAAGTTCATTAATATTTACATAGAAAAAACATGTTAACTTTCCAAAACTGACCTCAATCCAATTTGTAAGCCAGTAGCATTCTGGATCTGTGTTTTCTACTGTGAAAAGAACATTTCCTCTGGGAATTACAGAGCCCTCAGGAACAGCCTTTATTTCTATAGGAAGATGGCCGTCGTATTTCTGTGTAAGGAACAGTAATATTGTTAGACAACAGGAAAGATAGGACCTACCTCTCTTTTATTTGACTGCAATGGATAAAAGTCAGGCTAGAAGTTTATTGATAAATCTTTCTTCTTCTTTTCTTTCAACCCTAGAAATACTTTGGTTTGCTTGCACACCCACTAGCCCAAATAAATAATAATAAAAAAAAATCATGTTTACCAAAAAAGGAGAAAAGTCCTTCAACGTAAAAAATAGTCTCTTTACCAAACCAGATGATGGTTGTACAAATTGAATCAGGAAGGCTTAAATATTCTATAAAAATAAGTTCTACCCACAGAACAAGAAATATTTGCACTCAGTTTTCTTCAGTGCTTTCACATGAAGCTAAAGAAAGTGTAGCCATTAGTCTCTCCGCCTTCAAAAAAAATTTCTGGTTTTGCTTAGCATAGATGTGTGCTTTGTTAACTTATTAGAGCAAGATCCATTTAATAACTATTTTAGAGAATATTAGAGAATATTTTATCATTGCAATTAATCACTAAACATGAAATCTAAGCTTGACGTGTCACTTCTGCCAAATTCAGTCTTTCATCCCTGAAGGACTAAACATTGTGTGAAATACACCTTTTGAAGAAGAGTAAGTTGCAAAGAGCAACTCTAGAAGAGTAATTATAACTTTATGAGAGCTTTGGAAGCTAAACTGATAACAAAGTGTTTTGTAGATTAATATTTTTTTGACAGAAAGCTTCTCATGAGATGTTCTTTAAAGGCAACAAAAATTGCATCAATTCAGAGAAATTACAGAGATTCATAGGTAGCATCAAAACATATTCTCCAGCGTCCAAAAGACATCAAAAGTCTCTTCTACACCACAGTTTAAAAGTTTCTTCCAAAGTGTAATATGCTGAAACAAATGGTGTTTATATACCACACCAGGCTGTCAGAATTGGAGATGTCTGTTCTGGATTAAAAAAGGACAATGAAGCCTTCAATAAGGCTCAAAATAATTTATTACTGATTCAACGAAGACAAAAGTATACTTCAGTGACAAAGCAAAACAGATTTCAAAGTTGCTATAGGTAGTGATTTTGCCCACAGAAAAAGCAATACAGTCATTGCGTAGCACTACATTATAGCCCTTTTCAAAATTTTAAGGTACGATCAACTTGCACAATTCAGGGCTCACATCTCTATCACTCATCATAAATTCCTGCCCACTTCCAGTCTTTACACCACCCCATTGTTCTCCAGGCAGTCCATTCCTCTCTTCCCCACCTTCCCCATATGAGTATTCACTCTTTGTACAAATTCACACACGTACAGCCATTGCTCCCTCCACTTTAGCTAACACCACACACTAGGTAACAGCCAGAGAGCAAACAGTGGTGGGCATGTGGACACGCACAGGAATTCAGTGAGCAGAAGCAGGGTAGGTCTCTCTGTGCAAAGACCCAAAGGGTACACACATTTCCAGTTTGAGAGCCATCAGCATCTCAGATCAGGAAGTGGAAGTCATATTTGTTTATATATATATATGCAAAATTTTAACCTGAAAATCTGACAAAGGGATCAACAACGTGTACAGGGGGCATGCAGGAAGGCTTCTTTTGACTACACCAAAAGCACGCATTGAAATGAATTAGTTAAACCACATTAAAATTCAGTGTGGACAGACATGCGGCACTAAAAGTGTATTGATTCAGGTTAGCCAAAGAGGGATCAAGATTAAATAAAGATGAGAGCAGTTCACAATGCATAATGTGGCTTAAACACAAATATGGATTGAATTCATATTATTTCAAAAGGATGCAAGTCTTCTACAAACTTCTTCGTAACTCCCTCTTGGAAAACAGTGGTTTTATTTACCTTGCTGCCATTTGCAACACTGAGTTGAAATTCACTTTTCTGTTGCACACCTTATGGTCCACGCTGGTTGCAAGATGGCACCCAGATATATTTACAGACAGATGTCACCATAAAATACATACTGTCAGGGTATTCAGGGACAAATAAACACAAAGAACTAAAAATTGTGTTTTCCAATGCCAAAAGTATCCATTCACTAGAACCCACAATGAAACTTAGCACTTAATTAATCTGCAGCGACTAGAACAGCTCTGATGAATGCTACTGGACTGAATCTGCTGCTTTTACAGAAAAGAGTTGTTTGCAATTATTTGAAGACTGACACCTTTTTAAACAAAAGAGAAAAAAGATAATTGTAGAAAGACTTAATTTGGACGGATTTATGTGTCAGAAGTGCTCAAGCCTTGTATTCATAATAAAGTTCAACTTTATCTCTGAAAATTTAGGAAACAGTTGAACAAAACATGAGTTTTCTGGAACAATTTCACATGCAAGAAGTTGTAATGCTTTCTGCATTAGTATAAAAACGGTTATGATTAGTTACAGAAAGCAATGTAAATGATGCAAGCAACCACTAAGCACTGTGTTATATACGGAGATGTGCCAACAAGCCCCCACTTATACTACCTGGCTGACAGCAGCCATAAATCCTTATTACCTGCAAAGCCATATTAGGCATCTGAAAGGATGAAAATTACTTTTCTCTAAGGAATTACAATTATATGATTATTCTTTGACAGCTGCTACTCCCTGTACACTAAACATAAAAAGCTAAATTTATCCCGTCTTACTGTTGTGTTTAAAAGGAGAGACTGCTGTATCTATTCTACAGTTGATTCATAAATCCTTCATGATGATCTCATACTATTTTCATAATTTTTTACCTCCAGAATATAGTTCCATCCCTTTTCGTTGAAGACATCATCTTGAAAATGCTCCCTATATACTTCTTTGGCTTCCTTGATTTTCTCTTTGGTCACCACTTTACCTGTGGTTTCAGAAACAGATGAAAGCTTAGAAACTCACGATATTCATTAACTTATAAAATAAATAACAAAAAGGTTCAGACACAGGAAAGTCACTTTGCCTCCAACACAGACAAGGAAAATATGTCAAATGCAGTATACTAGCTATGTTAAAACCAAATTTTACTTTCATTTATTACATAAATGAGGATGGTCAAGAAACCAACAGGATAAAATAAACTTGCAGTTCGCAGGTAACCCAGGAACAAGTTGAGGTTATTGCTCTTTTATGACGGTCAATAACCTGTCAAGGGTTTTAGTAGCAGTACTTTTCCCAGAGGAATGCGATGATTGTGCCATTTGGCACACGCAACAAGACATAACCAGACTAGCACAAGGGTTAAGCTATGCTGCTCCGGGGAGAATCCCCATGGAGACACCTTTACAACCAGTCTTTGATTAACCTCTTCTGCGACATGAACTGGCACACTAACCACATTATTTGAATAAGCATCGCTACTGCTTTAGGACCAATCATCTACTGGAAACATTAGAGATCAATCCTCCAGTTACCAAAGTGAAGAGAAACAAGGTTATCAAGTGTTTTGATTATAGCGGAATTCCAATCTTTGTCAGAATTGGCAGACATATTTATGGATTCTGGATCAATACAAAGATATGTAAGCCACATGACTGAAGTTTTCCTTCTAAAGCTTGGCAGAAGGCAACTTGCTTTCAGGTCAGAACAGGTGATATTTGCACACAAAACAAAAAAGCAAATAAAAATCTTTAATGGCACTAAGGAATTTTCAGATGTAACTCTTAAAATTGTCAATATTGAAAACACTTTCACACGTAGCTGACCTATTCAGTGATCTAAACTGAGTGGCAACTGAAATTTAAGGGAAATTAAAATCATTATTAGTTTACACAGTAAGTAAACCAGCAAATACAGGCTAAAGTTTACATCCCAAATGCAAAATCTTTTTTCCCCTTGAACCATCTATCTTCTTGTGATTCTATGCAGAGTCCTGTTCTACTTTCATTCATTTCAATTTAGCCCACTGAAGTTGGGATACAAACATGTCACTTTTTAATAAACCATTGGCATAAATAAACATAGTAAAGAGGTGTCAATTAAAAAGTCAATACCATTTTACGAGGGTGGACAGCTCATTTCCAGACTCATATAAATATGATCTTATGCATGTCACTACCTACGCTGTACCAAGATAACCTGGAACTGTTTCAGCTATAAGACTCCAGGCTTGAGAAAAATTAAAATATTCATTTACAGATAAAGTTTTACCGGAATTTGAGACAGTTACCTTTTAAGTATTTATTCAGAATGTACTGCAAACCATAAAAAACAGTTTCTTCATATTTCACTTTCCTTAATTTGGAATTTTCAGTCTTCTTTTCACGACATTCAAAGTAGGAATATACTTTGCTTGTATTAGGTGGATATTGCTTGTAGTGCGTAACCTACATTAAGAAAAACTTCAGTAAGAGCTCAGAACATCACTACAAGGCACATACATGTATGTTAAAGCTTTGAGTAACTCCCAGCTCTTCTGGACTATTATTATTTATCCATTCACATTCTATGCAGTATTTAAGGGTTTTTCCCTTTTTTAGCCGCCTTCAATTTTCAGTTCAAAAGACTGTCCATCTCATTCTTTGCTTCTGCATCAAGCCTTTCCCTCTAGAGTAATCTTCATGGTCAGCTCTTCCACTCCCCCAGCTGATTAACTGGGAAAGACACTGGCTAGGATTCTAGGAAAGCCACTGAACACAAATGTGCAGGGTCAGTTTTCACTCTCCCACATTTTGGCCAAGCCTAATAGCTACAGGAAGCACAAATTTGTCTTCTACTACCAAAGTGGAGATACCTGCTGTTGACTGAAGTTTTAAAGGCTATCATCACGTCGTTCAGATAAAAGCCACGCGGAGTCAAGGCAGCAGTGACAATGGCCTTTACCCAAGTGTCCCATTCACTATGAGCAGAGCGGGTTTCCCAAACTCAGATTATGTCGAAGTCATTTTACAAATCTGTTACTGTTGGTAACGCGGGTAAAATCTGCCTGAGGTTTGTACCTCTCCACAAAGTTTGCTAGGTGGACTTTTTCCCTACCAATCTTTGCAAAAGTTCACATTCAGCATAAAGGAAGCATTAAAAGTTGCAGTCTGAAAAGTGTGTATTACATGGAAGTTGGTCATATGGACATTTAAAGTTACACTGGATTGAACCGTAACAGGTTTTTTTAGCTACTGATAGTAAATCTACCCAGAAATTTATTTTGAATGGTGTATCATTTGAAACAAGTACACTCTAAACATTAACAACTAAATCTAATCTAAACCTGCAAAATTGTTGTCTCCTACTGTGTAAAAAACAAACTCCAAGCAAAAGCCATAATTCCATATTAAACAAAAAGAATACACAGTGACATAAACATAATACTACCAATGTTCAAAATACAGGATACATAAATCACCTTAAGGCATTCCCAAACATGAAGTTACCAAAAGTTTTCTTAAATTATGACAAAAAGTCTGAAAAAGTCTATATATTCTATAAGGGAAAACTTCCTACAGCAGAGTAAAGCACCATCATACAACAGAACAAAACTCAAAAAGGTGTGAAAGTCACATATGAATTTCTCAAACATGCAGATTTAGAGGTTAGAGCATGAGTTCACTATAAGTTTCTTGCTGCTACTTCTTACTCCAAATCACCTTAAAAGTTTTTGTTTCTAATATCACAAGGAACTGGAAAAGAGATAGTTTTACCACTTCTTCCTTTATGTTCTGTTTTTTTTAAATGTACCTCTGACACCTTCAAAATAAAATATTTGAAAGTTTCCCTTACCTGTATTGCTAAAACTATATATCAAAGGATTTTAAAAATACAGTTTCCTTTTTCCTCTCAAATGCCATTTATATTTAGTAGTTCATTCAGCTTGGACAATGAACTAAACCACTCTACTGAATTTTTTGCTTCTCCTATAGCAGCACAATGCTGTTATGGTTGTGTTTCCAACACTGCAAGGAAACATTTAAACAACGGAAAGGTCAATTTTCAGATCTTTCCATTATCTTTACCTCCATGAGGATTTCAGGGCCAATCAAATAAAACCCAAGCTTGTCATTGCAAGTTTTCTGCCTTTACTTCAAACAAAGCCCTGCAACTCAGGCATTTAATGGAGCACAAACCTATTCTGTTCCGATTCCACAGCTGCTCAAAAGCTGAATGCTTAAGAGTAACAATGTTAGACCCAAAGACAAAACCTGGCTTTTAGATTTAGGTCCTATCTATTAAGAAATGTCTCACTCCACAAATTATAACACATGCTTTTCTAGTTCTACAGAGAACTTCCAAAAAAAGTAAATCATGCTGCCAGCACACAGAAAACTCTTCAGGATTTCATCATGCTTAAAGGAAAAAAATCCAAACAAACAAAACACACCTTCTCCCTAAACCACCCCCCACACATACCCTGGAGCAGTCAAAAATATGCTGTTTGACACATCTTTCTAACTAATGGGAACACGAACACACTCTCACACACAGCCACCTTGCAAAAACATATACTAAACAGACTCCGAGAAAAAGAGCATTCAGCAATTCATCAGAAGGTTAATTCACTAAGGCAGAGAGTGTAGAAGCTCTTTGCTTCACACTGTTGCCACTTAAGTAAGTTACAGCAGCTATATGAAAAAAAATTGCTCTTTTTATGACTGGGACTGGACTTAAAGTCGGTGCATCTTTGTGATTTGATTATATCACCTGGGAACTCTGTTTATTTCCATTCTTCATCCCAGTGGCGTGCTGCAGCTTCATGGTTTCAGAATAAAGGCAGAGCCCACCAGTTTAAAGTGTAGGGAGCAGACGTCCCAGGAACAGTCCCCCAAACCACCATCTAAATTCCTTGCGACAAGCTCTGCAGCAAACCAATGTAATGCTGTTGTTCTATTCGCAACAGTTCAAGCAAAACAAAGAAAACTATATCCATGTCAGACTGCCTACTCACGTTTCTTTACAAAAAGTTTAATTATGCAACTTCCTAACCCACATTATAATGACAATTTGCATGATCTTTGGCTATGATCTTTTAAAAAGTATTTGACTTTTGCAGTTCAAAGACATCTCCTCCAGCTAAATGCTTCTCTCTATCAAATGGGTTACAGGGCCAAAATTAGCTGAAGGTGTACAGTGTATGCATTGAGTTGGTGCCACCTTTTCCTATTGCATTTAAAGACACTTTTTTTTTGGGACTTCCCATTCTACCTCTGCTTTGAAGCATGATCACAAAACACCGTTCTCTTGCTGAAAAATCAGAACTTGAAAGATAAAATCAAGCTGGAATGCTAACATCCAGATGTATCCTTTATGTAGCATACCTTGGGAAACAGCTCCTCCAGACTACCTTGCTAGCAGCTTCAACTTCAAGAAAACACTCAGATTCCTCAAACATTAAATCACAGGTTTAGTTAATTTTTCAGACCTTGAATTAGATCTTAAACTAAAAATATATATCAGCTAAGTGCCCAGAAAATTTATTTCTAAATTAAACCTAAATAAAAATTCTGTGCATAATAGAAATGTAATTTTATCAGTTAAATTGCTTCAAGTACTTGAAAGAGACAGTGAACTTTACAACTATTATAGGTGTAAGGTTCAGTTATATTCTTCACAAATTAGAATCTATTTGAACAGTGAAAAGTACACATCCCTGGCAATAAGGTATTTACACCTAAGCAAACTTTACACTTGTAGTTTTAAATAATAACTTGTGCTTCTTTTGACGTTCCACAACGCTATTGGTTTTATCTATAAAGCTGAAACACCCTTTGCATGTTCGCGAGGCTTCTCACCAACTACTCAGTATTTAAAGACGCAATCATAATCTTAAAGTACCACACTTGCCAAGCACTTCTCAATCCAGGCACGCTGTATAGGTATGTGAGAAGTTAAGCACAAGACTACATGCCCTGCTCACTTATCTGGCCATCAGTATTGCTTCCAAGCTCTCAGGCAGGGCACCGTATCTAGCAGGAGCATCTGCCCACAAAACACCACCTCTGACCATTAGCTGGCATTTCTGGACCACTAGGACATGGGAAAATAATACCCATCCACCACAGTGACAGTTAGTTGGCATGTGAAATGCCTGGTGGTAAAAAAAAAAAAAAAAGTCTGAAAAAGGATCAAGCTCTAGGAAGTGGGAACAGTCCACAGAAGACACAAAGAATGCCACTGAAAACCAACCAACCAAACAAAAAAATCCAACAACCCGCAAGACAACATGGCACTTGGACAATGAAAGCTATGCTTCCAGAAATGCCTGAACTTTCCTTGTTGTCAGATGAAGTTTTGCATTCTTCTGTATTCTAAAGAAGAGTGGAAAGAACAACCAGTGACAGTGTACAATATTTGAAACGTATTTTTATGTGACTACAGATCAAGACGGTATTGATAAATCTATGCTTTCAGTTCAAGGATGAGAAAAGCAGGACTTGTACAGACGGGGTCTTGACAAGCAGGAATGACTTTGAAGTCAATAGGAAACTCCTTCTCTACAGAAAGGAAAAAACCAAAAGCCCCTACTGGGATTAAGAGACCCTTACAAGAAAACAAACCTCAAAAATATCTTCAAAGGCCTTTTGCTATTTAATTCAAAGACTGTGGTTTAGGTTTTGTCCATACAAAGTATGACAAACAGCCCCTTGGAACAACCATCTACAACAAGGTTATGTACTATGACTGAAATAGAGCACTTTTATTCCAGTTATGATAACTCCTTATTAAATTTCATCCAAATAAAGGTAAATTCTGAACAAAGAATACCTCTACAAGGACTGCATCCACTTAACTAAATCTAGTCAGCCATTTGAGAAAAAACTACGAAGCACAAATTGCATTTACATCAGCCATCCAAAAAAGCACTCCAAGCATTAACAGTCAACTTTAAAGAAAAAGGAATTAACAGGTATTCATCACAAAACCAGGATGCTTGAGGTAAAGCTTGCATTTTTGTAGGCTAGGTAAGAAAACCTTTGCCATAAAAGCCAAATAATCTTATAATCTACAAGTTTTGTTCTAAGAGAGATGGCAGTGAAACGGACTTCAAAATGTTAATAAAGTCTGTATAACTCAACCACTTGAGAATACGAGAAAACCAGGTCTGACATGAGTAGAGAAGTCAGGCGTGGCCAAGTTCTCCATTGGAGGTTTATTCCTGGTGCTCAGCCGGGTCAGATGGGTGCTAACATGAGCCATCACAAAGATGCTTTGAAGCCCTGCTTAGCAGAAGCAAACAAAACCCCGAGTATCTGGCCAGCAGGATCTTGCCCATGTGCCATGATTTAACCCCAGCGGGCAACCAAGCACCACGCAGCTGCTCGCTCGCTGCCCCCACGGCGGGACGGGGCAGAGAATCAGAAGGGAAAACTCATGGGTTGAGATAAAGGCAGTTTAATAGGTAACGCAAAAGCTGCGCACGCAAGCAAAGCAAACCAAGGAATTCACTCACTGCTTCCCATGGGCAGGCAGATGTTCAGCCACCTCCAGGAAAGCAAGGCTCCATCACCTGTAAAGGTCACTTGGGAAGATAAATGCCATCACTCCGAATGTCCCCCCTTCCTTCTTCTTCCCCAGCTTTATACACTGGGCATGATGCTATATGGTATGGACTATCCCTTTGGCCAGTTGGGGTCAGATGTCCCGGCTGTGTCCCCTCCCAACTTTTTGTGTCCCCCCGCTTGCTGGTGGGGTGGTGTGAGGAGCAGAAAAGGCCCTGACTGTGTGCAGGCACTGCTCAGGAGTAACTGAAATATCCCTGTATTATCAACACTGCTTCCAGCACAAATCCGAAATGTGGCCTCATGCTAGCTACTACAGAGAAAATTAACTCCATCCCAGCCAAAACCAGCACACCATACGTAAACTCTACAAGTGATAAGATGATACCAATTCAGCTAAGGCGGTGTTTGAACTTTCTGTAGATATTTGGGAAAAAAATCTTTAGTGCAGAACAGCTACAGAACAACCCGGCTACTGAACCCGCGGCACTGCACAGCCAGGAACACGAAGAATCAGAGGGAGAGGTGGAAGAGAAGGTGCCAGAAGCAGCGTGGCCCTGGCAGCCATGCCCCATCACTTCAGGTCTACGGCGAGGCACGGGTCGGTCACCGTGCCACAAGCCTTGCTCACGCACTGACGTGAGCTACAGCCTTTGCAGCGCAGCAGAAAACTGACCGTAGCCCGTTTTATGTGACAGGTAAAAACGACAGCTACAGTTGTGGGGTGCAGTGTCAGAATGGCCTGCTGATGCTGGGAGAGATATATGGGGGTGACAATCCCCCAGATATGCAGCCTAGTTAGATGATTTTACTGCAGTGGTGCTTCTGGCACTGGGGACACTTCTGCAAAGCACCTCTAAGATGCCCATTAGTTGCAGTATTATGTATTATTTGAAAATATTGCGGAAAGGGGCCACGATTTGAACGACTGCTTTACCTAAATCTTTATGAGGTTTAACCAACGGAGCAGTTAAAAGCAAAGGTTGCCACTAACATATATGGAAGACAACACTGTTAGAAATGAGGAGGTGCACCAGTACTTGGGAACAAAGGGAGTTCCACTTCAACATGAGGAGGAACTTCTTTCCTTTGAGGGTGGCAGAGCACTGGCACAGGCTGCCCAGAGAGGTGGTGGAGTCTCCGACCCTGGAGACATTCCAAACCCGCCTGGACGCCATCCTGTGCAACCTGCTGTAGGTGGACCTGCTCTGGCAGGGGGGTTGGACCAGATGATCTCCAGAGGTCCCTTCCAACCCCTAACATTCTGTGATCCTGTGATGAGATGTACCTCGCTGTGATGAGACATAACTAACAGCAGTTAAAAGGTATTGCTGACCCACTTCAGAAAAACACCTGTAACTGTGACTAGCAGTTATATTCAACAAGGATGCTTCAATAGCTTTCAAAGAAATCACAAAAGGCATGCACACCACAAACAAAAGTGGAAATGAAAACCAAATCAAAAGTCAGTGTGGTTAAAAGATAACCTTATTTGAGCACAAGAGGAAACCTCAGAAAAATCAATCTTTAATAAGTTAACAAAAGGGGCATCCAACAATAGCAGGTAAAGTGAAAAACACTTGCAAGTGAGTACAAAAAAATTAAAATCAAATCTAATAGTCAAGTACAATCTTACTATTTTGGTTATACATGAGCTTCAAATTGCCATAGGAAAGTGGCCTTAGAGACAATCCAGACCCCTTATAAAAAAATGCATAAGCGAAGCAAATACAAATTAAGATAACGTTTAAGACCTAAAGTGACAATATTGGGATGTATCTTCTCTGACGAGATGAGAGGGATAAACTAATGCAGGCTATGACTGAAGGCTGATCTTGTACCACTTTTAACATCTCTTCATTCTAGCTCATCCATCACCTCTTATACGTGTATTGAAAAATAAGAGTACCAGAGGTGAGCAAAAGAAAACCCCCACCATTAAGAAATCAGCCAGTACTACGAAAATCAAGGAGCACACGCAAGCAACGGAATTCCTATGGAAGCTGCACATTATCAGCAGAGATGCTGTAAGTAACCATGTCCACATTCATTTAAAAAACAAGGTCAAGTGTAAGCACTAGAACTGAGCGTATTCTAAATTGCTCAGAGAAAATACAATGTTTAAAAAAAGGTAACAGCAGATTTCCTTACCATCAAAAATGTCTGAGTGCTTTGCATCCAAGATTATCATAACAAAGATGACAACATGCCTTATGTTTACTGTTTACACATTTGTGAATAGTCAGCTGTACTACATCACACACTGCTACAAGTTTCCTGCTCCTTAATGAAAAAAGAAAAACATTTACCTTTTCAACAATGCAAGTTGCAATGACTCTGGAAGGGGTTACTTCCCATTAACTTAAAAACTGTCTGAATTCTGTACAGCTGCAGCGTTCCTTCAGAGCAATGATGACTCGGGGTTTGTAACAGGACTGAGTGACTGCAAATCAAAACTTGGAAGATAACGAACCTAGACAGAGTGAAGATTGCTTACAAGGAGTGCCAGGCCAGAAGTTTTCAATGCACTTCTACTGACAGAATTACAGGAGAACACATTCACTTCCCCACCACAATATTTTAATAAACGTATGTACACATATATGGGCTGCTGAAAAGAATATTTTGCAGTCATTAAATACTAGTCAAGCCCAATAAGCTAAAGAATACGCATGTGTCTTCCTGCAATACCTCTAGCCTTCTAAATAAAGGATACACAGGCTGTCAGAGCCTGGAATAAACACACACTCACGTGAAGTGCTTCAAAAGTAAGTGTTCTTCTACATCCACGCAGAATAAAAGAAGTCATTCAAAGTGACAAATACTTAAAATTCAACACATAAGGCATACAGAGTTAAAAAGTATCTTTTAGGCTTCCTTGAAGCATCCAGAAAGAACTGAACTCTGAAACAGATCTCATTTATAGTCTAGATAGCAAGTCAGCTCCTCCTATGGGGCAACTGCATGGCAGCTTATTATAGCTGTCAGCTTAATTACAAAACATTCCAAGCAACAGCAATACATTTCATTGGTAAAAGCAAAATAAGCTATTATTACTTCAGCGAACAAGGGTCAGTCCTCGTTCCGATAGCCCTTCCCCACTGGCAGCTCATGTTCCGTCCAACCCAGGCCTGGTATGCGCCAGTCACTGGTACCTTCCGAATGAATGGCACAGCTCTGCTAAGCTGATCCTCTCAATAGGTTCAGACTACATATACCCTGCAAGACTTCTTGCCCCCGCAGAAATAAACAAATATGGGATAAACAGATCATTGGGAATCAAGGAGAAAGAAAATGGAGAGGTGGCATGCCAATGCATTGGATTTGCATGGCAAGGGTTTGGTAGCAGGGAGGCTACAGGGGTGGCTTCTGTGAGAAGATGCCAGAAGATTCCCCAGGGTCTGACAGAGCCAACGCCAGCCAGCTCCAAGATGGACCTGCCACTGGCCAGAGCTGAGCCCATCAGCGGTGGCGGTAGCACCTCTGGAATAACATAGTTAAGACAGGGAAAACGTTGCTGCATGACAGCAACAGCAGCCAGAGAGAGGAGTGAGAATATGCAAGAGAAACAGCCCTGCAGACACCAAAGTCAGTGAAGAAGGAGGGGGAGGAGATGCTCCAGGTGCCAGAGCAGAGATTCCCCTGTAGCCCCTGTTGAAGACCATGGTGAGGCAGGCTGTCCCCCTGCAGCCCACGGAGGAGCAGATATCCACCTGCAGGACCCCATGCTGGAGCAGGGGGATGCCCAAAGCAGGCTGTGACCCCATGGAGAGACATACTGGAGCAGGTTTGCTGGCAGAACTTGTGACCCCTTGGGGGACACACGCCAGAGCAGTCTGCCCCTCAAGGGCTGCACCCCGTGGAAAGGGCCCATGCTGGAGCAGTTTGTGAAGAACCGCAGCCCGTGGGAATGACCCACGCTGGAGAAGTTTGGGGAGAACTATCCCATAGGAGAGACCCCACTCTGGAGCAGGGGAAGAGTGTGAGGAGTCCTCCCCCTGAGGAGGAAGGTACAGCAGAGACAATGTGTGATGAACTGACCACAACCCCCATTCCCTGTCCCTCTGTGCCATTTGGGGAAGAGGCAGAGAACTCAGGAGTGAAGTTGAGCCCTGGAAGAAGGGAAGGGTGAGGGGAAGGTGTTTTAAGATTTGGTTTTGTTTTCTCATTATCCAACTCTGCTTTGATTGGCAATAAATTAAATTAATTTCCCCAAGCTGAGTCTGTTGCCCATGACAGTAATTGGTGAGCCATCTCTCCATGCCCTTATCTCGACCCACCAGCCTTTTTGTTGCATTTTGTCTCCCCTGTCCAGCTGAGGAGGGCAGTGATAGAGCGGCTTTGGTGGGCACCCAGTGTCCAGCCAGAGTCAACCCACCGCAGTCAACAGCATCAAGGCTCTTCCATTTGGGAAGCGCCATGAGTAAACAGAATCCTCACCATCACAGAGGGGCAAGAGTACCAGGACTTCTTGGTAGAGACACCAGAGTAAGCCGTCACGCAGCACCAACAGTGAACTTCAAGGAGCCTGCTGATACCCCCTCACTTGCAGTTCTCTAGCAACAAGGATTTTGACTTCAAATGCCTCTCTTTTTCAGTAATACTGAGTCACTAGCCAAAAACTTTACTATTAAAAGGATCTTTGCTGTACTGGACATTCAAAGAAAGAGGTTCCCCAGATAACACTGCGTTGATGAATCTCTTGAAAGCCTTACAATCCAAAGAATTAAAGAGATTGTTGTTATTTACCAGCAAGATGGACACACACCCCATGTCATATGCCCATGCTCAGACTCTGAGGGGATGGCATGTAATACCCAGCACACAGCAGGAATTACACTGTTGGGGGATTTAGAGAAGCTTAAGGATATGCAACAAAGTACACAGGAAGAAAAAAACCTAACTGATGTAAAAACACTGGTCTTGTTATGGGGGCTAGAGATAAACTGCACAATTTGAAGCCCAGCCTCAAAATCCTGGGGCGCTTGTACAATTCCCAGTTCATCATGGAAGCTCAGTACTGGGTCCAGCGTGTAACAAGTCTCTGAAATGCACTCACTGGGAACTATCCCTATCTAGAAATATCAAGTATACTAAAAATTAACACAATACTCAGTTGTTTTTCAAAACCAGCTTTTAAGATTTTGAAACTGAGTATTTGATAATCTTGCATAACTTAAAAGGAAAGGTCCTATGATGCACACACAGACAGGAAAATAGTTTAGAGGGAGGGAAGGCTGGATTAACTATCAACAGACGAATCTTTGCCCGCCAAATTACTTTGCCTCTGAATTTTTATAGGCACTAAACCAGTAACCAATTTTCTCTCCACCCCAAATTTCCAACTGCAGTAACAGAGAACTGGGACACTGGAGCTAACACTCAAACTAATGAGTTGTGACAGATATGACCCTGAGATACCAGAACTTTTTACTCACGGACAGTTGCCTAAGCTAAGCTTGTACTGTTTAGGACAGACTGCACGTTTTACTTTTTTTTTTTCGTTCCTGAGCTGTTTATTTCCACATGACTTTTGTCACCAACATTAGTTTGTATGGATCGGCATCTACTGTAACAGGATCGCCAAGTAAGCTTCTGCACGGATACATGTTTTTTCCTCAGAGTCCAAATGTTATATACGGACAGTACTGCACACAAACAGATGCTGCAATTGTGGATATAGCAGAAATACCTAAAATAAAAGTAAAACACACAAGATCAAGTCTCATTTTTGTTGTAATTGCTAGTAAGAGCGTTTGGTAACTCCTGTAAAAAGCTTGATGATGCAAACCACCAGATATTTTAGTGCAATTGTTACTGAAAGTGCTCTCACTAAGTGTCTTCCATTGATTAGGAAATGTCAGTATCATCCAGGGAGAAGATAAGTGATGTTTGCTCATATTACCCAACAAGATAAAACAAGCTACTTGTTTGAGTATTGTTCAAAGATGCCGCAAGTTCCCAAGATTTGTAAAAAAGCATCTAGGACAAGAGACAATTTGAATAGTCTCAACACAGGCCCAACACAGCAGATAAATCCACCTGTTTTTAATATAATACAAACACTCCTAGCTGCCACAGAAAGCCTCATCCAAATTCAGTTTAAAATCAGAAAAAAAAAACACCCCACCTCAGCCTTTACTGGACCTCTTTAAGATTTCTACCATCCTGAAATGTTACCAAAGCGTCTTTCCTACGAAGCAGCAAACAAAACGGAAGCAAACTGGTCATCTGTCATTCCAGTGCTCCTCACTACCACTAATCCTATAGCAGATCCAGCGAATTTAGGAAAAGCAGTGCACAAATTAGATTTAAAACATACACTGTTTAAACCCAGGCCTACAGTATTTAATGTGATTTGCCTCAGACATGGGAGAAAAGTGGACCTTCCATATTTGAGTAAGTTTGATAACGAACACTTAAACATAGTTCTCAAAGAGTACTGGAGCTAGATTAAGTCCTTAACGGAAGCAGTTTTGTGAGCCCTCAGTAGGAGCGTGAGGATGTTCTGACTGAGCCGCTCTAAGATTTATCAGAGTCTTCCAACACACCTTCCCACAAACACCAACAATAAATGTTATGAATTCTTTAAAAGAAGAGCATCTTTATGTAACGGCATATAATAATAATATCACAGAGGAGCTGGGAAAGGTGCAACAGCGCAAGCTGGCAATCGGGGCCCATACCGAGGCTTGTATTTCGGTCGTCAGGCAGTAACAAGACCTGGCCATAACATCGGATTTGCTTTTTTTTTTTCCCCCAACTCTTCTATCTGGAAGCACCCTCCTCCCCAAAACCCACCTGAGCGGTGGTCAAATCTTTAAAGGACTATAACATAATAAACGCTTTATAACGATAATCAGGACTGGTACTGTAGCTTTGCTTATGGCATCAACAACCTCTTTGACATTGCAACGCAGCTCCTGGAGGGAAAAATTAAAAAAAAAAAGAAAAAGGGAAGTTTCTCAGCCTGGGAGAGACAGGGCACATGTCTATCCGTCTGTCCCCACCGGAGCGGGGGAGCCCCACGCTGGCTGTGCCCAGTGCCCGGGGACCGTGTGCTGACGTGAACGCTGCGCGGCGGGACCGGGAGCTGGACCCGGGCCTGGGCACACCCGCGTCGGGAGGGACGGCGGTCGGACACCGCCGGACCGGAGCGGTGCGGGCAGCGAGCCGGCACCCGGCCCTGGCTGGCGAGCAGCACGGCTTTCACGCCGTTCCACGGGACGCAGGGCGGGCGGTGAAGCGCGACTCCCTGCCCCGAACCACCTCGCCGACCGAACCTGACACCGCAGCGGCCACAAACTAAGCAGAGGACCCGAAAACGCGTCTTTTGAGCCCGCCGGTTCCTCGGAGCGCTCCGCGCCGCCACCGGGCAGCCAGCGACCGGCAGGGCTGTGCCGCCCCGGCTGACCAAAGCGGGAGAAACGAAACGCTGCGGGGGTGGGTAAAAAAACCACCCCAACCCCCCCAAAACCCAGCCGCTCCGCTCCCTTCCCAGCCCCACACCAAGGCAACATGTGCGCCCGCTGCCGTCCCCGGCGGGCCAGAGGATGCCCGGCGGCGGCGGGCGGTCCCCGCCTCCAGCCTGCCCGCCATGGCCGCCCCCGGCGCCCTGCCCTACCCGCCCCGCTCCGCGCCCGCAGGGCGGCGGGACGGCG
>VZSF01001695.1:876064-888264 GCA_013398295.1 Chionis minor
CGCTCGGGCGAGCGGGTGGCCGGGGGGGCGGCCCGCGCATGCGCATGGGCGGGGGTTTGGTGGGGGGGACGGTTTCGGTTCTCGGTGCGGCGGTTACGGGAAAAGGCGGGCGGCGGCTTCGGCCCCTGCGGCCGGATGGCCCCGGCCCGGCGCCCCCCGGGGTGCCGTGCCCCGGGCTCAGCTGCTGTGCCGGGAGAGCGGCGGACCGAGAGGGAGGGCCGGCTGCCCGCCCTGCGCCCGCTCCCCCAGGCTGTGAGGAGCCTCGGGGCCCGCCCCGGGCTGCTCCTGCCCGCGGCGGGGGTGGGGGAGCTGCCGCACGGAGGGCAGGGCAGGGCAGGGCAGGGCTGGCTGCCGGGGTGTGAAGGGGCCGCTGGTGGGGGTGAGGTGGGTCAGAGGGCAGGTCCCCCAACAACCCTTTTGGTGAAGAAAATTTTCCCTAATATCCAATCTGAACCCCCCTGGTGCGACCTGAGGCCATTCCCTCATCCTACTGCTTGTTACTTGGGGGAAGAGACTGACCCCCACCTGGCTGGAGCCTCTTCTCAGGTGGTTGTACAGAGGGATAAGGCCTCCCCTCAGCCCTGAGGGTGAGCTTGGAGTCATTCTGGGGCAGGAGATGGAGCGGAATGATGGAGAACCTGGGGAACGTGGGAAGCACGTGAGAGCGCATGAGAAAGAGCTGCAGTGACCCTGTGGAGGAGGATGGCCCAACAGCGAGGTGCAGGAGCTGCTGCTCCCGTCAGGCCTCCCAGCATCCAAGCGCTGGGATTGCCGAAGGGAAAAGGACTGCCTGGCATTCCTGAGCATCCAGATCTCCGTCTCTACCTCCGCTGTTCAGAACCAGTTGCTCCAGTGGAAGAATAAGACACTTTTCTATAGAACAACACTTCCTGAGCCCTCTTAAGCGGCTGCTGATCTGAAATGATGTGTAAAGATACATACCCCTTCCAAAAGCTTTCCTTTATATTAATTATAATTGGTCTTCTAGTCCGTGTAAATCATAGGTAGCTATTGTCTGCATTGTTCTGTGACAATAGGAAACATTGCTTGTTTCAGAGCAAGTAGCAAATAATGGTTTCTGGCACAATCGTGGCTCTTTCTTGGTGGGAAGATGGTCTTCTTGCTCTCTGCTAATCAGATGTATGGAAAAAGACTAACATTAAATATTGACCAGTACTGCATTAAAAAAAGCTGCTTAATTAGCCTTTTCTGTAAAACTATTGGCGAGTCAACACTTAGGTTGACATTTGACAATCTACAGATCCAAACCCCAAATTGTATAACTTAACAACTGTTTATTAAGATGCTTCAGAAAAGATGGCTTTCACCCGTCAGATTTTCATAAGAAATATGAATATCCAAGAAAATTGCAAAGAATAAGATCAGGAATGGGATCCAGATATTTTGGACCTGATTCTAGATCGGTCCTGGTTGATCCATAATTGCCGTGTAAGCCACACTTTTTCGATTACCTTTGTGTGCCCTGTTGACTTCATTGTGCTTGTGCTTTGCGCCATTTTATATGGGAGAAGCACCAAGTCTTGTTTAATTGTGACTACTTACTATTAAACCATTTACTTACTGTTTTTAAAGAGAAGGTGAACACTGACAGCTACTAACAATACTCAAGCTCTGTGAAAGTACTTTCATTAGTTTTCTTGGGAGGGAACGGGTTCCCATGGAGCAGGAAAAAGTCAGTGAAGCAGTTGGAAACACTAAGTGAATATGTGTATCAGGAGTTTCCTGTACGCTTCCCTCTGCCAGTTTGTCTGTGCACTCTTCTGCAACAATACCTGGTAGTAGCAATGGTAATTGCTATTATTGCTATTATTCACCATGAACTTGGAACTAACTCTTCTCCTTGTTTTAGAAGTTATCTTCTTACCATTACTTGCCTATCACAGCAAAAAAAGTTGACATTTCCGTTTTCTTTCTCAGGGCTCTCTGTAGCTCTTCCCCTTCTTATCTCTTTGTCTTGTTTGTTGCTGCACAGCCAGCCCAGTCTGCTCCCTTCCATTAGCAAAACTTATCTTAAGGTGCTATTTACTTGCTAGTCTAGAAAGCTGCTCTACCTTTTTCCACATCCTCCTTGAATATAAAATGATATTTCTGAATTTGTCTGGACTTGACTCCTTAGTTCCTTCTGAGGATTCCTTTCATGGAGTGTCCCATCAATGCGACAACATGATCATGTCATAAAGACATTAAATGGTCTTTATATAGAAATCTCCCTTGTTTTGTTCCAAAACTTTCTACTCTAATGTTGTTTACATCAAAATTTTCCCCCTTGCCATGTCCTTTATCTGTGTATTTTTCATGTGGAAATTTTACTGCCGCAAAGGACAATTCTTAATTTTTGTTTGGAAAGTCTATTTTAATATAAGGAAGATTAGTAAAAAGAAAAAATATATTAATTTGATCAGATCAGTCTTTTATCTTAACTGTTTGAGAAATTAGAAAAGTCAGAGAGATACTACGGGGCTGCTTTTTTTTTAAAAAAAATGACATCTCTTGCTACAGAATTCTGCTGATATATCTTCAAGCCTTCAGTAGAATAATTAATGATGATTTGCTCAGACATCATTTTTGTTAGCATCTTCCTCCTCCTCCTGCTGGCTCTTTCTTGTACCTTAGGATGTGCCAGAACTTGAATAAAGGTTTAATTTAGCTCATACGAACATATCTAAAGCTGTATCTGTAATGAAATATTGTAAAGTTAGGACACTTCAGAATATTAATAGAAAATGTTATTATGCTAAACAGAACTATATTAAATCACAGTTTGCTGCTGAAGAGAACGTATTTTAAGTTTGGAAAAAATTAAATACATCTCTTGCAGCAGTAGATGGTGGGAGCATAGTTACAATGGCAATAGAGAAATAATTCTAGGAACCTCAAACACTCCATTCCTGTGCTGTGCTTGTCATCTGTTATCTGTGAAACTGATTTTGGACTGTTCATCTGTCTAATTGAAACCATAATTTGTAACGTATGTGGGGCTTAACTTCTGTCTTCAGATGGAACCACACCAAGAAATCATGTTGTTCAATTTATATGCGAATTCAGCTATATTGTTTCTGGTAGCATTTCGCATACTGATAGAGCCAGGGTTCTTCAATAATTATCTTCTAATATTGTCCTTTGGCATGTGAGAGATTTTTAGAGGTACTCATGTTGGATATTTTTAATAAACAAAGCTATAACGGTAGCTTTAATAAATTCATATTAGTCTAGGGGCATGTTTTGTTCCCCAGGGATTTCTGGTAATAAATGATATTCTGCATAGCAAAGTGTCCAGTCAGCGTTTTATGTGTATAAAGTCTATAATGTAGTCTGCTGCTGTATTTGGAGCAAAGCTATCCTGCAAATATATCCTCAGGTTGATGTCTGAGGAGATGTACAAGGACAGCCAAATTAAGATGGGTATTACATTATATCCCTTCTTTGATCACTATTGCACAACTTGATATTTATTTCATCTAGCTGTGAGAGCCCCATCGCAGTTGCATAGAAGATCTATGTGACTGAAATTTCTGCACGTGCCATGGTAATACACAAAGTGTGATTATTTTTCCCCCTGAAGAGTTTCTGGTTCTTTTGGTTGTTAGTTCTGAGCCGGAATCAATCCCCTGTGCTCCCTTTACCTGGGTGAAAATTTCAGGGCATATCGACAGATTAAATGTCAACATTATCTTTTAATACTATTATTTTTCTGTTCAAATATGCTGGCAAAAGAACAGAATTTTACCTCTATTCTTTTGTGCTTCAGGTTTGATGCAACTAGTACTTATGGTGGTGTTTAAGCTTATCATGATTGGCAACAAGTCCCTTGGTGCCTGACAGCCAGGTTGCTGTTGCTGGAGTTTATCAGGCATCTATCACTCTCCACCTCGCCGTGCACAATTCTTTGCTGTGGAGCTATGAGGAAAACAGAATGGAGCCCGTAGACTTTTTTCCGTAAACTTTTTTCCAAGGCTAAATCTCCTAAAGCTCCTTTTATCCTTCCTAAAGCTTCCCATCTTACGCCATTCTGCAGCATCTCAGTGTTTCCTCTGTGTTCTCGTAGCGTTCTTTCACCTTGGATACCTTGCTGGGACTCCAGAGTTAATCAGTGCTTAATTGGTTAAAATCATCTAGAGTAGATTTTAGTGGGCTCCAGAATTTAATTCTCCTTGCTAAACAGTATCCATCAATAGTCTTGTTAAATAGTATCCCAACCACAAGGAATCATGGAAAGGTAAGTTATTTTGCATAGAAGTGAATGAAAAAATCCCGACATCATTTTAAATCATTTTCAGTGAATGAAGCAAGCCTAGGATTTCTCCCCTGTAGTTTACCCAAAGGCTTGTGTAGAAGTCTGATTAAACCATAACTCAAAATACGCATTAAAAATTATGTGCTGTGCAGACTGCATAAATGACTATAATATGTAGGAAAAATAAGAGGAATTGCTGTATTCATGCTGTATATAGCACAAGGTTAAATCCAGTGCAAGATTCTGTTTACAGGAGATGGCAGATTCTTCTGGTGAGCAGTCACACTAGATTATATGTAATCTGATATATTTAGATCTTTTGTCTGTGCGTGTGTATGTATATATATAAACCCCCCCCCCCCCCAATATTCTGTTGAAATACCTCTTGATGATCTGCTTACTGAAGTTCACCTTCAGCCCATGGTGTAGCATCTCTTTGCTGAACTCCGGCTACCGAGAGGTGTTTATATGACGGTAAGACCTGGGTCAGAAGATTCACACCTTGGCACAGCTAACCTTGAAATCTTTGTCAGGTTTTGTGCTTCTGAGTGTGAGTCACAGCAAGTCAGTTTTTCTTTATACCTTCTTAAGAACTGTATCTCACCATGAGGTCTTCGGAAGACACTGCACGTATTTCTGCTGGGAGTTGGGATTACTAACTTTCCAGACACGCTATGAGACTTCTTGCCATGATTTTCGGAAGACGTGGATTTCAGATTATGATTGTGGCTTTGTGTCACAGCACATAAATTTTTCTTTCTTGGCATGCATCACATAACCAGTACTATGTCCTGATTTGAGGACAAACCCGTGCCCAAACCACAACAACTGAGGTTTTTGCATGTTCTTCGAAGAGTAACAAAAGTTCTGACGCTTCATTGTTCAGAGTAATGTGAAGCTGAGATAACTTGGAAGTGCTGCCGCACAGATGGATGAGTGCCACAGGACACCCTGGAGTTTCCCATGTTACGGAGATGCCTTACTGGTTCTGCATAGTCACTGTGGATCCAGCAGAGTTTACCACCTTTGGCTGAGTCCTGAGGCTCCCTCCACAAAGAACCACTCAGGTGGATCTGCTCTGCGTTTCTTCAGTGCTTAAGATTCCTCATGAGCTGGATGGCAAGTAAGTGTTGCGCATAGATATTTGAGTGCATCTGTCTAGCACTAGCTTGGATCAAGAAAGACCTTCCAGAGCAGGGGCTTGCTGAATCTAACATGGCTCCAGGAGGTTAAAGGTGTCTGTGTTGCACTTCTGAGTTTTCCTGGTCTTATACTGTGGTCCAGAAATACAGTGAATTACTGGCTTGGGTCAGTAGAGCCTATTCTTTATGTTCCAGATCGTATAAAAATGGCTAAACTGCTTCCAGATCTGAACCGACACCGAAAGCTGTTTAACCTCATTTGTGCAGCGCTACACCTGAGCCAATACATTTCATATTAATAACCTCTGAGCTATACAGAGTGTGTCCGTGGCACAATTAATGTGCAGCATTAACCCTCTGCAGGTGGTTAAGTGATGGCTGTGGAGTGTAGGACACAGTGCAAGAAGGGAGCTGACATGAATATTAGACTGGATCACCTGTGTTTTGGCCACACATCAAGGTTCCCAAACATCCAAACAGCTGGGTTTCTTTTTCTTTTAAATCAAGTAAGCACAAAGTATTTTCTTGGCCTCCCAAACCAAGTTTCCTCCACTTCATTACAGTGCCCTGAGGCTCAGCTTGGGCAAATAAAGTAGAGTTCATCATAATGAATGCACCTGGCTTTTACAGGAAGAAGAGTGAAATATTTCCAATAAATGTATTTCAGGATTCAGCACTGCTTCTAAATAGTTTCTTCAGCTGTGTTTGGCCAATGGAGAATTTGGGATGTTGTGACACAGTGTGAAGATTTTACTGCCATTTGTCTAGAATAACATTTCAAATTTAATCAGTTTTTACTGCTCCAAAGTAAAACGATGAATCATGAGTCCTCCAGAGCTGAGACCATTTCTAGTTCTGTGTTTATCACCTGACGTGGTGGGGACCGATTCACACCAGAGCCTCTGCGCTGGCACAGGAGCAACAGCAACTGCCGTGTCTGCGGGGCATGATTGAGCTTTGTATGGTGGAGGAATGAGAGACCTGAAGCTAAAGAGATTGATTTTTGTTGTGCGTTTCACAATGCACAGTATGTATTCCAATACAAGAGAGAGAGAGAGATGTACAGTTGTGCGTTTAGATAAAAATACAAGGTTGACAACACTTGCTACACCACCGAGTTAGCAGAACGTGCAAAGTTCAACCACGCTGCCACAGTTCTGTCTGGGGACCAGATGACAGTTGTCCAGTTTGGAAAGAGAGAAGATGACTTTCTAATGATCCAGGTCTCTGTGTTCGTTCTAGCAAGCTGAAGGTTATTTTTATCTTCATTTGATTTCTACCTACCTGCAAAGAAAAGAGAAAGCCTGGAAGCCCCTAGAAACACTGATTGCCCAGAATTTCTGTTTTCCCTGTGTAGACAACACGAAAGATCATACATATTTAGTGTTTGCTTGGTTTCTGTAATATTCATGCTGGTATTGCAGGAGAATACCTGAAGCAAAACAGGATAAATCAACACATTTGTAAAAAGCAGTAGAGGGCCAGACACTCAGCATTTTGCTACAACCCATCAGCTAGAGGAGCTGCTGTTTCACAGCTTATGACGTCAGCCAGTCTCCTCACATGAACTTCAGCCTTGAACTGTCTTTTTTTCTGGGGTTGTGTTAACACACTTAGACACTTTCTACTTAGTCTTGATCCCGTAACACGCAGTGTTTCTCCAGTGAGCACTCTAAGCTGCCGCTGACTTCAGTACGCTTAGGATCTCGTATACTGTTTCTTTAAAGAAAGAAAAAAAGGAATAATTTATTTATGCTCTCTGAGAGAATGGCATGGAGGGCAAGCTGTACTGAACAGACAGCTTTCTGGCAAAAAAAAAATATCACAAGGCTACAAAATTTATCACACTACAAATTTAAAGAAACATGCGATTTTTCCCTTGCACCCTAACAGGGAACTGGGAGGTTTATCGGGCAAAGACCTTGCTCCTGCTGTTCCCGAGGAGTGCGAATATTTCTATTATAAAGGGATCAGGACAGAGCACCAAGCATTTTCATAACAGTTCATCGCAGGTTATTGTTTGACTAGGGGACAAATTAGGACCGTTTCAGTAAGTCAGCGAGGGTATTTGTAACTGGGGCTGGAGCTGTGGCGCTGCATAAGGATGCAGGGCTGTTCTGCTAAGTCATCCTAGCCGTAGGTGAGAAAACCCTGCATACAGATGCAGGATCATTTCTGCTCGCTCAGTGCCGGTGCGTGCAAACTGCTGCTGGGCTGCGCCATGGCTCGTGCTTCTCCTCTGCAGAGGTGGGAAGCAGAATTTTCTGGGAAATCTTTGAAACCAGGGAAATCCTCACTGGATTTTATGTTCGGATTTGTATTTTGTTGCTTCTTAAGGTAACAACGAAGGGAAGAGAGATGGATTTAGAATGTTAGCCCATGACCAGCAAAAGCTACCTCAGGTGCTTAAATTTGGGATGCTAGCAGTTTATTGACTCGAGCAGGATTAAAGTCAGCACCTTTGGTGAATAATTGCAGAAAGGATGAAGTAGTGAGCGTGTGTGCACTCATTTGCAGAACTGGAGATTTTTCTTTTTGATGCCTCAACAGAAATGATCACTGAAAAAAAGGTGTTGGTTTGCGTGTTTGTTTTTTTTTTTTTTTTAAAAGTAGTCTTACACAATATTTGCACCGTGCACAGGGCACTTTGCTTCCCAAGATCTCTGTTGACCAATTTACGTAAAGTGCAGAGTCATTGGAGCAGCAGACACCCTACTAGAGCGGCGCCCCACAATCCTTACCATTATAGATGAGACGTAGGTTTCTTCTGCTCTCTTTCTGACCAAATCCATGTTCAATTCTCTCCACGGTAGACACCCCTGAGTAGGCTGGCACGCAGCCTAGGCTCGGTAGCCTGCTGGTCAGGGAGCTGTGCTGCAGCGCACGGGCTGGGAGCATCCGCACGGCCCCTTTCTGTGGTGCCGTGCTTTAAATGCGTGGGCAGCTTTCTGCTCTCACTCTCCACACGGAAAAAGATTGCAGCTGCGTTTTGTGAAGAGCTTAATCCCATTAGTGCGCGCAAAGCATGGCCTAGAAATGCTCTCTGGATGGAGGCAGAGGGATGTTGTCTGTGGATGCCGAAGGGAGGTAGGCACGGAAGCGGTCAGGCTGCGGGCATGCACAGGAGCAAACTGATGGGCAGCAAGAAGTCTTTGGGATGAATAAGTAGGCACCTACTACATTATTCAGAGTTTTCTATGAATGGTTTGTTTGGATTTAGGTCTTTTTTTCCTATTAAATTCTACTTTACTCACCTTTGTCCTAATTTTAATTTAGTGCTTTTTAATTAAACGTGAAGTGAAAAATGGAGATCGAAGCCTACTGTGGCAGAAGAGGAGACAGGGATGAACTTTATGCATCAATTTCAATACAGATCAGACTGATGCATAAATTAAAAAAAACCACATTACCTCAAATTATGAGGTGCTACAAGAGATGCTGAGAAGTGGAAGGAAAAGCTGCCTGAGCCTAGTAGGAAGAGAGATGGCAGGCGTGCAATGGAACAGCTTGTGCTGCATCAGGAATCAATGTGGGATCCCAGTTTGAGCTATTTGATTTGGATTGCACTTACCCAACAGATACCTGTAGGGTCTGGCTTTTCCCTTTCACTTTGGCGACATTTGGAGAGTTTGTCAATCTGATAAGTTGCAGTGAACTGAATTATAGCATAGTCCCCTACACACAGTGTTTTCTTGCCAGCTTCTCTTCTCCTCCTGGTTTGCCAAGCTCCCTGAGTTCGGTGCCTGATTACAGTCTCGTTTCTTCCTCAGTGCTCTCAAGAAATGAACCAAATAATTAGAACACACCCCTGAAATCCACACTTGTTTATAGCTGGTTCTTCCTCTGGGATCATTAACAAGGTATTTTTTGTATTTCTCGCTCTGTAAATTTGATCCTGAGATCTCAAAGTTAGTGGAAACAGGAGGGAGAGTTTAGATTGTTTATTTTTAGAGGTAGGATTTATGTGTCAAAACAGCACTAAGTTACTGCTTAGGATGAAACAGTAATCAAATCTCTGGCAATATTGCTTTTTAAACATTGAAATGAGATAATCTTTAGGGGAAAAAAAATATATGCATCATTAGCTGATCAAGTAGCAAGTAGTAATCATTCCGCAAATGTTTTAGGAAATTAGTGGTCCAGTGAACCCAATGAGGTAAAGGCTTGTGATAATCCTTGGTGTCAAATGAAATGGGAAGATTTCCATAGCCTCTGTTAATTTTTACTATATTGAACTACTACCTTCCTCATGGTTTTATTTTCGCATTCATTTTGTCTTTTTGTCTGAAGCACCTGTTTTGCTGCTTCTGGCAGCAGTTTCTTTTGTCTTGCTGGGGAGGCAGAAGGTATCTGATGTATTTTTTCCTACAGACACTTCCTCCTATGGTTTACATAGTAATGTTTTCTTTCTTTTATAAACTGATCATTGTAGTGAAAATTAATCTACATTCCTGTTAAAAAGATTTATTTCTGTGTCACTTTATATTTATTACTGTTTATGTACTATGCAGTGACTAACTTATACTGTCACAAAGATCTGCCATTTGATAATAACTTGATTCCAATTAAAAGATTTAAATTTAGAAGACTTCTAAGATTTAAATAACAATTAACTGACAAATGTTGTGCAATATTTGTAATCCCAAAGGTCTCTTTTACAGAGAGAATGGAAATGCAACACTGGAAATATGAGGGGGGAACGTCTGAGTGTGTAGCTCAAGAAACAGTGGTCTATTTGATGCTGAAATACTAAAGAGTCAAAACTTTTCCTCCCAAAGGGAAATATTCAGAGGACGGAGAGGGTCAACTAACTACTATAAAGCAATGAAAAAGAGTGGGAGTGAAATTAAAGACTGAAAATAAACTATCCAGAAGACAACAGTGAGAATATATATGTAGAAGAAATGGTCAGTTGTCCTTTTTTATGCAAACAGTTCTGGAATAATCTTCCCCACCTTCCTGCTTAGTGGACAAGGGAAGGGCTGTGGATGTTGTCTACCTAGATTTTAGTAAAGCTTTTGACACTGTTTCCCATAGCATTCTCCAGGAGAAACTGGCTGCTCATGGCTTGGATGGGCGTATGCTTCACTGGGTAAAAAACTGGCTGGAAGGCCAAGCCCAAAGAGTTGTGGTGGATGGAGTTCAATCCAGTTGGCAGCTGGTCACAAGTGGTGTTCCCCTGGGCTCAGTACTGGGGCCTGTTCTCTTTGATATCTTTATCAACAATCTGGATGAGGGAATTGAGTACACCCTCGGTAAGTTTGCAGATGACACCAAGTTGGGTGGGAGTGTTGATCTGTTTGAGGGTTGGGTGGCTCTACAGAGGGATCTGGACAGGCTGCATCGATGGGCTGAGGCCAATGGTATGAGGTTCAACAAGGCCAAGTGCAGGGTCCTGCACTTGAGTCACAGCAACGCCATGCAGCACTACAGGCTTGGGAAGAGTGGCTGCCTAGTTGAAAAGGATCTGGGGGTCCTGGTGAATAGTTGGCTGAAAATGAGCCCATGGTGTGCCCAGGTGGCCAAGAAGGCCAGCCACATCCTGCCTTGTTTAGAAATAGTGCAGTCAGCAGGACTAGGAAAGTGATTGTCCTACTGTACGCAGCACTGGTACAGCCACACCTTGAATACTGTTCAGTTTTGGGCTCCTCACTACATGAGGAAGCATGTTCAGAGAAGGGCAACAAAACTGGTAAGGGGTTCTATGAGGAGCAGCTGAGGGAACTGAGGTTGTTTAGTCTGGAGAAGAGAAGGCTGAGGAGATCTTACCACTCTCTGCAATTACCTGAAAGGAGGTTGTAGCAAGTTGGGGACTGGTCTCTTCTCCTAAGTAACAGGCGATAGGACGAAAGGAAATGGCCTCAAGTTGCACCGGGGGAGGTTTAGGTTGGATATTAAGAAAAATGTCTTCACCAAAAGGGTTGTCAAGCATTGGAACAGGCTGCCCAGGGAAGTGATTGAGTCACCATCCCTGGAGGTATTTAAAAAACGTGTAGATGCGGTGCTGAGGGACGTGGTTTAGTAGTAACTTGGCAGTGCTAGGATAACGGTTCGACTTGACGATCTTAAAGGTCTCTTCCAACCAAACTGACTCTGTTCTATGATTCCATGGGTCATGGCTATGGGGAGGTTCTCGGGAGTTCCACTAGATCAGGAAATCAACAGAGGAGTTGTGTCCTGATTTACGTGCCAAGTCACACTGTGGCATACTTGTTTTCTGGCTGCTGGTTATCCAGTTTAGCATCTCTTCTAGTGTATCAGCTTTCCAAGACATGTACCTGAGATCATTTTGTATGGTGCACAAAGCAGCGTCAGGGCAAGGACAATGGCTATGAAGCTCCAGTCTTACAAAGGTGATATGAGAGCTTCAGGTGCAGTCAGGAGGCTCCAGATTCAGACCTTGGAATTAAGAGGATATTCCTGGATGCAATGGTGTAGGTGTAGTCCCTAAAAACATGATGTTATTTTGAGCTGATGAGAGAGGAGATACATCAGGAAGGGAAATAGGTGGCTGAAGTCTTGGCAAATCCTGAGCCCATTTCTTTTCCCACCATTTACTGTTGGATCTCAGGCAACTCACTTAAACTCTGTGATAATTCATAGAGCCATCTAGGTTGGAAGACACCTTGTAAGATCTCTAGCCTGCTGCTCAAAGCAGGTTAAAGAAGAATTCAGACCATATTGTTGAGGGCTTTGTTGTGTCAGATCTTGGAAATTTCCAAGTACAGAGGTTCTCCAGTGTCTCTGGACAATTTGATCCAACGCTCAATTATGATTAAGCATTGTGATTGATTTCCATCCCC
>VZSF01001695.1:891376-917165 GCA_013398295.1 Chionis minor
TACATCCAGCTGAAACCTACTGTTTCAACCTCCTTGTAGGCATTGAAAGGCTGCTATTAGGCGCCCCCTAAACCCTTCTCCAGGCTAAACAAGCTCAGCCTCACCTTGCAGGGCATGTGTGATCTGATCACATTGAATGAGTCAAGATTTCTCAAGAGATACTTGCCTTAGTCCTCTTCCTTTAGTCCCTCCCCTCTCTAGGCACAACAGCGTGGGAGACCTCGCTGGTGAAGCCTGAGATGAAGCAAGCATTGAGTATCTCTGTGCCCACTGTCACTAAATCACCCATCCCATTCAGGAGCAGGTCCACATTTGTTTATTCTTTTAATGCTAATGTAGCAGTAGAATCTCTTGTTGTCCCTGATGTTCTTTGCAAGTTTCAACTCTAGCTGAGCTTTGGCTTTCCTGACATCATCCCTGAGTGCCTGGGCGATGTTTTAATATTTCCTTTGAGAGCCTTTGCCTGTCCCATCCATCCATGCATCCATCCATCCATCCACACATCCCAAAACTCAGATAGTATGTCTGATCTCATAGTGTCTCAGTGATTCCAGTGGTGTCATAGCTGTGTATTCAGGTGGGGAACTCTAGCTGCTCCTGTTTCTCTGGCTGCATGTGTTTGCAGATGGGCATTTAAAGTGCCCCCTTTACACTTGTTTTACCCTTACCAAGGGGTCTCTTGCTCCTTTCAACTTGTCTCACCTACTTACCACCCTGACCTCCCTTGCTTAACTGCAAGCTGTTATCACCTTTCCCTGATGTATCTTGTTTGAAGTCCTCTTTACCAGCTGGCAAGCCTGTTCCTTCCCTACAACATGAGGATGGTTGTACTTTTCTGTCTTACTGGCATATTGTAATGATAAATGCATGAAAAAATTGTGAGCAGGGCTGGTTGAAAGCAGAAATATCTTGTGGGAAACTTGTGTGTACGATGAAAATTCTTTATGTTAAAAACAAAGGTAGAAATGACAGTTTTTGAGGTGGAAGGATTTATTTATAATTGTTTTAAGATAAATACAAATATTTTGTTAAGATAAATACAAATATTTTGTTTAAAACAGTCTTTGAAAATGTTGAAATTGAGGCAGGGAGCTCAGCTTCAAGATACCAGCTGTAGTGCACAACTTGGATGCTCTGCCTGGAGTCCCAGCAGGATGAAGGGAACTGGGAGACTGGAAGCCCTGAGAAGAGTGAATGAACCTGGAAGCTTTGGACCCAATGGTTGCAGGGTTTCTGGGCTCCTCACTCTGCCAGGCACTAAATACAAAGATAGGTCAGCCATACCTTTGGGGTTTCCTGGAAGCCCAAGGATGGTCTAGCCTAATAAAAGGATTGGAAACAAGCAAGGTAAGGTTTTATTTGAACTTCTCTTTTTTTTAATAAGAAACTCTTCAAAGCCTATATGTATTCATGAGATGTGTTAGTTCTAGATACTCAGCATTTCTGATCCATGTCCAGTTTGGTTAAATCATAATGGTTAAATCAAAGACCAATAAAGGCCTGTACCATTAGCATATTTCTTTTAACATATTGGATAAAAACAGATTTTCAAATCATGAAGAAAACTGCTGTATGTCACATTACTGCAAATCTATATCATATCAATATCAAGCCTGTTAAATTTAATCTGATTAAGCTCACAAGGCTGGGTTTCTCAGTATTAAAAGAACTATCAGGAGCAGTAGTAGATTCTTATCCTCTATGGACTAGGCAGTGGACAAGATGAAAGGCATATTCTCTTATTAAAATGGACTGCTTTTTTACTTTACAAGTGTCAGTCACTGATTATTTATGCCATTATCAGAAGGTCTTGTATTATAGAATGAAATGAAAACTGTCCACATCACTATATTGTCATGTACAAATTGTTGGAAGGTTTTGCTAATGGCATCAATGCAGTTAGATTTTGAAAACATACCTTTCTTTAATGGGAGATTGATTACATACACATTTTGTAGTAAATGACTTTTTATGCACATCACACAGATTATTTTAACAGGTTATTTTCTCCAATAACTGAAATTTTACATTTTTTTCTGTCTCCTGCTGAAGCCAGGTCAGAAGTCCAAAGAGATTTGAGATAAGAAGAATTTATACTCTGTGGCTTTTTGTGAGTTTATTATCTTACAGAACCTTACAGATTTTTTTTTTAAAGTAAGAATATTGGTTCAGAATTCTGAATACATTTCCCATGTCTTCAGATTAATTGGAACAAGGGTCTCCAGGTTATTTTTCACATGTAGTCAAGCACTGCTATGTGGTTTTAAAAAGTCACTTCAGTTCAGGGAGAGAGTATTTACAAATATATGAAAGGTTTTGATCAATAACATGGTAATAAAAAATAATATCACCCTCAAAAGATCTTAGAGCCCTTTGAACACTGAAGGAATGAAGCCTATAAAATATATCAAGTAGGTAACTTACTATTTTTGTATAATAAATAGGGAAATTAAGGCATACAAATATGTAATAATTTTTTTAATGTCCTCTGAGGTTTTTTGGAGCAAAAATTTTGTCCCAGACTCTGCATTCAGAACAGTTTCAGCATTTAATTATACATAGCCCTTGAATTTTCAATTCCAAGACTTAGCATTGTGCCTTGGTCACTGTGTGCACCTCATTCTCTGACCACTCCACTTTGTTTGTGTTCCTCCATGACCTGTATATGCTCAAAGAAACCTTCCACTGAGCAGCCTGCTGCCAGGGCCCATTGGCACAGGCACTTGCATTTTGCTGTTGTTTGCTATTATTCTTTCTGGATTTTCGTGTGGGTTTTTTTTGGTTTTCGGCGTTTGGGGTTTTTTTTCTTTTTTTTCCCCCCACCTATTCTTTTTGCTATCCTTACTAATTTGTTTTATCCAGTTTAAATTCAGGGATTTACTTTTTGATTTTTGGTTCTTTCTTCTCCTCAAACAAAGATAGATGTCCCAATCTTCATCCTCCTACAGAAGGAAGGCATGGGGTCTAGAAATGACATTGTTCATGTGGGGCTATGCTGGAAGAGAGGGTCAGGTTTTGCTGCCAGGAGGATTTCATAGCAGTAGTGCTAGAAGAGGATACTTACTAGCAGCATATTAGTTCAAGATTTAGGACAGTAACTCTGTGGTCAAGGGCCTGTAAAAAATTATCTCACTTAAGATGATCAAGCTTTGACTAAGAGTTCATCATGGTGCTAGATGTAGTTCGGCCTTCAAATAAGGCCTGTCATGGTAGAGGAAACCTGGGACACTGTCTTGTCATTCCCATCCAAGGTCAAGAACAGTTGTCCTGTTATCTAGATTGTAGCATCCTGATTTGGATACAAGATTATTATGAGACAGCATATCAAGAACCTTCTGAAACTTAGCCATCCACTTATCTCCCTCACCACAAATCCAGTCATTTTATCATAGAAGGCAGTCGGATTGGTTAGCTTTGATTTTCCCGTTGTGAAAACCATGCTGACTGTTCCCAGTCACCATCTTCTTGTGCCAAGAAACATGCTCCAAGAGGCCTTGCTCACTTTATTGCTATCATGGAAGTTGTCCCACCACATCTCAGTTGTTCCAGTGTTGTTGCAGTTCTGCATGTGGTGCTCTGGGTCTTCATGCTTGTTTTTCAGGCTGTGGACATACACTTGAGATGGGTGTCTTTTTGCCCTATCGTATCATTCCTGACATCTCTATTGTTCCATCTCTCACTTGCATCATTTGCTTTCCACTGGTAACCTCTGTTTCTTCATCTAACTGTAGGTCATAACCTCTGTTTCCCAATCTTTCTAGTTTAAAGCCCTTCTTACCAGGATGGCCAGCCTTTTGACAAAGATGCTGTTGCCCCACTTCATCAGGTGTTTCCTGTCTCTCCCCAGCAGTCCCCAATCCTCAAATAACATTCTGTCTTTGTAAAAGCCAAATCCCTGCTTGACTGCCAATAAGGGTTGGTTAAAGTCTTCAAAATCATACTGGACCAGACCACTTCTTGGTCTGGATGGGTCACAGCATAGCACACAGCAGCTGAGCAGCAACTGTGAGAAGGGCTTCGTCTCTGCACTCAAAGGCATCATCCACTTTCCTACAGGACCACATGAATCAGCAAGTCCCAGTTCACTGTCTAATTAGAGCTGGTTATAAAGTCCCATCAGAGAAGGGTGTTTACCATGGTGTTCTTCATATTGTTGTCGTGATTAGGGCCGGATTGGCCCAAGCAGGCAGAGAGAAAGATGTTCCCTTCCTCCTGCCTCCATACCATTCCTTGGCATCAACTATAAACATGGGTCTTATTACTCTGAGAGTGGACAGTTTTCTGCACAACATGCTCTTAATTTCAGCACTTAGAAGAGGCCTAGCTAGAAAGTAGAGTTGCTGAATAAAATTGGTCCTGTTTTACCTCAAACCAGGACAACCATAAACTGACTCTTCCCTTCCCTCTCCTTGCCTGTGCTCGCTCAACTCCTCTCTCTGTGATCTGAAGCATAGCCTGCTGCGTGAGCCTTGCCACTCAATGGCCTAATCCTCTTACAACACAGGCAACAAGTCTCTCTGGGGCTTCTCGTTCTGTGGCTGAAAATGTAGACCTTGGCATTGAGGGCACTGTAGGGAGCAGATATGAGCAGCAACAAGTATTGTGTGTTTTCAGAGATCTGCAGGGACTGGTACACATGTTCTCTCCACAAGTTTCTCAGGTGGAGAGACACATGCTGCTGCCATGACTGGTCCTTCTGCCCAGGGCCTAGAGATAAATGGAGACTGGTGACCCTATCCTGTCAGTGACCCTGAATCAGAAGTGGTCTGTTGACTTGCACCTGGTCTGCAGTGGGAGCACCACTTCCACCAAGAGTGTGCCTGTTGACCCTACAGGAACTGGGTAGCAGAGTAGCCACGTCTGATGGAGTAGCACCAGCAGTCCACAGAGAGGGAACAGGATTGATAAATCCTTTAAGACCACTCAAGAGCATGCCTTGTGAGCCTCCAGCCCCAGAGTTTCCTTTTTCCATGGAGGAACCATCAGAGCCAATGAGTTTTCTGCCATTAGAAGAACACTTTCCTCAGACTTCTGCTCCAGAGGCCCCAGTGGCCTGGAGAAGTCATTTATTCCACAGGGACCCAATTGCAACTTCTAGATGCTATGCCACTAAAGACATTGATAAAACCCATGTGTGGCAGATGGACGAGGTTTGTGGTGTGCATTAGAAGTGTCCATGCCATTTGGGTGCAATGCTCATGGAAGGGCTCTTGAGCCACTGTGCAGCGGAGACATGCCCGATCTGGATAGCGTTCCAGACCAAAATAACAATCCCCAATCTCCCACTAACTGCCAGTGAGATATAGCAATTTGACAGCAGCAGTTTGGGCCCAGTAGTTCACTCCAAAACACGTAGCAAACGCGTACTGTAGACATACCCCGAGAGGAACTGTATTGGGTCTGGCTGAGATGGAGTTAATTTTCCCTATAGCAGCCCTCATAGTGCTGTGCTGTATTGGGAGCTAGAAAGGTGTTGATAACACACCAGTGTTTTGGTTACTAATGAGCAGTGCTTGCACACAATCAAGGTTGTCTCTCCAGCATTCCTCCCTCACCAGTAGGCTGGGGTGGGCAAGATCTTGGAAGGGAACATAGTCAGGACAGCTGACCCAAACTGACCAGAGGAATATTCCACACCATATGACGTCTGCTCCGCAATAAAAGCAAAGAGAAAGGAGGAGCAGAGGGGGAGGACATTCGTTATTATAACATTTGTCTTCTGGAGCAACTGCTACACGTACTGAAGCCCTGCCTCCTGGGAAGTGGCTGGACATCATCTGCTGATGGGAAGTAGAAAATAAATCTTTTGTTTTCCTTTCCTTCTGGGTGCAGCCTTTGCTTTTCTTTTATTAAACTGCCTTTATCTTGACCCACAAGGTTTTTTCCACCTTATTTTCTCCACCCCTCACCCGTGTCCTGCTCAGGAGGGGAGGCATAGAGCGGCTTGGTGGGCACCTGGTGTCCAGCCAAGTTCAACCCACCACAGTCCTTTTTGGCGCACAATTCAGGGCATGAGACAATGGCAGTTTTGTATGAAGCATGCTATAGCTGGAGCAGTTATTAAGTGTCAGGCTCCTGTGCGGGTCTTGGAGTTTGTTGGCTGCACTGCCTATCTCTTTATTTTGCTGAAATTGGGAACATGTTAATACAAATACTGGCTGTGTGCTTCTCTCTGGCATTGGTGGCCTTGCTGTGCTGGGGGAGCTATCTTGTGGAGAGGATGAGGGAATACATCTCCCTCTTCCTATCCGGGACTGATGTGGGTAGTTTTATTGTGCAGGTTCCTGAGGTCCTTGTTCACCCTTATGGGAGCTGTTTAATACTACTAATTAACACTGTTAGCATATTATGGGGTTTGTGGAATCTGGTTGTCATGCTGGTGTAAGAGAAGACAACTTTTGGGGAGGTGATGCTGAGATGTGCCCTGAGGCGGCTGGCCCCTGGGTAGTAGGGGGTGTGGAAGGATTTGGGCAGGCTCCTGGGGCGGTTGTCACCTCCCATAACCTGGGACTTTACACCTGATCAGGCAAGCAACCCTGGCAAACTGATGTGCCACCTGATAGAAGGGTGCCTTGCCTATCCCATGAAAACCAGCTGCTTTCTAGCACTGTACTGGGGCCTGACTCGTGCCTATTGAGCTGCGGTTCAGTACTCTCGGAGGACCATTATTGAGGCACAGGAGCGTATGTTTAGCTGGTTTGTTTTCTGTAACACTGCGAGACCTGATGTTACCTGAAACCTACTTTGAACTGCAGATAACTCTGTCATGGGGAAATCAGGAAACGAGCAAAATCTGAGCCAGCTCTTTTGCAGCACATGACTTATAACAGGAGAACAATCAAATTGGTACTTGTACTCATCAGGTACTAAGCAGGGAAGTATCTTCATAAGGTTGGACACTCAATCTCTTCAAGAAAATTATGCTTTGTTGGGGTGATGGCGATAAGGGCTCTACCTACGCTAGTGTTAAGTGTTCTTTTGTAACAGGACATTACTCCTATGCAGCCTTGAAGATGGTTTGCTTCCCCTGTGAGTGCAGATGTTCAAATCCCTTGAAGCCAGGGTATGACAGCCTCGTCAGCTAGCAGTCCACAGCTCACAGCTCCTTAACCAACTCCAGAAACCTGCAATCTCAGGCTAATTAAATAGACAGCTGCAGCCTTTCACAAGTTGCAGTAACATATTGCCCTTTGCTGTTTCCAAGGTTTTCAGGAGGAGTATAGTAACTCACATGGACTTTAGCGTAGCCCATATGCATCCACTGAAATTAAACAGCCCTTCAGTTTCCAGGTTTTTACATATATAATCATGTGCAATGAAAATGTGATCAGGGACTTCAAAGCCAAAAGAAAGTTTAAGGAGAAAAATAAAAGAAAGGGAGTGCAGAAGGAATTAGGAAGACAGCCTGTACTTAAAATTATCTTACGCCATTTTACCTATCAACATTTGCACAGGAATTCTGAATCAGATTATTCTTTATACAACTCCCCCCTAAATATTTGGATTTATTCTAGGCATTAATTATGTGCTGCAGTACCTGCCAGCTGAGAATGCATTGTCAGCAATCACCTTCATATGTCCTCAAGGAATCTCCATTCTCTTGGCCTTGGCAGAACATATGCAGCAAAATTCAGTTGCTGAGTGGCTGAACGCTGCTTTCGTCTGGTGTCTGAGAACAGTTAATGGTTGAGCATCTATAAAGGAATTTTAGAAAGTTCATCATTTGGCAGACTGTATCTCGATTTACTATATCTGACAGATGAAAGATACACATGGAGTGAGAGTAATTACCCTGGGGTAAACATCAGTAGTTTGTGAGTCCCCCTGAGGATCTTTGTGGTGTGATGGTAGAAGTCTACAACTGTCTAGAGTAGTGAGAGCCATAAAAAACCAAACCAAACCAAAAAAACAAAACAAAAAAACCCCAAAACCCAACTTTATACATATTTTTAAATATAGATGTTTAATTCTTAAAAAATAAATATATATTTATTCCCCTATCTATTCCTGAGATAAATTACACATAGGAATTCAATGGAGATGATATTGCCATAATAGTAAAAAAATGCAGTATGTGGCAAGTTAACTGACATATATATATTATTTTGGCCTGATGAGGGGGCAGAACTTGTACTAATGGTGACATTTTCACAGTCTGCAACATCTAATGTTACAGTATAATGTACCTATGACTCAGACACTTGCACACTAGATAACCTAGGTTTTACATGAAATGTTCACCAATGTTTCACTTTCACATTGGTATTTGTTCTTTTATCCAGGGGTGTATCACGCAGACATCCTCTGTCTGTGATTAAGGGGATCTTTAACCGCTGCATCTGCTGACAGCAGAATTGACTGCCTTGGCAATTGTGTAATAGTACAATTTTATTTCCACTTTTGATTTACTCAAAGTAGGATTAGCGTTCAGAATTAAAATTAAGCCACTGAGAAGCTGCTGTGACTTTCCTAATTTAAAAGTATATTCTGAAAAGAATCTTTAGATTTCACAGCGCACTCATTACGGACAGCAATATCTGAGGCTGTTTGAGGACTTTATAACTGCTACGAGAGCTGACATTGTTCTTTATAAATTTAGATAAGTACAAATAAAGCTGTCAGAAATTATTTAGATCAATGAAGTGACTGAATTATAGCAATCATTGTACCTTCAGATGTAGCAGTGTTGGGGGTGAAAAACAACCAAGCATGAAAACTCCAGGTCAGCCAGCAGAGGTGAGAAGGATGGAGTCCACCCAAATGCACCAGCTCTGCAGGCTGCCCCGGCACGCTTAAACCTCTCTTAATCCTTGCCCAAAAAGGGCACAGCTGGAGCAGGCCTGTCCAGCTCTTACATGATATGAGGAGACTGTTTTCCCAGCTCAGAGCGTAAGCACACGGAGGAATTGTTTGAGATGCTTTGTTTAAGCCTCAGTGGTCCCAGATCTCTATTTGAAGGGTACAGAGGGGTGGTAGCTACGTGCAGTCTGGCTGGGTGTACACACACACACACACACCCCCACACACCACACACAGTCTTTGGCTCTACTTCTAAGGTGATTACTACAGTTTCTAATTGAAGTGAGCCAACTGCTGGGAGGCAGAGTTAACCCTCTTGTTCATGCTTTTGGGGATATACTGAGCTGTGCATCTTTCAGAAGGAGTGATATAAAGATAACATAGAATCGTAGAATGGTTTGGATTGGAAGGGACCTTAAAGATCATCTAGTTCCAACCCCCTGCCATGGGCAGGGACATCTCCCACTAGACCAGATTGCTCAAAGCCTCATCCAACCTGGCCTATATTTTAATAACCATTTCCCATGCAGCCCAATGTTGCATAGACACGTAATGACAGAGTGTTTGTTTAAAATAAAACCTATTTTTTTAAATCTTATCAGCAGGTAACTCTGACACAGGGAATCAAATCTCAGAGAATGGTTCCTCGCTGTCCCATGCCAACAGGAGCGCCCACTGCAATGGTCACGCAAGTTCTTGGTTGCCAGCTGTCCCACCATCCTGCATGACCACGCATAACGCACCTCTGCCACCGTACCTGCTGCAATGGGTAGATGTTGCAGCCTGTATGTAGCACCAGTTCGCAGTGGTGACCTGCGTGGGGCGAGCCCATGACCTGCTGTCTGCCGAAAATGTTTCCAGCCTGCCCTGAAGTGAGGGGAAAACCATACTATCAAAACACACACCTGTGGGCAACCCACACCAGAGCAGGGACACTGAGGAACACTGCAGCAGAGGCTGTGACATGCAGCACAACAGAAACCATGATACAAAGAGTGTCAGGAGTCATGAAGGAATCATCAGCCCGACAGAAAGAGTTACATGCAGGAGGCAGAAAGCTGTCACGCGTGCCGCTTCCGCTTCCTACGCTGCCTGTCCCATTGCCAGAGGAGCTTTGACAGACTGGTTGTAACTATGGCAAAAATAAGGGAAGTTGAGGCTGGGAAGGAGGGAGGATGGAGTTTTTTGTGTTTGTCTAGATGTTTCTGTTCTTCTTTCCCTCAAATATCCAAATCAGGGATCAGAAGCTTGTGTGGCCTGGCAATAAATTAACTCAAGTAAAATTTCCTGACTCTGGACTGTTTTGTCCATGACAGCTATATACAAAACTGGTTTAAATATCTTAACCGTGTACAAAAAAGTGTCCTACATGAGTATTTTTGCATCTGCAGGAACAGTTTGTACTGACTGTTTGCAAATGTCTTATCTATGTACAACTTGATCCCTTCTGCAACTGCCGAAACAGCAGAACTGTGTGAGAATCTCAGGGACGCTCCACCCAGGGTGTTAATCAACACATACACATTTAAGCATACAAAGGAGGTGAGCTACCTCAGGAGCTACCTGGGGGAATACGTAGAACTGTCCAAAATTTCCATCTGGAGAGCTCCTGTGTGTCAATTACTTAATTATGGGGGTGGTGAGGAGTTCAGACCTGCTTTCAAGGCAGTCTGTTGTCTCAAACCAGCCCTACTATCTCATCGTGCTAATGACAAGCTGGGCTGTTCCTGGACCACCCAGGGAATTAATGGCTTAAGTGCATGGGTGTGCAGAGAGGTGCAGCCCTGATACCCAGCTTTGCCACTGTTGTAACTACAGGACAAACTTGAGTTTCACACTTAAGGCTTAAGTCTGACAGCTCCTGCCACCCTAAGATATTTTCCTGGTCTTCAGAATTTGGAAATCTCTGTTCTTGGATTACTAATTGAAAAGATTTATTCAAATTGAACACACTGCCAATTCCTTCTGGATCATAAAACCTCCCAGGAAAAAATGTAATATTGTCAAAAAAAGTCAAAGCAGATAAGCTTTTATTTGTCCAAACCTATGGCTCTTTTAGGGGATTCACTGGCCTCTGTCACGTTTGTAGTGAGACAACCTTATAATTGGGTGTAAATTATTATGGCAACTATTACATTAACTTTAAGCTTTTCTTCATCCTGATATTTGCCATCAGTGGGCTTCACTGTTTGCATGTTGTCATGCACTGGGGGACAAGACTGGGGTTCATCAAGCAGTCAAGAAAGGGTTCATCAAGCTAACAGAAAGCAAGGTGGCCTCGCAAAACCTCCTGAGATTACACTGGGCTGATTTCTTTTTGCAAAGGTAAAGTGGGGGTCGCATTGTGGCTCTATTTCTTCTGCTCTCCACGTCACCAGAGACACTTTGTCTTTCTGAAGTGCTGTTTTTCCCCATTCCCAGTAATTGCTCAGGCCTGCCCCAGACCTGCCACGTGGGACGCTGAGCCGCTGAGGTCCTCTGAGCTCTGCGAGACCACGCTGTTCAGCATCACTATTTCTAATAAAGACTTTGAGAAGGATAGTGGATTTGTCAAGAATTGCTTGAGGCAAGTGTTTCTGTTACAAACGCTAGGTCATCCAGTCTCCCTTTCCCTCCGTACAGAGAACAAAGGTGCTCCCGGGCCAAATCTCCAGGAGACCATCCACAGGCAGTTTTAGCCCATATTTTGGCAAATCAGACTGCTCTCAAATGGGTGCAGGAGGCCGAGACTGGCTGCGGCAGGAGATGTTTTGATGCAGAGAAGAGGAGCAGCCGCTATCAGCAGTCTCAGCAGAGCTTGGAAGGGTGTCTTCTCAGCCAGGCTGGTCAGCAGGTGCTCTAAGATGACATCTAGTCTCGCTCTCAAGTTGGGGACGAAAAAAGAGGAAACCATATTGCTGAGAAATGAGCTTTGAAATAGTAGAGAGAAGTATTTGATAACAGCCTGAGGTCAGGGCGTTCTGCATCTGGGGCTTTCGCTTCAGGTTTAGGTTTCTGGGGACGAAGAACCGTAACTCTGCGTGTGTGTATGTGAATAGTGCCCAGCCGAGTGAGGCTTCACTCCCAACTGAGCACCGCTGAAATACCAATGAACAAATAACCGTCATCTCCAGTTTAATAGCTGTCTGTGGGAATGTAGCGCAGCACTGTTTAGTTTTGACCAGCAATAACCCTGAGCAAATCACTACCATCTGGTCTCAGCTCAGAGCTTTCCTGATCAGCATAAAATAAAATGGATGCAAAAGTTTGAGAAAATAACAGCTACCCTGAAAACTGTCAGGTGAGCATCATATGTCAGTCTTTCCTTCCAGAAATGCCCCCAGGGCTGTGCCCACGGGTACTGAGGAGTGACAAGGTCTGGATCTCAGGCCTGAAATGTTCTCACCCACAGCTTTGGGGTTCCAGCAAAAACAGAACAAGAATTTCGTCATGCTATTAAATTATGTTCATCCTTGCTAACCTCTGGTGATGAATGGCTCCATCTGAATTTAATGCTGCCACCCCCTTTGCATCTGTATGAAATATAGTTATAATATATCTTAAGGACCTGTCAGGGAAAGAGCTACAGCATTTTTACGCAGGATAACTCCCCGAGGAAGTGGGATGAAATGGAACCACCTCAAAGCTTACTGCAGGAAAAAGGATTTGAGGCGGTTCAGTGGGAGACTGGTCCCAGAAGGGCGCAGGGACCCACAGCAAACAAAGAGACTTTGTTTCTGTCACGGGGCTATCCCTGCTGAGGGGTGACAAGCTCCTGGAGCAAAACCAGGGACTGGAACAATGAAATGGCATGGAAGAGACCAATTTCTTATTTTTCAAATATAGCAGTACCCTCTCCCTTTCTCATGCTTACAAGTAAACAGGACTCAGAGCCCACCCATGCTGCAGCGGCACCAGAACGATGGTGGCAGTGTTGTGCTGAGGCATGGGTTGTGGTCAATGGACACGGGCAGCATGGAGCTCAGCATGGGCTGACCTGACCTGGTAGGAGCCAGGGTCACAAGAGGGCTTGGCAGGAGCAGCTGGACACCATGCTGGCTTGGTGGTGTTTCATGGCTGCTTGTTAGACTGCCAGTGAGCGATGCCATGTCCTCTTCTGGAGCCCTGGGGAATCACAGTCAGTTTTAAGAGCTCATAAAGGTTTCGCCCAACTTTTCAGGCGTTTGAATCTCAAAGATGGGAATAAATAAAGAACTGTTTTTATTCATCCCATCAAGCTAGCTAACACTTACTGCCTCTCCTTTACGTCTTGCCTTTTCTCAACACGTGGTTGAGGTTCATGCTCCACCTGCTCCGTTAGGTACTTTGAGAGTAAAATGGCGGCACCTCTTTTTCATACACATCCTCGCATGAGAGCAAGCTCCAGGCTTGTTCCCTGGATTCTTCAAACTAATACTTCTCCTGCCATCAGCTAGAGAACAGAGGGATGTGAGATGCCATCTTCCCTCCTGTCATCTGCTTCTGGCTGGCTAGAGCCTGTCCAGGCTGCCTGACCCACACGGCCACAGAGCCCCTGGCCACAAGCAGCCTTTGCCGCTTTGCTGTTCATAGTATCCTCCACCCAACCAAGCTGAAGTGGTGATGCTGCCACATATTCCAACCAGGAAGGGAGAAGGGATTTGGAGAGTAAAAGTGTGTTCCCTGCTTTGCAGCCCTGCTCAGACCCAGTGGGCTGTGCCCAGAGAGGGAAAGACAAGCTTGTTGCTGCAAAATAAATGTCATGCAAAGAGGGATTTTCCCACCTGTAGTCCAATAGTAGTTTTTTCTGCACTATCTCCATGTAAGCAGACAACTTTTAAGTGAGAATGAATATTTGCCTCCAGGTGATGTGTGAAAAAAAAGGTTCACTTCATCTTCATTTAATCCCGTTCCCTTGTCAGGGTTCCATTTCAAGCACAGGCGTTGAGTTCAGCCACGCTGAGTTTCTGAGAGCCTCCTGTTATTCAAGAAATCCCGCCATGCTGAGCTCAGCACTTCAGCAGGAATCCAGCTGGCTTTCACTCCACATCCTGAGAGATGCCCTTTCAAAATGTCCCCTCTTAGAGGCGTGATGAACTTTCGATTTGGCATTTTACTGTCTCTGTAACCTAACCCCTAAAGTTAGACTTAATCCTGACATGTCTGGCAGTCAGGATCCGTTAGGGTCTGCCAGAATCTGACAGCCTGACCTGGGACTGTGTATGAAATGGGAAGAGATGCAGAAACGGAGGTGGCAGAAGAAGGAGGAGCAAGAGCAGTTTGACAGATGCTGTGAGCAAAGTCATAGCTTGGCATTACGAAGATGCAGAATTCCCTTCCATGACATGGGAGGTGAGTATCCCAAAGCAATAAAATCCTGAATGCGAAACCTGGGGTAGTAACCATTGCTTGCTGAGTTTTTGGGAGAGCATTTAGACTTTCTTGACTCAGTCCTGGAACAAAGTTGCTTGTAATCTGCAAAAAGTAATGTCACGCTATATCCGTTGCACTTTACTGAAGAAGTTGTTGTGTTTCTTGCTTCCGAGAGTTTGTAGGTGAGGAAAGTATGGCTACGCTGAAGACTTTCCTGATGCTGAGGCTATGTGTGTGCTGGGAAATAACACCCTGTTCTCTGGCCTGGAGGCCCCCTGGCATGGTTCAGCTTGTGTCCATACAGCCAAATTCGCTCATCGCCAAAACAGATGGCTGCATCCAAACGGCCTGCAAGGACCCAGGCTCATGCCAGCCCCCACCTCGGCCAGCCGTGGTGCGGGATGCTCAGACCTCCCTGTGCCAAGGACCTTTCTGATGATTTAGTTGCTGATTGCGAGCTGGTGCTCAGGCCTCCGTTCTGGCTCCGTTTTTCCCTTTGCTGTGGACTAAACCCTCAGCTGTCGCATAGAGAAGCCTGCTCTGGGCTGGAAGGAGGTGGCGCGAGTGGCAGGGTGCCAGGGGGCAGGCTGCTGCCCCTCCGTGCTCAGCTCTGCAGGCTGCGGCACGGCACCTGCTGGCCCAGCTGGCCTGACAGCCACGGGAAAACTGGCTTAGGAGCATCATCGCTGCCCATAAACCACAGCGGCGGTGCCAGAGGGGCTGTTTCTTGGCATAAACATGTGCACAAGGCAAACAATTTCTGGTACGAGAGGTTTTTCAGGGAGGAAGAGGAAGGATGTGCTGTAGCTGAGGGCTTTCATGATGCAGGAGGAATCATCCTGAACAGGAACTGTTGGATTTTTACAGGCATTTAGGGCAGCATGAGAGGATGCATGGGTAGAGGAGGGGGTGATGACAGCAATGACCTGGCTCAAGTGATTGCACAGCCGGGGCTCCGTCAGGCACCAAGGGAGCAGCCACAGGCTCCGGTGGGCGGGAGGGAGGACTGGAGACAGGAGGAGGAGAAAAGGAAAGCCTGTGCAGGGGAGCAGGCTTGTGCACGCTGTTGAAGATGTCTGTAAATGAGTCTGGAGCAGCATGGGATTGTATGGAGGCAATGTCAGGTTTTGGGAAAGGCAAAAGAGAGGGGGAGATTAAAGATAATTTCTAATCCATCAAACCTATATGAGGCTTCCTCCCCTACCTCTGAACCAAGCCCTGCTTCTCACCTCCCTGTCCTGCCCCACTTCTTTCTCCCATTTTTGACTTTTTTTCCTCCCATCCAGTCCCCGTGTACTCTCTCTGGTTGTGTTGAGCATTTACCAAATGCATCAGGCAGGGGCAGCTTGGGGATATGCTGGTGAGAGTAGGGTCTGTAGCCCTCACTATAATTTCCCCAAACTATATTTCACTGTTGGGCTAGTTGGGGCCCGTGCACATGCCAGCACTAGCCATGACACCACAATGCCCTGGAAGAGGGCACATAGGACTGGAAGGTCACTGTGCCTGTGCAATGGCCCCTGGTCAAGATTTCCCAGAATGCCTTCAAGATTGTGGAGACAAGTGTGTGGCAACTTGGGCATGAAAAGCAGCAGGTAGGAGTCGGTTGCGAGGTCTTGACACCTGGGATGTCCTGCAATGTCATTTGTGAGACAAGCAGTGAGAATTTATTGGATAACCATGTGCTTCAGACCTCCAGTGGGTTTGAGCAAAGCAGGTTTCTTGAAATCCCACAAGCTATGGAGCAATGTCAAGACAAATGGGAAGTGTCGAGCATTTTACATAGCACTTCCATCAGCGCCTGTCACCCCTACTGTGTTCCTTCAGCAGCTGCATCCACCCAGTCCCCGCTCTCCCAGCTTCTCAGAGAGACCTTCCTGATTTTAGAGGTGTGTGGGCAGAAACCTGCCAGGAGGGGGATTTTGCCCCTTTTTGCAAACCCGGCTACCAAAATCAGTGCTAACCACCTTTTACAGCGTGCGAGGAGCTGCGATTAACACTCCAGCCAAGCAGAGGCTCAGATGAGGGGAGGAAAGTTTCAGGGCTGAGGAGGGCCTGAGAATGAATGTTGCCAAAATACATCCAGTTTTGTTTTATTGCAGCAAGATTGTGAAATGACATACTTCCCCTCCCAGAGCAGGGATGCCACAAAGGCACGCAAAGGTTTGTGGTAGAAAGTGTTGCTGCTTGGCCATCTGGGCTCCTGTGCCTGAGAGGGGATTTGGCTAACCCTGAACATGATGCCATCTGCCAGATCCATCCATTTCTCCTTCGCTATCTGTGTAATACTCCTTTTATGTACCCACAGCAAATGGCAGACCACCTGCGTGTTTTATCTTTTAAAAAGAAACTCCCAACTTGCCTGGCTCTGAAATGCAGGCTTAGTTGAGAAAAGTTTTCTTCTGGACACAATGTTATTTTTTTAATGTCCAAAGTGGAAATCGTACGAACACCCACCCCTGGATTTAATTTATGCTGAGGGCATGGATGGCTCATGCAAGAACGCATGTGATTGTATATTTTTTTATAAACTCAATGTCTGTTTTACCACAGTGCCAGAAACCCACAGTCAAGATTAGGATGCAGTTGTGCTAGGTGCTGTACAAACGTGATGAGAGAAAGCCATTTTGTGTTGAAATACAGCTGAAATCAGAGGACTGTTTGTGGCTGGAAGTGCCAGTGATTATTTTCACTCAGGCCAAGTGGTTTTGCCTCCATTGCCTCTCTTTCGAGGGTATCAATCTTTATATTGCAGTGCCAATCTCATCTCAGATTTTCCAGGCTCCAGGGAAGATGAAGTGTGTTATTTGTCATGCTGAAGGGAACACGAGCTGCGTTTCAGATGAAAGGGTTATTCCAGGGAAATGACACCACCAATACACTCCTTGCTGCAGAACAAGCAAACTCACATTGCTACTTGAAATTAAAGCAGTGAAGCATCGCAAATCACCCAAATTCCCAGACATGGGAGAACCAGCCAAGTCCTGGATTCTCGCGCACATTTTGCTTAGATCTGTGAGCAAGCAGACTTTTTTTTGGAGCGTTTCCTCTAGAGCTAGACAGAGTTTTGTTTAGAAAAAAAATTTATCAGTGTTTGCTGACACATATCTTATATTCATCACAGCTATTTACTGATTCACTTGCCATGATTAACGGGAGAGCGAATGCTGAATGTTTAATGGAGGGCACTCCACAAACGGTCAAGGCAACTGCAAAATATTTAACATTTCGGGACAAACAATGTATTTGGGAACATCCCTTCCTTTGCCTTTGCATTTCTCTTTCCTCCCATTCCGTGTGGTGCGTGCCATGGGGATCTCTGGCTGGGCTTTGGGCATGGCTTTGGGAGCTCTGATTATGGTACAGCTTTTCCAGTGACGGGCATAGATGCCAACAGAATAAATGTAAATTTGGGATTTTTTGAAGGGGAAGGAAGGAGACTAGTGATAGCTGTGATCATAATTCACTATTCCTTGTTACTGGTGCAAGAGCATTTAACCCTATGTCTCTGTCCAGGTTTAGGCTAAGATAGAGTTGACTTTCTTACTGGCGGCTGGTATGGTTCTGTGTTTTGGATTTGGGATGGGAATAGTGTTGATAGCACACTGGTGTTTTTGGTTATTCCTAAGCAGTCAAGGCCTTTTCTGCTCTTCATACCGCCCCGCCAGGGAGCAGGCTGGGGGTGGACAGGAAGTTGTGAGGGGACACAGCTGGGACAGCTGACCCCAACTGATCAAAGGGCTATTCCATAACATATGATGTCATGGTCAGCATATAAAGCTGGGGGAAGAAGAAGGAAGGGGAGGATGTTCAGAGTTATGGCATTTGTCTTCCCAAGTAACCATTATGCATGATGGAGCCCTGCTAACCCCAGCCCTAATTTCCAGCTGGGGTTAAACCACGACATTCTCTTTAGATGGTACTACTTGTAGCTGTACACACAGACTATTTGTGTTTATTAAAATTACCTTATCAGAGAGCAACTTTAGCAAACTTCAGCCAGGTAAACAGAAACACCCAGAGTCACAATGAGGCTGCTTTGGGGAGATGCTTCAACTACTCTGAGAAGACTGCTAAGGAAATTTCATGGCTCGGGGATTGTTTGCAAGCTGTTCATGCACCTACTTCTGTTTTTTGGCTTTTCTCTCCTTGGTCCTTTCCTTACCTCTCTGTGTCCTTGCCTGCCCACAGCTTTCCAGAAGGAAAGGGGCCAGACAGCTTCATGGGGAGGACTCTGCCTGCAAAGCAGTGGCCTCACTGAGCAAAACCCATTGCCGAGTTAGGATATTGTGCAGTCAAGGAGCTGAACTGCCTCCGCCTGTGGAGGAGATATTATGATGTAATTCCCATCGACTTCCTGCTTACTTATTAAGCTGTGTTTTGGATCCTGTGGCTTAGACCAGAGAGCATATTTTCTAGAGACAGTTGACTCAGTGAGTAACAAGAAGGTTGGCAAGCTACCAAGGGAAGTTGAACAAAAAGGTGATTTTCATTCTCCGAAGGCTGCCGAGCTGACTTCTGAGAAAGTGCCAAGTGCTTCCTAGCTCTCACAGATCTGGACTCAAAATTCGCAGGCCTCCTGAGGAATTTAGGAGTCTCTGTTAAGCCTATTAAATCCCCCTGATGTTTCTAACAACAGCTTAGATTTTATCACTAATAAAAGAAAGCTCACAGTTCCTCTGGATTTAGTCCATCTTATCTCAACAGCTGAAAGAGAGCTTGGCTAAAAGGATAAAGATTTTTTTTCTTTCTATCAACGTATTAAGCCATTCTCCTTGCATCAGTCCAAAACAGACAAATGCTCTGACATACTCCTGAGCATTTGGGCTGGAGCGATTCAGAGGGTTACTGCTCTGGCACTGTGGAGACTCCTGTCCCCTGAGCAGGGGCAGCAGCAGCAGTTGTGCATTGAGCTGCTCAGCCATCCTATCTGTGTATTAGTGCGCATGGTGCCACTGACACTGATGATAGCTCAGGTTAATTGAAGAGGGGACAGCCTACTCTTCGACTGCCTGTGCCATGGGCCAGGAGCTGAGGATCAGAGCTTGCTCCTACAAGCAGTACCATAGGAATGACGTTTGAAGGCACCTCTGGAGATCATCTAGTCCAGCTGCCCTGCTGAGAGCAGGGTCAGCTACAGCAGTCTGCTAAGGGCTGTGGCTAGTCCTGTTGCGAAAATGTCCAAGGATGGAAACCCCATATCCTGTCTGGGCAACCCACTCTGTTGTCTGAGCACATTCACTGTAAAAAAAAATATGGTTTTTTTTAATGTTCAAACGTAATTTCCTATGTTTCAGTTTGTGACCATTTCCTCTTCTATCACTGATCACCACTGAGAAGACTCTCTCTGTCTTCTTAAAGGGTGAATCCCATCCATGCTTTCCTAACCCATCCTTCATGGAGAGCTTCCTGGAGCATCCATCCATGGCAGCACTCTATCTGGTGAGCTGTCACACCATCTCTCATTGGTGCCAATCAGATCACAGACCTTGTAATTCCTCCTGTGTGTTCCCCATGCTGCATGTGTCGGTGCGCAGGCACCTCAGAGAAGCACTCGGTCCTGCTGGTTTCCCAGAAGTATGAGATTTTATGGGTATAAAATCGAATATAGGAAGTTCCATCTGACCATGAGGAGGAACTTCTTTCCTTTGCGGGTGGCAGAGCACTGGAACAGGCTGCCCAGGGAAGTGGGGAGTCTCCGACCCTGGAGACATTCCAAACCTGCCTGGACGCCATCCTGCGCAACCTGCTGTAGGTGGACCTGCTCTGGCAGGGGGGTTGGACCAGATGACCACCAGAGGTCCCTTCCAACCCCTAACATTCTGTGATTCTGTCATTCTGTGAGAGCTTCCCCCATAACGCTGTCCTCTCAGTGCTTCCCTGTTTCTCTGCGTGCTCTTGTATTGCACTGCAGGGTACATGCTGCAGACTGTGAGCTGGAGTCTAGGCCTTTTTAAAGACAAAATTTCCTGAGGCAAGAGATTAAACTCCAAATTCGCTAGCCCCATAGTCACAGAGACTCATGTGGAAGGAAGCTGTGGCATAACCAACAGGTCTCATCCAGTACCATCTCCTGCTGGGGACTGCTCTCTTTGCAGAGCATGTCCGCAACAGCCTGGAGTTATTTCAGACAACGTGCGGATTCACTGCAATAAACTTTTGAATGTGATAATACCTAGTTACTGATACTGGGTTGCCTACCTGATTCCATGCATCGCTTGGAAGAAGGATTTGGCAAACTGGGGAGGGGGCGGTGGGGGAGTGTTGGTGGGTGTCTGGAACTATCAGTACCGAAGTTTTGAGACACGTACAGAATGAGGGATGGGCCTGATGGGAAGGGAGGCTGCTCCTATGGCTTGGTAGGTAGGACACGGAGGACCTGGATTGTTTCATTGCTTCTGCTATAGGCTTCCTGGCCATGAAAGATAAATCTCTTTTGCAAGACCAGTGAAAGACAGTAATAGCTTTCTGGTTCTCCACAACTGTTGTGAAATAGTATTTCTTGAAACAATATTGAGGAGCACCATGAGATGAGAGACTGAGGTGAAAAGAACCTGTTACGGTTGTTAGGGTGCAGCAAATGAAACCTCAGGCAGCTGAGGAGGGATGAGTTTCAACAATACTGAAACTCTGCCTAGAAGTCAGATTGCTCAGAAAAAAAGAAGTGTTTTCTAGCAAGGTGTGAAGAAGGGTTAAAAAAATCTGTATTGCTTCCATTATAAAATAATTGTTCAAATGTGTTTTTGAATAGCTTTACAGCTGATAAGACAGGGAGCAGAAATTTGAGACCTGGCATAAGGGATAACCCTTCCTTCAGGAGAGCTCCTTGTGAAAGCTTCAGAGAAAAAAGGATAAAAAGTAACTCATGGAATTCTCTGGAAAAAGCTGATTTTGTGTAAGGAGGTTTGAGTTTTCTTGGTTTTGTTTTCCCGTGATACATTTTGAACTCTGGATCCAGAGCTCATTGCAGTCAAGGTAACTGAGCAGACACGTAGGGGCACAACAGTGAGCTCCACGCACTGACACTTCCTTAATGTTTTTCTGCTGATTTTCATCTACAGGAAAAGTGGCATTTCTATTCAGTTTCCCCTCCTGTGGCTTCTCAAGTCAGGGGGTCACTTCAGGAATTTGCTGACAGAGACGAATAGCAGCGTATGCTCTGAAACCTGTGTTTCATGGGAACGTCTTGGGTATGGGTACAAGATAGGTTATTGCCACATAGTCAGAGTGTGACTTTGTAGTGTGCCAGCTGCTTTTGGGTTACAGCTTATGTTCACACTCAACAGTAAAACAGTAAATTTGGGTAACCTTAAGGCTTGGTGTCCTTGGGAAGGTGAAGCATTAAGGTATTGTGGCAGTAGCACTAGACCTGACAGGTAACAAATAGCCAGTGAGGTTCATTCCTGACCTCGTCTGAGCTATTATGCTGGTTATACGTAGAGAATTACTTTTATTTCATATGGTTTCTGTCCCTCAACAAAAGTTTTAAAGCTTTCTCTGTCCATCATCTCAATGATGCTGGCTGCGCGTTACCAGCACTTCTGCTCTGAGAGGACACGAAGCTGCTTTTGCAGCAGCCACAACACAACCACCAGTGACAGGTAACCATCTGTGTTTAAAAGAAGTAAAGACAAGGTGAGGAAGTACAAGTTCATATATTTATAGAACAGAATGTTTCATTAACATCCGGTCTGAGACTGCTGGTAGTGGATATCCTGTACAGTCACTGCAGACCACCAGATACTTTCTGGATCCCCATGATCCAGCATAGAGAAAGCCCACTGGAGAACAATAAAAATCAACATGATTAAGTGAAACTGGATGCACATATCTCCTGGCAGCATTATTGGAAAAAAAAAAAAAAAAAGAAAATCCCTCCCTTTTTACCTTCTGTTCACTTCCATCCTCCCTCTGTCCTCATCCCAAAAATCTGCCAAAGTGTTGCCAGTTTTTCATGAGAGATGTTTCCGCCAAGATATTAAATGTTGGCTATTACAGTTTGCATGTTACAGGCTCATCTCTGCAGATTAGTTTAACTACCACAAAAAAAATGTGCCTTGCTTATATGGCGAAGACAAAGGTGAAGGAGAAGATTGTCTTAGGAAAACTTTCCCCAAACCTATTGCAAAATCCATTTGAAAAGGGTGTTTCCATTGCATCCAGAGCAGTTTTTAATGAATGTAAAACACAGAAGCAGCCATAACGTGCAAGATGAATCTCAAGAATGGCTTTTCAAACAACACACCGTGCTCAGATCGATTCATCCACATGGAAGCAGAATCCTGGGGACTACAGGAGAGGTTTAAACTCGTTTTCCTGGTTTGAGGTAAAGCAAGACCAATTTTGTTCAGTAACTTTCCTTTCTAACTAGGCCTCTTCTAACTGCTGTGCATGTTGTGCAGAACACTGTTTGCTCTCAGAGTAATAAGACCCATGTTTATAGTTGATGCCAAGGCATGGGATGCAGAGAGGCTCTTGCTTATACTTATTGCTATAACACCCAAGGGCAACCAGCTTTGGTATTTCCCCCGTTGGAGTGTTGGAAGCGGAAAAGCGCAGAGGGGTCCCACCTGTGGGGAGGAGCGGACAGGACAGGTGACCCCAAACTGACCAACAGGGTGTTCCATCCCATCTGCCTCATGCTTGCTATAAAACCTGAGGAACCAAAGGGTCAGTCTCTTTCTTCAATGGCCAGTGTCCAAGGAAGACTCTGCCTGTTTGTCTGCCTTTGATCCTGATCCGTGTGCTCCTGAATCAGTCGCTGAGTCCAGTCTAGGACTTCCTCAGTGCCTGCTGGTGACATGATTGTCATCCTGGGAACTTCATACCATTTGGTATATATTTCATTATTTTCTTTTTATTATTTTATTCTTTATATTTCATTTAAGTAGTTTAGTGCCTACTAAACTAGTCACCCTTTTTTCTCTTCTCTTGCTCTGCAGGAGAGAGGGAACATCTGTCGCTTTGTCTGTTTGGGCCAATCCGGCCCAAACCACAACACTAGTGGTTTAGAAACATTTCCTGCTATTTTATTCCATGTAGTTAGAAAGGGGGGGAAAAACACAGCCATGAAGGACAACAGAAAACCACACTAGTTTCTTCTGGGGTTTTGTTTTGCTTTTATTTTCAGAAGCCTGACTGACGTCCAAATGTTTTAAGTAAAATGTTTACATGAATATTTTAGGACCACCACTTTTTACTACTGCTCATTCTAATTCTGTTTCAAGAACTGCAGAGTCATAGGCATCTCTTATTATAAAGGAATAGAGCAGGATTTCAATCATAGTCTGAGGAGCTGAGCAAACAGGCTGGGCAATTTATTCTAGCATCGATTCAGTAAACAACCTTGGTGAGTACATAAAGCTTAGCACAGGCGTGAATGACATGTGGTACGGCTTTACTAGAATGCTTGCTGCATTCCAGCGTTCCCAAATTTGTTATGTTTACATATGCATTATATGCATTTGTTATATGTGCAATGCATTCACATACACACGCACACATACACATACACAGTGTTGCCTGTTCTGTTTCTTAATACAGCTTTTTAGTTTTGCCGTCTCTGCACTTGTGGGAGAAGGAACCAATCAGAGAGGAGTTGGTGTTGTTACAGGCTGAATACATGAATTCCTGTTGATGACAAGGCAGTAATGAACTTTTTTCAAATTATCTTTCCACTGTTGACCTGTCAGCTGGATGCCTTCCTTCAGAGCTGTGGTATAGCAGTTTTATGATCAGTTCCTTCATACAAGTTGTTTACCACCCCATTGTTGGCATCAAACTTTAAAGGACTGTCAGAATGCCTATAAAGTACATGCACTGAAACACAGGTATTTTGTAAGCTCTCTTGGGAAATCTTTTATGATTAGTATAAACCCAGCTCACTTCTGATGAAGCCTTGACATCCTTTTGGTCCTAAGGAGATCACCAAGAGCCTTTGTGCTGCACCCTGAAAGGGTACAGTCAGTGGTAGCTGTAGGTTGAGCTGTTGGATGCAATGAACCTACAAAGTCCAAGCATGAAACTGAAAGAGGAGGGTGGAAATTACAGCAGCGTGCTACACAGCAATCTGTGTTGACCACTGTATCCAGTAGTTGAGCAAAACACAGTTTTGCAAACATCCTGGAAATTCAACAGTGAACCCTTTTAGAAAATGTTTTTTTCTCAGCTGCTGTTGATTTGATGATGGTGTTATCAAGGTAGATGCATTTTTCAATACTTCCACTCTCCCAGGTGAAATCTGTCCCTAACTTTGCTCATATGAACAGTGCTCCTACCTACTGCAGTAGAAGAAGTTGTACAACAAAAGTGTGAACATGCAGAAACAGTTGAAGATCCAATTTCAATGGGGGCTCAAGGATCCACTTGCATTAAACCAGTTTTGCAATGAAGGCCTTCCAAAACCATGAAGACTCCAATCATCATGTTTGCTTAACTTCATGCACCTAACTAGCCCCTTAAAGCCAAAAGAATTGCCTAGGCTTAAGATCAGCACACACACACATAATCTGCTAGTTTAGGATGATACAAGGGCCAATAATCTGATTATGCACTCATATTTGATAAGCATTCAGGAACAGAGACACCTTCTGATCATCAAGTTCATTTTTGCCCAAGTAGCAGAGTGTCAGTCGATATCTTCCCTGACCTTACCAAGCTCAGTATTGCTTGGTGCCAAAGGAATTCCAGCTTCTGACCCTGGCCTTGAGGAGTTCTTGAAGCAGGTCCTCAGTGTGGCTCCTGGTCCCTTTGATTGCTCTGAGTGATTCAGAGTTTCTCAAAAGAGAAATGTTTCAAAGTACTTTTAAATCAAGCTTTGCCATTTTTCTGTTTATACACACTGAAACGGCTCAGTCAAAAGCCATATACTACAGGCATGCACATATCCCTCATCATATTTTCAAATAAATGTCATTCATTTTAAAAGGATAACACCTAAAAGTATGTATATGAGAATCGGGAGAATAATGCATAAGTAATAATCATTACATAATGATTTGATTCAGCTATACATCATCAATTAACACATGCAGCAAAGTTCTTGGGTTTTCAATTCATATAGCCCAGATAAAATATCTAAGAGCACTGCTCTTGACATTTGATCAGTGCCATGTTTTGAGTTTCTGGAGAAGCTTTAAAGGTTAGTGCTATATTTCATCCTTCCAAGCTCTGCATTTGAAAGCTTAGTCCCATGAAGCATCACCTGGTGCCAAGGAAAGGCAGTCATTATTTAAATCACATTCTGACATAAGCTGTGCAGAAGTCTCACTTGGCATCTTCTTTGCAGGCAAAATCAGTACCTCCAAGAATGGTTTAAATCAGATGAAGTACTTTTGCAGACAGGTGGAAGGAGAGGAGAGGAGAGGAGAGGAGAGGAGAGGACTTNACTTGTCTTGTTGTCGTCTTGGAGTTTCTTGGTCCAAGGAACCTATTTCCACAGTACATGTATTCTGTGGGATCTAAGGTAAAAATAAAATGGAGAGGAGAGGAGAGGAGAGGAGAGGAGAGGAGAGGGAGGTAATAAGCCCTGGATTGCAACTTGGGTTGCAAAAGGAGCAAATGGAAAGAAATCCAAATGAGGGAGGCCAGAAGGGGAGGTAAAAGATCATTTTCTACCCGTAATAACATAGTCTGAGAAGCAGAGAAAAAAAAAAAAAAA